>JARHVA010006367.1:600000-933570 GCA_037957365.1 Torreya grandis
AGGGTAAAGTAATGAGGTTAATAATAATAGTAATAATAATAATAATGGGAAAACTAATGGATGATAAGGAGGTGCTTGTGAGGAAGTCTTGGCCCTATCCAAGTCCTTACATTATAACTCACAAAAAGAGAAACAAATGGTATGATTAGATAACAAAAATTATTTATCAAGTAGGAATATTGGGAATGTTGTATTGAAATAGGGTATGGAGAAAGCATGACATAGGTGTTTTGGAATAAACTTTAGTAGGAATGAGGCATATTAAGTTAATAAATAAGCTCTTAGAATTTATTAGATGCCAAATTAAAAATATATTTATTTGTAATAAACACAAATCTTTGTGTATGAATAAATGTAGTACTAAGATCATCTCATGAAGTTTATATATAAAAGAAAAGTAAAATCGACCTACCTTCTCACAACATGTTCCCCATTCTTCAATACCCCTTACAAATTCATCAGTCTCCTATCAAGATTGGGTACTTGTATGAGATATTAGGTAGCACTAGAGAGAATTTTGAGATCTCTTATCCTAGTCTACTATCCTACCACACGCCAATGGACCTTCACTCTATTATGAGGCCAACTATAGATTTTGAGCTTTGACTAGGAATAGGAGATGTGATAAGATATGAATCACATATTTTGGTGTGATTTTGAATTTTGAATGTTTATTTTTGCCTTTTATTTAAATATTTTGGATTTTAAATATTTATGGATTTTTTTATTCCACCTCCATATGGCTTCTGAATAACCAAACATGAGTGATAAAATGACAAACATAGATAAGCTTTAGGCTTAATTATTAGGATATAAAATACCTAGAGTTTTTTCATGTTGATGAATAATTAGGCTTTCTTATAAAAAAGTATGTGATCTCAATACTAACCATATGTGTGATTAGTATAAAGGGAATATAAGGTGAAAATAGAGATCGAAGAGATCTATGTATATAGTGACATAATATAAATATGCTTGTTAACTGATCATATGGTAAAGATATGAATTAAAGGGGTGTGGAATTGAAACCATGTCAAAATAATAACTATCTTTATTTAAACAAAATGACACAAACATAAAATAAAAATCATCTTAAAGATAATAGGGGATAAATAAATGATAATAAAATTAATCCATGAAATGTTTATAAGTGATAAGTAAAACATAAGATCCATAGATGTTCACAAATCAAATCCAAATCATATGAAGATATAATAAATAATGTGATGAAACACCATGATGTGTTCATAAATACTAATAAATTTCATAGTAAACATCCTTATGTAACTTTACTCCAACTTTGATCAAAGTTTCATCAATATTTATAGAGAGTTATGAAAAGACTTCTTAGCACACTATCTCTACTGAAAAAATGGGTATATTAGAAGAATAATGATGCTCATGGGGTAGTCCCTATGAGGGATACTCAATTCAAGTAATTGATCTCAAACTATGATGAACATCCTCAAAACTATGAATAAATGTGGGCTATAGAGAAGGTTGAGCCTTGGTCCATGAACATTTTGGAGAATGTGACTGAGCCAATGAAGGCATAGGCTATGGAAATCATGAAAGTACCATTGTATCACTTGACATCTATATGTATGGTATATACTACACTAATGAAAAATACAATAAACTTCCCCATATTTAATTATGTATTATGGAAGTATTTTAGGTGGTGGTAGGATCTTAGTTATATATTTTGTTTTCTTTAGATGAAGTGTATCAATGTACTAATGAAGTTGTTGGTAATGATTCTAAGAATTATTACATGTACCATGAAATAAATAAGTAAATATAGGATTATAATATGAAGCTTGGTTATCTATAGTATAAATTGAACATAAGGCTTATTGTTACTAATGTGCATGACAATCCTTGGCCTAATGACATGTAACTATATGGATCTCATAATATGGCTCATCTTCCCACCATGTCAATAAAGGGTCAAATTTAGGTAAAATTATTATGCCATCACTAATAAGTGGATAACTCAAAAAAAGATCATGACTATCCTAGGCCACATCAAGAGATGATCTCATATTGGGTCAAGGTAGTGTATCCATCATCTTTAGAGGAAGTAAGCTAGAAGCGTCATGGTAACTAAAAAAACTAGTAAGGTCCTATCATAGCATGGTCAATAGGCATACTCTAAATAGGATCATCAATAACTAGAGGATTACTGTGCTTATATTATATCTCATACCTATGAACATCATAATAAGAACTAATATTAGGTATTATAGAAGGAAAAAGAACTACATGAATAGAACTAAGAGAATGTTGTAAATAATAATGATATCTAAGTATTTATACATTATTAGCTTGAGTAAAGCTAGCTAAAAATAAAACATCTAAAAAACATCCATCATCATAATCAAGAGTGTGAAGGTTAATAGTACATGTCTCAATGACTTTATTGGTTTAATATCATGATGAATGGAGTGTTTAGATTATGTTAGAGTGATTTTAATTTCATCTAATGGTTTTTTATCAAATTAAAGTTGGAGAGATGGAGGTAATTAAGTGATTATGTTATGAGAGAGATCATAAGTTTTGATTTTCAAACTGATCTTATTTGGTTTATCATCATGTGAATCTAAAATATTAGGTGGTATGTTTCCTATTAATCTAGGATGACCATTATAACCTCTTGTAGAGTTGACAAGATAATTAAAGCATTGTGATTCATGAAATGGGATGCCATGTAAGGTTTGAGGGTAGGTATTTTAAAAATACCTCATGCTTGGGATTGTTAAAAATTTTAAGGATTTGTATCTCCTTGAATCTTGTATATAGCACCATTATAAGGAAACTTAACACATTATCATGATGATGAGGATATTGCTCTCATGTAGTGTGTCCAAGGTCAAATGAGTATGTTATAATGAAGTAGGAAGTTAAATATCATGACTTTGACACACATATTGATAGGGGAACTATGATAGGAATCCAAACATAACCTAAAGTAGGCATTTGTTTTCTATCATATCCTTGACATTTATGTTGAGTAGATTTGAGATTACATTCAAAATATCCATGTGTTTTAATAAAATCAAGGAAGGCCACATAAGTTCCTGAAAATTCATCAATTAATGCATGTTTAACTTGGATATATCCTATTTGGATGTTAATGGATAATGAAGGATCATCTATATGAAGTAATAACTCATCTGAAATCATGGAAGGGATAGGGAATTTGAGTGAAGGAGAAGTGTCTACCATTTCATCAATGCAGATAGACATTCACTCACATTACTAAATAATGTCATCTTTAGACCTTGAAAAAGTAACTTCTTGACTTATAGGTAGGGGATGAGGGATGTTTATTTCTAATAGGAGTTTGATTAGACAACTATGATGACAAAGAGAAGTTATCATGACTTCTAAGAAAGGGATTTGAGATGGGATATTTGAAAGTTCAACTATAAGATCCCATTAATTTTATCCCATTAGAATTTTACCAAATAAATGTGTATAGTATTGTAGTAAATCCTTTGAGGGTGTAACATAAATGCAATGAAATTGATGTTGGTTAGGTGTGTTTGTTTTATATTTGGTTAATATGGGTTGATTGATTATATCTAATTGTGTCCCCTTAGATGATGTGATTAAATCATTAGTTGTTTCTTATGTTTGAGAGGAATAAGTAATAATGATATAATTTCTTAGGATTTTTGAGAGAGGTGTCTTAGTTGAAAGAGGATTATAACTTATATTGATGGTATGTGAGGTATTATCTAATTATATCATTAGATTTGACACTTGTGATTTTATTGAATTTGTTTTTTCATGCCCCAATTTTGTGAGATGATATGGGTAAGAGTCTTGCATAGTGTAGAACTGGAGGAAATTTTTATATTTAGAATATTGAGAATGATTCATATGGTAGACTACTCTCATCATGTTATTCATGTTAGGATCCATAGAATTTTTGACATTGTTGGTAGTAGGAGGTTGGTTAGTTTTAGCTTGATGAGTGGGAATGGGATCCTTGTAAATAACTAAATGAGCATTTACTTGATTCAAGTCTTCTTGTTTAGTTTTTGTTTCATAAGCCTTGGTTGTTGATCCATGAGCTTGTTAATGTGTACGTACGAGTGATTCATGATCAAATTTGGGCCCAAGGAGATAATCCATAGAAAATTTTATTAGTTGTCAATAAGTTTTGTGAGAATGGCCCAACTTACATGAAATAAAAAAAAATTGGGTATCATACCAACATTTGGTAGGGATATTAGGATTGAGATCTTATGGAAAAGGTCAAAAAAGACATTTTTGAATATCTACCAAGGAAAGTGGTTTATGGACATCTACATTATGTACTTAAGAAAATTTGGAATTAGGATGAGAATTATTGTAAATTGATGATGAAGTATTAGGCTCCATGGGATTACTTAGAGAAATGGATTGAATGATGTGTATGGAATCATAGGCATCTATAAACCCATCTTTAGGTGAATTTCTAAGTTGATCTTTGATGAGCATTTGATTTCCCATTAGAGGGTGTGAAGGGTCAAATTATCATATAAATAAATCTTGACATTTATCTTGGTTGAGGGATTATTGTAATGATTTTGGAGAAAGATTACTCAAGTGATATTATAATTTGGAGTGAAGAGAATTAGTGAATAAGTGAAATAGATTATAATCAAACATGTTATGCTCAGATTTGTTAGACAAGGCTTTCCATCATTTGATGAAAACTTTTTTTGTTTCAAATTCTAATTGTTTGCAATTGATAAGATAAACTAGGTTATTTTTGGTAAGATCATTAGTTTGGAATTTTTAAACTAATGCATTCACTAAGTCTTCTAAGCTAGCTATAGAATGAGTGTTAAGTTGAGTATACCAATTTAAAAGCATCAACTAAAAATTTTTAGCTAATAGTTTGGTGGCAATGAAAGTATTAATTTTAACCCAATATTTATATAACTTTCAAAAAGTATTTAAATACAAGGCTAGATCAATGGATCCATTATAAATGATAGTGGTAACTATGCCACTTATGTCAATTTTTACAATTTGAGGAACTATAGGTTCATTTTTTAAATGTTTAATAACCTTGTTAATAAGTGAAGGTTGTGGTATAAGGTTACCATGTGAATCTCTAAGGGGGGTGGCTATCAGGACTTTTCATTTCCCTTTGAGTAGGTTGAGGTTGAATTTGGAAATTCATTAACTAATTTTGTATTTGTATCATTTGGTTGACACTATTAGTTTGAAAATTAGCCATTTGATTTAAAGTTTGAAATAACAAATGATTATTGTTAATGGTATTTTGACTAATGGAAGTTTCATGGAATGCATTAGCATTATTTAATGTAGTATTAGTTTGAGATGCACTAGTAGTTGTATGGAATTGAGAATTAGAGTGGGCACTTTGAGTAGACCCACTTAAATTAACAATTACCATGTTTGTATAAATGGTTGGCATGGAGGATGATGAAGGCATGGAAGATGATGTCATGGAAGTAAATGGAGGCATGAGAGAAGAGAAATATGTGTTATAATTTATAAAATGACTTGCTCCAAATCTTATATAAAATCTAGGTGAATGTGAATGGGGTTTTCCAATGTGAGGTCCTATCATGAGGTTATAAATGAATATGGAATCCTTACCTCCAATGTTGAGGGTTTTCATTGATGAAGAGGATAATTTAAGATATATAAGGTAAATTTAATCCTCTGCCATTTTTAAGAATAAGTATTAAATGAAGTGGAATAAAGAGGAGTCTCATAATTGGTAGTTCTAGTAGCAACATGGATATTGCTAAGAATAGAATTAACTACTGCATGATATGGTAAATGTGTCTTAGAGGATTTATGAGGATTATAAAATCTCATCATGTTAGTTTGATTTTGTTGTATAGCTTCATCATATAAATTTTTCATGATAAAAAATTTATTTAGATACTTACCAAGGAAATGAAAATCTATAATCTAAAAATAAATGAGATCAAATTGATCGATCTGGGTAGACTAACAAGATGATAGAAAAAATGAACTCAGACTAGGTTAAACTAGTCAATCTAGTTGAAAAAAAGATAACAAAAAAATATGGAAATAGACTAGGTCAAACTAATCTATCTAGTTGGGAAAATAAGAAAAATAGAGCAATCTATAGGTTGACTAGGTCATGTTGGTCGACCTAGTTGTAAAAATAGGAAAATAGAATAGTTTGTAATGCTAAATAAGTCAAGTTGGTCAACTTAGTTCTATATTCTAGAAAAAAATCAAAAGGTATGAATCTAGATTATTTAGTTCTAAACAAATAAATAAATCTAAGCACATAACCAACTATGTCAAGTTGGTCAATCTATTTGAAACACAACATAAAACTTGTATTAATATTGGCTAATACAATCTGCAATACAACATAAAATAATGAACAATAAGTATCAAGAATTTAATTTAGATGTTAATTAATTATTTTTAAAGAGTATCAAGAAGTTATGCTAAAGTTTGTGATTGATAATTTTGGATTCTAAATATGTTTGTTTGTCCATTGGATATTGTCAACCTAATGTTTCAAAGTACTAACTTTGGAGAAAGTGCCATTTGCATAGCCCACTAAACATTATTTCAAGGGTAAGTTAGAAGTAACTTCTTGGTGTTAACCACTAATTGATGCACCACATAACCAAATAAATGGCTAGATTCCTAAGGTTCAATACAAAGGGAAATCCTAGGCACTTCTTAAATACCATGAGGTACATGGAAACTAAAGACTATGTTTAGATCTATAGTATGGATGAGTATTAGGGTAAGTCCTTCATGCCATGATATATGTAAATTATAGATAATTATCATAAATATAATATCATGTAGACCTTTATGACATTAGCTAAGTAGCTTTAAAATTGTCAGTATATAGTTTCTAGGGAAAGCCAAACAAAGTGAAAAATAAAATCAAAAATCAGTACTTTGAAAGCCAAGTTATAGTTTATGAAATCAAATAAATAAGAAACTAACTAAAAATTAAGTGATTATAATTACTATCAAATATAGGTTAATTTCCTTTGTTTAAGATTAGAAAGTGAAACACATAAAACAAGATTCAATAGGTCAATCAAGTTTGGACAAATAGGACAAAATGAGGTTGAGATAATCGACTTAGTCTATTGTAAAAATAGGATAGAACAAATAAAGTCAAGTAGGTCAATTTGGTTTTCTTTGCAAAAAATAGGTATAAAACTAGATCGATCCCGTCAATCTAGTTGAATATATATGTATAGTTTTACAAAACTAAAAAGATGTTGATAACAATACAAAATTTTTAATTTAGCTAAAAGGCAAGAAACTAAAATTTGACAAATTCAAAATGTTAAACTGTTTAGAGTGAACCTAGTATATATAACAAGATTAACCAGGTCAATGTAGTAGTTTTTCTTAAATTTTAAATTTTTATTTAAATGGGTTATCCAAGTGAGTTTGTGATCTTGTTAATGTAGAAAATAATATTATTGAATAGAATTGATTCAATCTATCTAGTTAAAATAAAACTAATGAATAACAAAAAAACAAATCTAGATCAAATAAATCAATATAGTTAGTTAAAAATGAAATATAAAAATGAACATAATCAAGTAGGTTTATTTAATTAGGCACATAAAGTAGAAAATATGATTGTATTGATCTATTCAATCCAATTTTATAATACTAAAAACCCTTTGCATAGAATTCAACATTAGGTTGATAAGCTTGATGAAGTTAGACACCCTACACATGAGAAGTTATATTAGGTTGACAAGCTTGATGAAGTTGAAAAACCTATGCATAGAAATCAAAATTAGGTCAACATGATAGACAAATTTTAATAAATTATTCACATAAATTATAACTAGGTCAAAAGGCTTGATGAAATTGAAAAACTTACATGAAAAAAGTAGAACTAGGTCGACAAGCTCGACAAAGTTTAAAAACCTTCACACAGAGTATGAAACTAGATTGATAGGCTTGATCCAATTAACTATAAATGAAAATTAAAAATTTAAAAGGTTATATTTATGTTGGGCTAACTAGAATGAATGTAAATGAAATAAGATAGATCTATAACTTAGGTTAGTCACTAATATCTAAGCTCGAAGAATGTAATCAACTAACAATCTGCTAGCAATACTTTATTATATTAGGTTCATGTCTAATTATGGATCCACTAAATATAAATAAGGGATTTCTTAATACATAATACCATATAAGATTTTTTCAAGGCCTATAGTCATATGACATTATGCAATAACCCTAACTAGCTCTTATAATGTAATGAAAGGAAATTAGCTAATCTACTAAATGAATTATAGCCCAAATTTTAGATTCAATTAGTATTACTAATTTTAATAATAAAAACCTAAAACCTAAAAACACAAGTAGGAATAGATGAAATATATAATAATCACAATAAGAGTGTCCTTACCATCACTTTATCTCTTTATGGCTCCACTCTAGGATTACAAAATGGATTATTGATGCAAAATTTAAAAGTGTTGGATTGTTTGCTTGATGACAATAATGGATTCCAATGAGTGAGTGTGCCTTATAATGGATTTGGATTAGTGTGATAAGGCTATGGAGATAAAATATGATGGTATAAATTTGATATTTTTCCAAGTTAGTTTGGAGGGGGTGAGCTTGGTTAAATAGACATGGAGGGAGAAATCAATGGCTAGGGATTTTCCACAAAAATTTTAATTCCATTTAGATCTCTAGAATTAGAGATAGAAAATGGGGATAAAATGGAGGATATTTATATAATCCTTTAATTATATAAATCTCCCATGGGGTTTAGGGGTTTAAGAGAGACTAGAATAGGGTGGTAGTTGGGTATGTAGATTATTTTGTATTTTTAAATTGGCTAGTGGCTTAGGGAGTAGGCTAATGGATAAATAGGTTTTATTAGAGGTTTAATGAAAGGATTAATTGGTATTGGGATGAGGTAAGGTTTTTAAGATAATATGAATGGAATGGGGATAATAAGATTTTAGTTAAATTAGCTAGTAAATGTAATTAATGGTTAAATTAATGGAAACTAATAGAATTAGTAGGGTGAGTATATTTTAATTCATACATTTTGCCCCTCTTTGAAAGGTCATTGTGATTGGATAGTATGGGAAGGATTAATGATATTTGAAATAAGAACCATAATGGTAGATGGTGTTAGGAATGATTTAGTAGGGTATGATGCCCCCTTGAGGGAACATGCAGGGAGAACCAACCTAGATGGTCACACAAATAGAAATGTTATGGTAGGATGTGATAAATATAATAAAATAGGGTTAGGATTCCCTAATACATAGCTATGATTAAATATGCCCCAAGTTTCAAGGAGATAACATGGTTTAGTTGTGATGGGTTCTAGACAAATGACCAATGTATATAAAAATGTCTGATTAATAAGATGAAATTGATATAAATGGGATGAGTTCAAACTGATGATAAATCCCATCGCAAGGGTAAATGTTAGGGAGGTCTTTAAACTTGATAATAGAGATAACAATGTGTGATTGATAATAGTGAACTACTTTATATAAGATCCATAACTTAAAATAGATGTGTTATTGTTGAGTGATGAATCCAAATATGGGATGGTGATGAGAGATGATTGGTGGTTGAGTTATCTTGAGTGATAAAAGTAAGACTAGGTTTTGCCTACATAGTTTGAAAAGGCCTTAGGATAATGTAGTTCTGATAGGGGATAAAAGTGAACCATGAGGAGATGGACAATCCATGCCCAAGATGATGTTAGGGATGATTAGAATTGACTTGATTGTGATAAGTGGATAATTTGATAGGATTGGACATGAGTTGAGTTAGCAAAGGGTAGTCAAGGGTGTTTTGGGGGCATCATATAGGACCAAAAGGTCAAAATTAGGTCATTTTTTCATTTTGTCTTTTAGTGAGTTAGAGCTCTAAGTGAAACCATGGACTAGCTACCCTAAGCTTCCCATTGCGGCAAGAGAGTCTAAGAGCACCAGAGATCTACTAATATTGGACCTGTAGTTAGTAAAAAATCCTTTACAAATGATTTTGTGAATTTTTAAGTTAGATTTTGTAATTTTTGGATGATTTTTTTGTAGAAAGAGATGTCAGCCAAGTCACCTCAACAATACCATGATTGTCAAATTTTTCCTCAGTTGTGACATTACCATCACAACTTGTAACTTTGTGAGGTAATCTACTGTGTTGCAATACCATGAGTTCAAATCCATGATATTACAATACCATGAATAAAAAGTCATGATATTATAATATCATGAATTTAAATTCATGATTTTATAATATCACTATTTATGGATTTTCACAAATGTCAACTTGTAATGTTGTCAACAGTACCCCTAAGTGCATGTTTGTGATTAGCAATTTTGATAAAAATGGAAGAATAGGTAATTATTGGGAGGATAGAGGATGGATTAGATGGTTGGTGTGTTAGGATGGGTTAAATAAGTAGGATGGGTTGATTAAATAATTAAGATGGTTGATTAGTTGGGTTGAGAGGTAGAGTAGATTAGATAGAAGAAGTGATTAGATAATGAGGATAGTGGGTTAAGTTGTGTAGGCTAGTGAGGGAAAGCTAGTGGGTTTATTAAGTGAACTAGGATCAGTTAGGGATGATAGGATAGAGTATCGAGTTAGTGAATAGGGATGTGAGAAGATAGTGAGAGTAGGTAAAGAGGTAATAAGGGTAGGTAGATATTATGGTGATGATGATGGGGGAAGAGCAGCTAGGGGAAATTAAGAAGGTTGGGTAAGGGTACTGAAGGTAAGGAAAAAGAGGATGGTATGGTAAGTGTTGCTTATAGGTATATAGGATGAGGGATGTATTGGGAAAGGTTAGGGTAAAGTCTATGAAAACACAAGTGGGATGGATTAGGTTTGAGGGGGATAAGGAAAAATTAATTAACTAATGATAGATAGGATAAGTGGTTCAGGATAGGCGTAGTGATAGTGTTGATGGTTAATAGTGCAAGAAGACCTAGGAGTGATGGCATCCTGATCATGACATCTTGTGGTGATCTATGAGATACACTTACTAATAGAGGCTAAGTTTAGAGTTTTGGGACTAATTGGTCTGCATGATGTGGCTATGATGCCCATGATTTGCATTGATCATGTACTAATTATGACATTAGTAGAGTGTTGGCACTTAAATCCTAGCACATTTCATTTTATCATAAGTGAGATGATGATCACCTTAGAGGATGTATACAAGATCTTCCATCTACCAATGTAGGGAGATTAGATATAATAGAGATCTCATACACTGGCCTAGATAGTACAATGATTAGTTAGAGGATTATAGGTGGGGGTTTGGGATAAAAGTGTTGATATTAAAAAATGTTTACATGAGGGTACCATTGATAGATTAACCTTAGTTATGATGTCTCTTGTCACTAGAATTTTATTGTTGTCCATGAGTGGTCAATTGTTTCATTTGGGCCTAGGGGACGTGTTAGTAGACATGGTCTAAGATTTTAGTTTTTTTGCCTAGGGACCTATTATTTTAGCATACCTATATAGAGAGCTACATCTAGGTTCCTATAGTGGAGCCACAAACTTGGGATGATATGTGCCTCTTTAGATTTGGATTTGGGAGCATATTGTTATCCAAAGGCCTTTAGGGAGTCTTGTAGTGAGGCAACCTCATCAACTGATGGTCTTTAGATGGTACATTCTTTTGATGGTGCAATGAGGTCATGCTATAGAGATGGGGTTTTATAAGGATGATTTTGATAGCCTACATATAGAGCACATCACTTGGATTCCATATAAAGGTATATAGTTTGGCTAGGATGATGAGGTAGTGACAGAGTATATGCTCATAGAGTGTTACCTAATAGGGTGATGATATTTGGTTCTTGAGAGATACAGGCCTGACCATGTACAGTGATAGTTTGGGTTTATTTAAGATGTTTTTATAATAGAGCACCTATTCACTTGGATTAAGTGTGAGAGGCCTTAGTGGAGGAGGGTAGTAGATAACTCTAACACATATACTAATTATGATAACATTACCCCAATGCCATGGGACTATCAATTCCATATCTAGGGGTAATAGCCACCTATACATCATGGTGGAGACCAATTATTACCATTAGATTGACCCATATTAGAGTTGTGGTTTAGTGAGGGGTGGTTAAGAGGGTATTATAGGTATAGGCCAAGATATAGATGAGGATGAGATAGGTGCCTACTTAGGATGGATAAAATGGATAAGATGGGGTGGATATGTATGTAGATGGGTGAGGTGGAGATCAAGCAATGGTGGTAGGAGTAAGTGGGCCCTAGATAAAGATACAGGCATAGGTTGGACTACAAATGTAGTCATAGCTATAGAGGGACACATAGGTTCGAGGTAGTAGTGGATTAGGTCCTTCACATCAGCCTTTGATGGAGGATGAGTGGTCACTATTGGCTTAGTTGTAGATGAAGATCCAAACATGGTTAGTAGAGATTATTGGGATCACTCAGGAGAGACTAGATATAGGTTTAGCTTTAGAGTGTGATAGCATAGAGAGATGAGCAATTGGCCCAGGTATAGGGATAGATGACCAAACTCTAGGGATATGTCATAGATTTTTAGGCCTAGGTGGCTTAGAGGGATGGGCAGTTTACCAAGACCAAGCATATATTATGGGTTTATAGGCACATATTTCTACCCTATAGGGACAAATCTAGAGTAAGGATGCTCAAATTATTATTTTTCAAGGCTAGATTACATAGATGTAGGTACAAATTCAATTTTTGATAGGGGAGGTGAAGATGGTCGAGAAGGACAAAGAGGATGTAGATTAGGCAATGGATGGATGTGGGAGGTAAGAGGTGATGAAGAACATTGTTAGGTTGACTCATGAGGTGTAGTATTACTACACAATATATGAGGTAGTGGTATTAGTTGATTGACATGAAACTTTATTTTGAGCTAGTTCATCTTAATCAGTTCATCAGCCTTCCAAGGGATCATGAGGACCACCAAGGCCACAACCATGAGTATTGATATGTAGAGACATATAGGATATTTTTGTATTATTAGCTCATTCTTTCCCCATGGGGTTACATTATTGTATCTTATTTTTTGACATGGAATCTATGTGGATAGTACATTCAATTTATATATGATGATGATATGTTTCACATGATGTGTTTTTTGTGTATTGATGCATGGATGATGATGTTCTTATATTGATGTGATTGAGATACAGTTAAATTTGGATTTTCATGATGTGATTATATTAGATGTGATGGATTTTGATTATGATTATGATGTGATGGGTAAATGATTTATATGTATGATGTGATTAGTTCCATGTGATGTAATGTGATGATGGTTAGATAATGTTTACATGATGGATTTAGTTACATTATGAGGTGATTGATGATTTATGGTGTTAGATGTGGTTTAGATGAGATGTGATAGGCTTTTATAATTTTATTTTAGATGATGTTCTATGAAATGTATTGAGTTATTTCATTATGTACATGATGCAAATGTTGAGAGATGATTATAGATTTTAGATGATGTTAAATAGATGTGATGCAGTATATGCATAGGATGTGATGATTATGTGGATATTACACTTTATTATATAATGTTGATGAATGTGCTAATGAAATATTAAGCCCTATTTGATACATTACATATCATTTGTTTTGATAGAAATCCTCCTACACCATGGAGGTAGGATAATGATGGGATGGTATATAATTAGGTTTTTAGTCAGGATAGAGATAGGTTAGACAAAATGGGGATAGATATGATAGAATAAAGGATAGTTTTTAGGGGGAATAGGATGGGTAGTGATTTTAGAATCCATTAGAATTTATGCAATCCATATTTATATTACACCATTTAGACATGTGTCAGTGATATGAAAAGTCAAAGGCACATTAAAACAAGTGCATGAAATAGAAAATTTGTTTGATGACCTTTCCAAGTAAAAGTTCAAGGGTCATTTAGAGTGTCATTATTCCCATAAAAGTTAATAAAACATAAATGAACTATAAATAAAACATGATTATGTAATCAATACATTAATATTACATGATTAAAATATACACAACACACATAATCATAGCAACATAATCACACACAAGACAATATATAATTACATAAGATAAATTAGACAATAATATAATTAGGGATATACAAATGGATAATGATGTGATGGTAAAATTATTATAAATAATGGGCCTTAATGATGATTAGAGGCTATGTACATAGGGTATGTCATGCCCAAAAACTTTTACGTATCTGAACAAGATGCAACCAAGTTTGAAAGTGGGTGCGAATGGGGGGTTAATATGACCCTTCAAGATTTGATATCATAATGTATGTTAAAACCCCAAAAGTAAAAACTTATGATTAGTGACCCTTCCATAATGATAATGTTAGTGTGAATGTGTGAACCATAGTATTAAGGACAATAAGAGGCAAATAGGAATGGGATTCATCTTGAGGCTAAAAGGAGACACACTTGTTAAAGAATAATTTGATGGGGTGATAGGATAGGGAATAATGATAAGGATGTGATGGGATTTAGGGACATATATATGTCAGATATAGATAAGTAACTCTAGAGGACTTACCCAAAAAATATTCTCATTACTCATCAAGCAATGTCATCCATTTTGTAATGAAGCATTTGTTTCTTATTACAGCATAAGAACCTATGATAGATGCCCACTATTGAGACTAGGGTCAAAATTATTTTACCATGATGTCAAAAATTGATTTACATCATGGTACTTGCCCAAGGTGCCAAAGAACTAGTTTTCACCATTGTATGGGTTTTTTTTAACTATTAAACTATTGAGGAGATGTGATGGAGTGGATGGAAAAGACAAGGGTGTGCTTCAAAGAGTGGGGACTCATAGACGAAGGATTGTGGAGCCTGTTAGGTATAGAAGCACTTTAATTTCATGATTTTCATGGGATCATCAAGATCCTCACCATCTAATGTGTCCAATTTATAAGATCTAGATCCAATCTTGGAAATTATGATATAAGGCTCGAGCCAATTAGCTTCAAACTTCCCCTTCTTGTCCCTATCTACATTAGTATTTTTTTGGTTCTATTTTAGGTCTAGGTCACTGACCTCAAATTCTCTAGACTAGAATTTCTTACAATATTGGCCTTTCAATCTATTTTGATAAGATCTTAAGTAATCAAAGGCCTTCTAATGTTTTTCATCAAGAATATATAGCTCTTGAAGGCATTCTTGTCTACAATTATGGTCAGTGATGATGCCCCTTAATGAGATTTAAAGGGAGGTGATCTCTACTTCCACTGGTAAGATCAATTCTATCCCATAAACCAAGGCATACAAATTGGCCCTAGTATGTGTATAAACACTTGTGTGATAAGACCAAAATGATGGATACAGTTACAGGTGATAATTCCTATTGGCCTGATAGATTTTTTTCTTAAGGATCTTAATGAGGTTATTGTTAATTGCCTCAACTTGTCCATTTCCCTAGGGGTAATAGGGAGAAAATAAATGCTTTTTGATGTGATACTTTTGTAACAATGCCTCAACTTCTTGATTTTTGAATGATTTATCATTATCTAAGATGATGTTGGTAGTTATGCCAAAATGGCAAACAATTTGATTGAGAATAAATTTAGATATTTTGAGGCCAATAATATAGGTCAATGGCATTGGCTCTACTTATTTAGTGAAGTATTTTGTTATTGTGATAATGAACTTATTACCATTTGATGATGTCAAATTAATCTTATTGATTAAATCAAGGCCCCATATGAAAAATGGCCATGGACTCATGATGGTCTATAATTCTTATGCAGGTGCATGAATAAAATTCCCATGTTTTTGATAAGTGACACACTTCTACATATAATGACATGAGTCTTATTTCATGGCTGGCCAATAATATCTAGTCTAGAGTAGTTTCTTAGCTAGGGCTATTCCACTGATGTGGCCATCATAAATACTATCATGAACCTCCTTAGACACATGAGAATCCTTGTCTGATTTTAGGCATCTTAATAGAGTCCCATCATAGCCTCTATGATATAGCATGTTATCAAGGATTATGTAATGGGAGGTGTAATGAATAAACACTTTTTGTTGGTGATGGTTAAGGTTAGAAGGGAGGATGTTATCATGGAGGTACCTATAGACGTCATGGTACTAAGGAAGATTGGGATCATTGATTGTGCAAATTTGATAAGGAGTCATGGACTGATGTGCTAGGAAAATTAGATACTCTATTAAAAAGTTTCTTTATAGAATGTCTTTAGGAAGAAATATGAGAGAGCCAATGGTGGCCATTGAATTAGCCACTTTATTAATCCCTCTTGGTAATTTCTCAAACATGATGGATTTAAAATTCTATTTCAATTGATTAACAAATTATTTATATGAGAGTAATTTCTCATCCTTTATTTAGAACTCATTATTAACCTATTTGATTATCAGTTGTGAGTCTCAAAATACTTGTAAATGTTGGATATTCCATTGGATAGCTAGGTGAAGGCCAACAATCAAAGCCTCAAACTCAAAAAAAAATTAGTGCATGAGAAGATGAGGTGGAATGATTTTGGGATAAGGTCACCTTATGGGTTGATGACAAAGATACCTACCTCTGATCCATGCATAGTAAATGATCCATCAAAATATAATTTCTAACTACTTGATTTTAAAGTACTCAATTAGACTCATCTAGGAAGGTTGTTATAAGAGGTTCAGTCACTTTAAGTGGTACTCTCACTAATTGATTTGTTATGACTTACCCTTTAATGGTATATTAATTAACATATTCAATATCAAATTTGTTGAATAACATGATCCATTTGGCCATTCTACCTGTGAGGGCATATTTTTACAATAGATACTTAATAGGATCAACCTTGATAATGATATGGACTTTATTATTAATCATGTAATGCTAGAGATTTTATGAGCTAAAGACCATGGCTAATCATGCCTTCTCAATTAGAGTTTAGTTTAGCTCATAAGAAATTATAGTACAACTAAGATAGTAAATGGTTTTTTCCTTTCCCTTATCATTATGTTATTTGAGGAGGGCACCTATTATACATAGAGTTATTGATATATACAAGAGCAAGGGTCTTCCCAAGTCAAAAGGTGATAAAATGGGTAGGTTTGCCAAATAGTGTTTGATATTATTGAAAGATTATTAGCACTCTAAGTTCCAATTAAAAGTGGTCCCATTCTTTAAAATATGGGTTAAAGGGTGACATTTATTTGTGAGCTAAGAGATAAAGCATTGGATGGATTGTAATTTTCCATAAAGACTTTTGAGTTGCTTTAGATTGAGAGGTGGAGGCATTTTTTTGATGGCCTTTGCTTGGGTTGGGTCTACCTCTATGCCTCTTCTAGAAACTATGAATCCTAATAAATTTCCTAAAGTAACACCAAATACACACTTTTTTGGATTTAGCCTGACTTCATATTCTCATAATCATTTAAAAATTCATCTTAAGACACTATGATGTTTTGACTATAGTTGGGACTTCCCCAAGATGTCATCTACATAATCTTTGACTATGTCATGCATCATGTCATGGAAAATGATTGTCATGACCCATTGATAAGTTGTACCATCTTTTTTAAGATTGAAGGGCATGACTTGATAGCAAAAGGTTCCCCATGGAGTGATAAAAGTTATTTTATATTGGTCCTCAGGTGTAATTTTAATTTGATTATACCTTAAAAAACCATCTATGAAGGATAACATTTCATATCATATGGTTGATTCCATGATCATGTCAATATTTCGAAGGAGGAAATCATCCTTTGGACATGCCTTATTTATGTCTTATAAGTCTATGAAAATCTAAATTCTGCCTTGTGGCTTGGTTACAAGAATAATATTAGATATTCAATCATAATAGTCAATTGGTTGAATGAATCTATCTTCCAATAACTTTTTTAGCTCCTCTTTGAATAACAAGGCCACTTTGGGGTATATATTACACAATTTTTGTTTGATCAGTTTAACATTAGGATACACTACCAAGTGATGTACTAGCAAGGAGGGATCTAGTCTTGGCATGTCCACGTAGCTCCATGTAAAGATGTTTATGAATTCCTTAAGAAACTCTGATAACTTCACATTCCTTGGGTGTTAAAGATGCCCTAGTTTAACTATTTTTGGATGTTGTTTATTCCCAATATTGACCTCTATCACCTCCTCAATAATAGAGGGGGGTTGATCTTGTAAATAAGGAGGCAATGATATATTTGTAGCATCTAAAGCAAAACAATATGGTTGCTCTATATCAATGTCAAAGTATTATCCTTATTCAAATGAGATGTGTGAGAATTTAACTAGATTTTTAGGAGGCTCTTCTTCTTCATATAGTTCTTCATCACTTTGACCATGGGATTCTTGTTATTTTCCAAAATATGTAGACTAACAAAGTTTATGGAAAAGCCCTTTTTATGATCAATAGATGGCATAAAATCTTAAACTCCTATATATTCCAAGATTTCCTCTTCATTTTGAAATGTATCAAATTATGGCTCCTATTTTTTATCCCAATTAATGAGTGATGGATAGTGGAGGGAGATGTTGATGGTGGAAATGGTAGTATCAAAGAAGAGTTTAGTGGAAACAAGCTCTTTGAAGTGAATACAAATAGATATTATCTCAATGTATTCATTGGGGAGAGAATGCTTAAGAATTAGAGAAGTATCCATAATGATATTTTTTAGGTCATCATCAAATAGTTTGTACCCTAGACCAAGATACCATGGATATTCTTGAACCATGCTAGGTTCAAGCCTTCCTTAGTCTTGTTTGCCTAGTCATTTCCTATGATAATGCATGTTTTCCTTCATCTTTTGGATGCAGGGGTATTATTTTTTAGGAGATATAAGGGCCTCATCTTCTAGAGTAAAACATGATTCATCTAATTCTTAAATACATTCTTTATATAATAATCTTGGACTTGAGAAGGTTGTTGGTCTAAATTGATATTTGATTGGATTGACCTTCCACATGACCAGGGACCTACAGTTGCATGGGGATAGTGGTAGATATCATATGAAAAAGGCTTTATATTTATACTCTTTATATCCCATGGATGTGATTTTCAAGTGGGTAACCTCAAGCAGTGGATTTAATGTAGATGCAAGATGATCGAGGGATATATATTTGACAATTATTTGAATTATGATGGAATTATTTATGCTAGGATAGGAGGGTGAGGATTGATCCATATGATAGTTATAAATATGATAGATTACTCTAAGGATGGTGACCTCCATTTCAAAGTGAGGGAATTTGAGACATTGATGTAAAGTAGATGGAATATCTTGCATTTCATGGATCTATAGACATCCAAGCAACTTATTATAAGGCAAATCTATATTCATAACATGGACTAGTGTTTATTGTACTACAAGCCCCATGGTAATGGGAAGGTAAATAGTCCCTATAGATGGCCTCTCATTGTCATCATAGGCCTTAATCATAATCAAGGTTGGCCCTAAAGATGCTTATAAATACCCTAGTTTCTTCAAGAAGTCTAGATTGCATAAATTTAATATTGATCCTCCATCTATAAGAACCTAGGAGACACAGTGATGGGATATAGAGACTTCAATGAATAATGGATAATTATGGTGAGGGATAATTGGAGGCATGTCCTAAGAACCAAAATTAAATTGCTAGGATGGGGATAAATGTCTCACTAATGCCTATAATTGATTATTATCCATATCATTAGGGACTTTGAGATCATTCATTACTTGGTTAAGTATTTCCAAATGTAAAGCAAAGGTTTTTAGAAGATTGATTAATGAAATTTGAAATGGTGTCTTCTCTATCTACTGAATGATGTCATAAGACTTATTAGAAGAACTTGAAGTTTTATTAGAAATATTCCCCTTTTGATTAGCAGATGAATTAGATGGGTCCTTAGGTGGTGTTATGGGAAATACAATATTACTACATCTAGTGGTAACCACACAATCAATAGTGGCCCAATTAATTTTCAAAATGGTAAGTGAAGGTGGATTAGACTCTTGGGGTTGTGAATTTTAATGGTGTTGATATAGTTGTATGGCATGGCATGGTAGTTGGTGTGATTAAAGGAAGAAGCTTGACCCTGGTCTCTTGATGGTCTCCTATTTATTTGATCATTCTTAGGAAGTAGGTCCTTATAGATGCCTAACTACCCATTTATGGATTGATTTGGAGGATTATCTCATACTATTTCAATGTCATTGCATTCAATTAAATCCTAAATGTAACATTTAAGTTGCATACATATTTTTATATCATGACCTTTAACCCTATGGTATTTTCAAAATTCATCTTATGGTATTAATTTGGTTTTGGTTGTCGATCATCCATAGGTCTAATTTCAAGAAAAATGATCATATTATTAGTAATTAATTGATCAAGGACTATTTTAATTGGTACCCCTAAGCTAGTGAGTGGTCTTTTGCTAGTTTGAGGCTTTGGCTTGCCTTGTGGAACTCAAATGGATGAGACATTTTGTTATTTTATGGGGCTTTTCTTTTGGACTATTTGCACATGTTATTATTTAGAATTAGTTACCCCATCTCTTACGATATTCTTATTTTTATTGAAGACCTTTGATTTTCCTAAAAAGGAGTTTTCTTGATTTTGGCTATGCGTAATATGGGAATATAGCTTGATTTTTCCTTTTTTAATAAGGGCCTTCTCAATTTTGATCCCTTTCTCAATTATTTCATTGAAAGTCTTATCACACTAGAGTTTTCACTGGTATTTGAGATGAACATTAATATTATCTACAAATATCTTATCCAACTATTTTTCAGGTAAAATACATCTCAAATGGCTTGCTAAACTTATTCATCTTTACAAGAAGTATACCTAACTTTACCTACTTCTTTGATTGGTGTTATATAGGTCTATTATAAATATGTCATATTTAATATTGAATGAAAAGTTTCTAATAAATTATTATGTTAATTCTCCAAAGTTATATATAGACCCCTTGGGTAGGTGCATGAACCATTCTAAAGTGGGTCCAGTAAGACTTTTTAGGAAAAGTATCAATAAATAGACATCTCCATATACTACTTCATGGAAAAAAACATATAATTATTGCACATCATCTCTAGGATCTCCTTTCCCTTGATATTTTTTGAAGTTTGGTACATCAAATTATGAAGGGAAGGGTATTTTTAAAATGCTCATGTCCAAGGGTGAGGAGCAAAAATCTTCATATTTGTATTTTAGAGATTTTGAGTGTGGGTATATTTTCTAGAGGGTCTCCTTCATTGCTATCCATTCTTGTGTGAATTTAGGTTCCCCAAGAGGATTGGTGGTTTGATTTTTACTATGTTGGGGAATATGGGTGTTATGGGCATTATGGGTACTATGAGTTTTATTGATATTATTGGTGTTATTATTATTTGTATTATTTTTTAAAGGGTATGATGGATGTTTATTATGGATTAAAATATTTATATTTTGTGTCAATTGGTATAATTGGTCTTCTTAAATAGATTATCTCTAGTTAGCCTCAATATGATTGTTTCAGAGGGGTATTGGGCATTCTTCTTCTATAAATCCATGGTTCACACCTTCCTATTCTTGGGGTATTTGATTGGTATGTACATTTTTATGGGGTGTATTTATATGGGATGGAGGATGAACTATATTGTGTAGGAGGCTATAGTCGAAAGTGGAAGGTAGTGTGCCCCCTATTTCAATGGCACAGGCTAAGACATGATTATAGTTTTTATATAAATATCAGTCAATTAGGTTCCTAACCTCACCATTATAGATGGGATTAAACCTTTCATCCCCTTCTCTAGGTGTATTCATAACACTATGGGTATCTTCATATTCTCAAGTTGGATCTTCTATGTTCCCCATTGGATCATTGTTTTGGTTGGAGGCTTATCTAATCCTAAGTTGGGCATGGGTGTGAATGACCATTTTGAAAGAGAGATGTGATGAGATGTGGTAAATGAATTGGAAGTGCTCAAATACTACCTCCATCTAGAGACCAAATCTACTATTAGTCAAAATATGTGATGATCTTTAGAAAAGGATGGGGTAACTAAGAATTAACAAAAGACAAAGTCTCATAAGAGACCAATCTAGCAAGGATGAAAGAGAATGAAGGGAAAAAATAAATTGTCCACTAGCAAAGGGATAATTTGATGGGTTATAGGTGAAAAAGACACATGATAGAAATTTGTGATGAGTGCTAGATTAGAATCTTATAATACTATGTATATTGATAATACCTAGTCTATGTATATTGATAATACCTAGTCTAGGGATGGGTGACAATGAAAACTTGGTTCCAAGATGGAATATAGTATTCAAAGATGATGTGAGATAGATAAGGGATGGAAGATAGAAGATATAGGATGTAAATAGGATGTGTATTAGGTGGATAGAATATGTGGCAGATGTAGGATTGGATAAGGATTGTAAAAAAAACTTCTTGAGATGAGATATATACAAATGGATGTTGGGTATGAAATGTGTAGAAGATGTAGGATGAATATGGGATGAGGGAATATATACATGCTAGGAACTAAAAATTGTCTTAAGATAGAAAATATAAAGTATGGAATGGGTGATCGATACAAGATGAGAAGGTGATATAGGATGTATGTAGTGGGGTGGATAGTGACTATGGATAGTAGATTTAGAAGAGGGGTGGAA
This sequence comes from Torreya grandis, assembly GCA_037957365.1. NCBI lineage: Eukaryota > Viridiplantae > Streptophyta > Pinopsida > Cupressales > Taxaceae > Torreya > Torreya grandis. Next base: position 622,669 of record JARHVA010006367.1, read on the forward strand.
GATTAGGTTATGGAAGATATGAGATGAACATGAGTTAATGAGATGAGAATGGATATTTTCATAGGTATATCTAAGGTATTACACATAAAATAGGGTATGTTTGACTCAATTTTCCAAATAATATGGGTTTAACACAACACTCAAACAACACACACAATCATAAATCCTAAATTAGTCAACTAATAAGGGTGTGTAGTCTGATGCCCACACCATATAATGGTTTCATAGGTGAGGTTGTAGGTTGATGACCCATTATGGAATCTATTGAACCCTCTCAACCCTGCTTGCACATTATGGCTACTTTAGAGATGATACTGACTCCTACATCGGTACATCTATTATAATCAAAGGCTCCTAATCTAGGTATACAAAAAAGTTTCTAGGTGCATCCCATATATACATGAAGGTATAGTGGGTCCTAAGTTTATATAGGATGTTGTTTAACTATCTTGTATCTTGGAGTTTAAATTCCCCTCACTCCACAACCATTTATACGGGATTCTACTTTGGTACCTAAAGATAGCTTTCTTTATTTTTAAACTTCATTGGGACACAGAGTTTGGTTAGTGCATGGTGATGAAATTCACATCACCAACCCCTATTTACTAATCATATGCACGGGGATGAATTCTATGTCACATTCTATCCTAGATTCAAGGGGATAAAAATAGGAAAGCACAAAAAAATTAATTACCGGCATGTGAGGGGCACAAGTATATACAATTAAGTGTCAATAAATTATACTCAATCCAAAAACATACACTCAATAAAGTATATACAATGAAGCAAATTCACATAATAAGGATGTATATATAAAAAAATAAGATAAAATATGATGGGCACCCCTTTCTACAAGCACAAAGGTTAGAAGATAAAGTGGGGTGCCTTGGTCTTGAGGGGTCCTGCACCAAAATGGATTAGTAGTTTAATTTTTTACAAAATTGCAAGTCCTTATAAAAATGCAAATACATAGAGAAATATTGCAACCAAAATGCAAAAAATTGCTACTTTGAGAAAAAATCATAGATCGTGAGTTATGATATTATAGAGGTTAGTAAACTATGGTGGTCAACCTTTAAAACCATGATAGTTAGGTAAAATTTCAATACCATGGGATAATGTCGCAACTTATAAAAAAAATTGCAATCTGTGATTTTATTAAAAATAGGAAAACTATAAAATTTGTCTTCTATGAATGAATATCAATGAGACAAGCTATTTTTTAAAGTATAATGTAGGTAGACTAATAAAAATTATAAAAACAAATCATATTTTATAGATGTTAATAGTTACTTATAGATGTGTCCTTAGTTACTTATAACATCAAAAATATTCATGCCAACTGACAGAAGGATAAAGCAATTATCTACATAGAAGGCTAAAATATATTAAGTCTAATGTTAGCTAAATAGATGACCTAAACTACCCTATTTCCTACATAACTACAAAATTATAAATAGAATCAACAAAACCACTACTTACAAGACAAAATCATAGGTTTGAGACTTGCAATTTTGTAATAAAGTTTAAAACATGTTTTTGATGGGGTATTTGATGTATGCCTTGATCTTCTTCTACACCTTACAAGTCCTACACACAGATAGTAAGTTGTCAGAACACCCTTGTAAGTTTAAAAGCTAGGCCAAAATGACTATATTCAAAAATGGTTAGGGTGATGAAAGAGACAAGCTTGAATTAGTACAGAAACCCTTACAACTACCTACAAGAGTTAAGAACCCTTTATAAGGAAATTGATAGGTCAATATTTTACCAACTTGATGGAGAAGGGCAAAACCACTATTCTTAATGACAAAACCATGATTACCAGGATAAATTTGCTAATGTCAAAGTCATAATTTTATATATGGTGGCTAAATGGTCCAAGTTCGATTAGATCCTCTTCTTCTTACAACTATAGTCTATAACGCTTCCCAAGATAACATAAATAGAATACCTACACCTTAAATAATGAATAATAGTGGATAAAATATATGGATTTAGAGAAAAACTAATTTTGACAAAACTATGATTGTAATCTACAAAATCACTAGTATCAAGGGAAAGTGACAAATGTTGAAGTTATGGTTTTGTAGTCAAGGTTCAAATAATCTAAACACTAGGTTAACCCTATTTTCCCTACATAATAGAAGATCAAGACACCTCCAAGAAATTGATATAAACACAGATGAACTTGTAAAAGGTTAGCTAAAATGGGATATATAAATATAACCCTTATAACTAGGTTTTACAAAATTATAACTATAACTGATAAAACTGTGACTACTAGGGTAAAATCATAACTTGTGAAGTTATAGTTTTGTCAAAAGTTAAAAACTTGTAGAATACCCTAGCCATTAGTGGTTAACTAAAAAAATCATAAATAGATCTACAAAAATTCAACTATAATATTGCTAATACCAATTCAAAATTGTTACTTACTTGTGCGTGAAATGTTTTCAAAATTTGGCCTTTAATTCACATTTAGTTTGTCCTACAAGCATTCAAATCACTTCCAAGAAGTTTATAAGGTTAGTTAAGGAAGTAAACTCCCAATGCGGTTTCCAAAATGTATCATAAATTTTAGATTTAATTGGTATTACTAATTTTAGTAATAAAAACCTAAACACACAAGTAAGAATGGATGAAAGATATAATCAGCACAATAAGAGTGTCTTTACCATCACTTTATCTCTTTATGGCTCCACTTCAGGATTGCAAAATGGATTATTGATGCAAAATTTGAAAGTGTTAGATTGCTTGCTTGATGACGATATATCCTTTCAATGAGTGACTATGCTTGATAATGGATTCATATGAGTGTGAGGAGGCTATCAATGAGTGAGTTTACTTGATAATGGATTTTGATGAGTGTGTGAAGGTTATAGGGATGAAAGATGATGGTAAAAATTTGATATTTTTATAATTTAGTTTGAAGGAAGGGGTGAACTTGGTTAAATAGGAATGGAGGGGGAAATCAATGGCTCAAATTTAAATTTGAGCCATTGAGATCAATGGCTAGGGATTTTCTATGGAATTTTTAATTCCATGGAGATCTCTAGAATTAGATAATTCTAGAGAAGGGGCCTAAAATGGAGGAGATTTCTATAATCCTTCAATTTTATAAATATCCCTTAGGATTTAAGGTTTTAGGAGAGGCAAGAATAGGATGGTAGTTGGGCAGGTAGATTATTTTGTATTTTTAAATTGGCTAGTGGCTTAGGGAGTAGGTTAGTGGGTAAATAGGTTTTGTTAGAGGTTTAATGAAGGATTAATTGGTTTGGGATGGGTTAAGGTTGTACGATAATGGGAATGAAAAGGGGAAAATAGGATTTTAATTAAATTAGATAGGAAATGTAATTATTGGTTAAATTAACAAAAATTAGTGGGGAAAGCATATTTTAATGCATACATTGACATACAAGCTAATTTAGTAAATTAACATAGAATTTAATCTACTGCTCGCCAAAGTTTATGGCGCAAAGGGGGGAATATAGTTAACTTATAACAATAAAAGATACTTTTATTTAAGGTAATATAAAAGTAATCTAAGGAGAGATACAATTCAATCCATTAGTTGTGAAATATCTACCTATTAAAATGAATATCTAGGAGTACTTACCTTATTAGAGTGAACCCATCATGCCTCAATCTCTCCCTTGGCCAATGGTGTTTTACAATAGGCTATTTTGGTTTTTAAAGATCATAAAGATAGATCAATTTTAGACTACAAGACTTCTCTTATGCATCGAAGACCTCCACAAGACTAATTTTTCTACTCCAAGAAAAAACCCTAAGTAATGAAATACTCAAATGATAATATAAGTACATTTTTGAGCTATAATGATGCAAAAAATGAATGATCATCTCTAAATAAATTGTATGTGGAATGTATACAATTCACGTTGGGTCACCCCTGATCGAAAATACCTTCTACTAATGAAGAAATTTATTGAAAAGAAGTAGAGTTCTAATTATTTATCCTTCCTTGCTTTATTATAACATTCAATCCTTTCCTTCTATTTATATCAATGTTGAGGGAAGATGAGTGGGATCATTTGGTAATGAAAAAGAGGTTTAGTTTCCAAATGAATGTTTAGGCCACTTAATGTCAACATTCTGATAACCATGTTGACCTTTTATTTTAACATGTGGGTGTGAAAAATTAAAACCCGCATGGGTTATTCTAATTAAGGTGAATTTTCCCTTGGTTAAAACCCAATTGAATCTTAGCACTCTAATTACTTTAACATCCCACCTTAAGATTAAATTGGGGAGAAGATAAAACTCTAAAAATGGGTCCTAGTGAGAAGGCTTCATAAGGTACCCATATAAAATCAAGAGGAAGGAGGAACTATAGATAATGCCCCTCAGTGATAAATTCCTTGACCCATAACATATCTTTAATAAATACATACTTGATTATGGATAGAGGTTTGGTGAATATGTTGGCAAACTAGTCTTATGTGTGATAGTACTGAAGATTAACCACATGGTCCTGAATGAGTTATCAAATGAAGTGCATGTGAATTTCAATATGTTTAGTGCACTGGTGTTCCACTAGGTTGTGAGCAATATGGATAACACTCTAATTGTCATACCAAATTGTAGTGCACTAGTTGGATGGAAATCCAAACTCAGACAAAATCTGATGGATCCAAAGAGTCTCTTGGCTTGCACCAATAGCTCCATAATACTTGACCTCATTCAAAGAGAGAGAAATATCATGTTTTTTCTTACTTGATCAAGTGATAATACCAAATCTAAGATAAAATGTGTAACTATAAGTGGACTTTTGATCATCAACATTGATTACTTAATTAGAATCTATATAACCCACTAATTGAGTTGAGCCTCTTGATATATACTCAATGCCATAATTGATTGTGTTATAAATGTAGTGAAGTATGTACTTTGTAGCTTGCTAATGACTCTTATGGGGATCTCACATGAAATGATATACAATTCCAATATTATATGAGATATCTGGCCAAATATGAGTCAAATAAATAAGGTTGCATACTAATTATCTATCAAATGTAGCATCAACAAATGGTGTAGAAGACCTAGTAGTCAAAGTGACTCCAGACTAAAAGGGATTTAGGGTTGGTTTACAATCAATCATGTTGAAGTGATGAAGCATGTCTAAATCATACTTAGGCTGAGCAATGTTGATCTGTATCTTAGATTAGGAAACCTGAAGACCAAGGAAATAATAAAGAAACCCCAAGTTGAACATCTCAAACAAATCCATGAGGCTTGACTTGACATCCTTAATCAAAGATAAATAACTCCTAGTGATGATCAAGTCATCAACATAAATCAAAATTATAATGAGTTCACCATCTATCCTCTTTGTGTAAATGGTGGGGTCAGAATGGCATCTAGAGAAATCATTAGCAAGTAAAAAATGATCCATTCACTCATACCAAGCTCAACGAGCTGATTTGAGACCATAGAGAGATTGTTGAAATATATAGACATGGGAAGAATCTTGAATATACCCTAGTGGTTTCTCCATGTATATTTATTCTTATAAATCTCCATGTAGGAAAGTACTCTTAACATCTATTTGATTTACTTTCTAACTATGTGATGTAGTGAGTGAGAGAACAAGGTGGATGGAATTCATCTTTATAATAGGGGTAAATATCTCTTAATAGTTAATTCCCTCAACTTGGGAGAACCTCTTTGCTATAAGGCATGTCTTATACTTTTCAATTGAACCATCTACTACATACTTGGTGTTATAGACCTACTTTCATCGAACCAATTTTCTTCTTTTTGGAAGAGGAACTAAGTCCCAAGTATCATTATTCAATAAGGAATGATATTCAACTTCAATTGTTGCATCCCATTTAGTTTGGCCAACTTCATCATGGAATGTTTGAGGATATTTAAAATTAGGAGGATAAGTAACAAGGTTGACAATAGCCTTTTTAGATATAGTTTGATGAGTGTCAGTGGGATCACCTTCCAAAGGGCCAACTAATTTTTGTGTCTTTTTGACCCATAAGGGAATTATATTTATAATAAGAGGTGTATGAGGATCCAAATGAATTGGATTTCCTTCATCCACTAGATCATATGAAGAGTCATCAGTGTCAGATGAATAACAATGTGAAGTAGATACAATTGGAGAAGAAGAAGGTGAAAATGGGGGCTCACATGCCAAAGAGTGTTCCTCTAAACTAACATCATGCCTATAAATTAATTCATGAGTATGAGGGTCAAATAGATGATAAGATTTTACATCTTCACAATATCCAACAAAAATTCAAGATTGGCTCTTCTTATCCATGGCCTTACATTTTTTATTAGGAATGAATACCTAAGCTTGACTAACAAACACACGGAAGTGAGAAATTCATTGACTATCAAACACAGAAAGTGAGAAACATAAGGCTTCTCTTTGGTCCAAGCCACTTCTGGTGTCAAATTTTGCATAAATCAATGAGGGGTGTGATTATGTATAAAATTAACACAGTTGGTGGCTTCTGCCCAAAATTGTGGGGCTAGATTCTTGGCTTGAATCATATAATTTATCATTTCTTTCAATCTGTAATTTTTCTTCTCAACAACACCATTTTGCTGAGGGGTGTAAGGAATTGTATGTTGTAACTGAATGCCATGAGTAGCATAAAAATTAATGAATGCATGGTTTACATATTCACCTCCATTATCTATCCAAAGCTACTAAATTAATAACCTTGATTGCTTCTCAAAAAATGCTTTGAACTCAACAAAGTGATCAAAAACTTGACTTGTATACTTCAAGAAGTACACCCGAGTTCAGTGAGAGAAATCATCAATGAATGTGACTACATACTTGGCTCTAAAAAAAGATGTCTTAGGTAAATACATTAAGTCACTATGAACCAACTAAGGTGGAGCTTTGGCACACAAGATTTTCCTTTCAAAAACTTTTCTCTATAATGTTTTCCAGGAACACATCCTCAACAAACACCATCTTTACAAGATACTTTACAAAGGCCTTTGACCATGTTGTGAGTACTCAAATGCTACAAGTACCTAGCATTTAGATGACCAAATATTTCATGTCATAGTTTTCTCAAAGAATCAAAAAGTGTATGAGGAGATTTGGTGTCATGAAATGTATCAAACTAATAGAGGTGAGACACATCATTTGCTTTTCCAAAAGTAACAACCACCATAGGATTATACAAATCTCTAATAAGAACATTATGTGGAGAAAATTCCACTATGCAGCCTCCATGAGAATGATAAATATGATAAATAAAGAGAATATTCACTGAGATATCAAGGACATAAAAAACATCTTTTACTTCTCCATCTTGTAAGTCAACCATGTTGGATCCTAAGATTGACAAAGGAGTAGAATCAACTACCAAAATTTTGGAGGTATCACTCTCAATAAGAGAAGTGAATGCATATTTTGACTTAGCCATATGATACGAATCTCCTAAGTCAAAGATCCAAGCATCCTTGGATGAATGAGTGGTAGTGAAGGCATGAGCATTTACAAAACGAGCTTTACCTTTGCCTTTGCCTTTGTTATTAGAAGATGAAGAAGAAGATGGCTTGTGAATGTGAATTTTGTGCTTCTTCATTATGGATTCTAGAAAAGACATATTCTTCCAACATTGAGATTCAAGATGACCATATTGATCACAAAAATTACAATGCTTTGTAGTGGGATTCTTATAGAAAGGTGGTGATGAAGAAGCTGCATGTCTCTATTTTCCAATCTTGGGACCTTAGGGTCATGTTGGTGGTGGCTTGTTCTTATTTATCCCTATAGGATGTTTGGATACCAATACTTGAGTCTTGTAATGCCTAAAGGATATGACTCCCATGAGGGTGATTTGATCATGCTCTTTTGTAAGACATTCACAAAACTCTTCAAATGAAGCCATTTTAAACTTATCTCCAAAATTATCCATGGTGGAGAAAAATGTGGTAGCAAAGATTTAAAATGGGTGTTTAAACTTAGATATAATGGTCATGATCAATAATTTATCAGGATTTGGATGGCCATAGTTTAGTAACTAGTATTTTAGAAGCATGAATTTAGACAAATAGTCCACAATGCTTTTAAAATCACTAGGATCTAATGAAGATAGTTCAGTTTCCAGCTGAATAATCTTGATGCCATTTTTTGCATCAAAAATATTTTTAATTTTACCCCATGATGTGTGAGGAGATGTTTCATTTTGAATATGAAATTTGAGAGCATCTGTAATACTCATACTTATGATCCCTAATGCTTCATCAGACTGATTCATCCATTGGATCTTGTCCATTTGATTTTTTGGCTCAAGTTTTGTGCCCATTATAACCTAGTAAAGACCTTTAATTCATAATAAATAAATCATGGAAGATTTAAATATATGATATTTTCTTGAATTTAACAGTGATATTAATTTAAAGTTTGACATGATTGCAAGTGTTATGGTTACAAGTAAATGTGAACAACATAGAATAATGGAGACCAAGAAGAATAAGTTCATCTAAAAATTACACACTCAAAGACAATAACACTTGGGAACACAAAATGGTGATGATCAACCCCCCTTTAATTATATTAGACACATAATTAGGCTTTGGAACCCCCCAACTACTTATAATTATGTAGTTTTACAAAATTCTTCACTGAAATGTAATTTTGAGATAAAATAGAAAATGAAAAAAAATCATTTCTTTACAATATGACTCAAATTTAATGATAAATATTCATTCTTGGTGAGAAATAATGCACGTCCAAAAAAAATAACACCTCAAAAGGTGCCTTGAGTATGGACAAAAGTGACTGGAAAGATTGAATATGTCAGCGTGCTAAAAAGGTCTCTATAAATCTAAAAAACATGCACACTTTCTTGTGGATTAAAATATAAATAAATATAATTTGTGTAATAAATCAAAACTAGTTTTCCAATGCAATAATAATTATCTCCAAATTCCAAATAATGCTCAAGATATGAGCAAAATAGTGTAAGGGTGTCTAGGAAAAATTATAATGAAGGGGGATTGCAAAATATGATCGACTCAAATAGCCTCAAAAAACTACTAACCATTTTAGATGGAGAAAAAATTAGAATTTTTGAAAAAAAAAGGTTTTTCATGGACGGGGTTTGACCACCTGTCAAACTGGACCCCACCATCCGATCTTAATGAAATCATAAAAGTGTGTGTAAGCCTCCATAGTGCCAAAATAGAATCTGGTATGGGTTTGCCTAGTGTCTTCTCATAAGATTAATGTTTTCTTACTACTCAACCCATCAATATATCCCACATACTAGCCTCAATCAAAAAATCCCAACTATCTGACCCACCAACAAATGCTAAAAACATGCATGCCAAAGTCTAATTTTGGTAAACATGAAAAATAAAAGTTTTTAAAATGTCAACAATGGTTGATTGTGAAGGTATTCGGCTGCAAAGGTGGTTGATAGATATTTTTAGGCAAAAAAGCATGTGTTTTTTTAAATCAAATAGTCAAAAGTTTAATTTATTATTTTTGACATTTTTAGCACCATAATTAAAATCATATAATGTCAAATCCAACTTGAATTTTAGTGTTTTAATTATAATCACACATCAATAACAGATGTGAAAAAAATGGGTTGGGTTGTTTTTTGTTTGGTGGGCCATGATAGAAGCCATAATACTAGGTGTAGGGCTAGGTGTTAGAGGAGAGGGTAGAGGAGATGTAATGATGGAAGGGTGGCACAAATGGGGTAGTAAGAGTCATGTGAGATGGTATATGTGCTAAAATAAGGGTAGAAAGGAGAAGTGGCCAGGGGCTGGCATGATTGAGTGGACAGTGTTGAAGGAGTGGCCCAAAGGGTCAAGGCAACAAGGTTAAAGGTGGAGCATTTTTACAAGCTAGGAGTGGGTGATGGTGTGGATAGCAATGGAGGTGGATCATGGAGGAGTGGGGGAAGGGGTTGAGGAATAGGATCAGCCCTCTGTTTATTTTTTGGTTTTTTTAAATTAAAAAACTTTAACATTTTTTTTTAAATGAACATATATTTTTTTTTTAATCCAATACCCCTTATAAGATTTTATTAAATTTTCAACTTTTGAAAATTAAAAAAATGTGGTTTTAAAAATTAAAAGAGGAAAGTCCCTCAAAATTTAAAAAAAATCAAATACTCTTCCCAATGGATGGTATCAAATGATTAAGTAATTTGGGTGTATTGGGAGCATTTGAGTATCCAATTTGCATGAAACAAAAACTCCTCCAACTAATTTTACCATTGTGGATGCATCCATATAGTCACATCTACCTCAAAATGTATATATTCTCTAGAAAACTAGTATCAAATTCAAAATGAAGATTTTTTCATAATTGGTCTTTAGGACTCAAAAAAATGCCTCCTTTTGACACTACTGCACAAATTTTAGCAGTATAATAGGACAAAGGTCTTTTGAGAAGGAGGGTAACAAGGTGTGCTCTAATACCATGAATAAATTGTATATGGGATGCATACATTTCACCTAGGGTCACCCCTGACCAAAAACACCTTCTACTAATGAAGCAATTAATTGAATAGAATTAGAGTTCTAATTATTTCTCCTTGCATACTTACAATGATTAATCCTTTCCCTCTATTTATATAAATTTTGAGGCAAGGTGAGTGGGATCATTTAGCAATGTGAAATATGTTCATATTCTAAATTAATAGCTAGGCCACTTAATGTCAACATCCCAACAACCATGTTGACCTCTTATTTTGACATGTGTGTGTGCAAAATTAAACCTCACATGGGTTATTCTAACTAAGGTGAAGCTTCCCTTGGTTAATACCCATGTTAAACTTAGAACTCTAATTACTCTAACACTCTTTATGAATGAAGTGATGGGGGTATTTATTTGCAAGGATTGACCCTGAACCCTCTTAGGAATTTATCCAATAAGTTCAACTATATCAATTTTATTTGGTAGTAAATAGAGTTGTTAGGCCTCAAACTAGGTTCAGCTAGGCTGATAGAGTTTCATTACATGTGTTGAATTCTCAATAAGATCGACTAGGTTGATGTAGTTAGAAAATGAATAAAAGTGGTGTATGCTTAGTCAGGGGCTCTTTTGGAAGGTGAATTACTTAAAGGAGTGTATAAACATGTTTTATTACTTAAGGAGTTAGATAAAAATAACTTGTAATGGTCTTAGGTAATGGTATAGGGACCAACAATCTTGAAAATCACCAAAAGTCTACCACCCCTTTCTTTGTGTACCCTTTAAGGCGTGTACTCAAAGAGATTGAGACTTGACAGGTTCATACAAGAGTTAAACCATCATTAAAGGATAAATTTTAAAAATATTATGTGTATACACATTGTATGTTTCCTCATATAGAATATTTTATTAAGGATCATTTGAATTTTATACCAAGTTTTAAGCTTTTGATTCTGGCATCACCTTTTCATTGATTCCCTTAATAAGAATAGTAACATGTGTCCATTATATAATAATATCATCTCTAATGTCTTTACATAAATTTATACTTAGCAACATTCCATAGCTCAAAATAATGTCTACCACCAGAATAGTCATCTGGACTTTCTTCTAAGGAAATGTTATTGTTAGAGCTGCCTAAGAATCTTTTATTTTCTTGATCAAAATAACTTATTTCACCTCCATGGTGAAGTAATGGATGAATTTTTTGGTGGATTTTAACCCCAAGGCATGTGCTACTTTGGCTAAAATTATATTGTCTAAAGTTTCAAAGTCAATTATGTAATTATTCATCTAGAATCCTCAAATGAAGAGAGAAACATTAATTAGTTTAGGTCTTTCATTACTTTGAGTAGACATAGCCATGTTATTTTTTAGATAAAAATCAGTGAATTTGATATGAACTTTATGGGAAGCTATATTGGGATTACTAAAACTTCTCTGATAAATTTTATCAACCTATTTAACTACTCGGGTTTTTACTTGAGGTATTCAATTTGATAAATTTAAACCTTGATTTTATTCATGTGATCAAAGATATCAAATGAAAGAGAATAGGTAGGGTTTTATTTGTTGTTGATGGATACATTTGGAGGCATTGGTAGGAATTTTTGATGCTTTGATTTTATGACATTCCCAACCAAGATGTGACACAAATTTACCAATAATAGGAGATATCACAATTTAGATGGTGATTTTCCTTTGCTTTTGAGATGGGTAGCTCCCTCATAAGATATGTGTAATAGTTGGGTTTTTATCTATGTTTAACCAAAAATTACAAAAAGGAAACAAATTTGGGAAATGGAAGAAGCAAAAAGAGGGGGATGGAGGTGAAGGGAAAAAACCCATGGTAGAATGAATGCAAAGGAACCCCAAAGTAACTTAAAAATAAATGAAAGGGATATAAATTATTCCTCACATAAAAATTAAAAAATTATCAAAAAATATAATTGGAATTAAAGGGTTACTTAGAATCACAAAGTCTTCTCAAAACTCAAATTAAGGACACTTGGTACAAAGCCCATATATAAGGTTTTCAACACAAAGTTTGGAAATATCGTGAGTTTCACATAACCAAGAAAAGTGCATAAATTTAATGGCTCCTTTATCTATGAATATAAATTCAAAATTCAAAAATAAATAAGATAAAAACCCACAAATCCCAAAAATGATCTCACTACTTTCTTGCATTTCCATTGATCAAATTTTGAAAATTACATATCCCACACAAAATTGTAGCCAACTCTTTTCTAAGCGATTGAAATAAATAAGAACCCTCAACCATTATCTAGATTTTTATTTTTCTAAATTAACTTTTTTCTAACAAGATAATTTGAAAATTCATCCTTTGGACCAAGTCAATCTAGAGCTAATTCTATTTTAATTAGGATTTATCAATGTCTTATTTTATTATTTGGGAATTTCACATAATCTAATGCACTTGTGTTTGTGCATTAAAATATATGATTAATTCTAAAAATAATTAATTTACTTATTGACTCCAAAATATAGGTGTTTCAAGGCATCCATTTATGAATTTAATTAATTAATTCAATTAATTCCATTAAGTATAGAGTAAACCCATGAATGTTGTCTTCAAAATTTATTCTATGTGAACATGCCTATAGTCTTGCATTGTCCATTAGACTGTGGACTCAAATACTGCATTATATATGGATTTAATAATGAAATTTTCTCAAATGGGTAGCAAAAAGTTTGATGATTGGCTTTTACATAACTAGCTCTGATTGTGGGGTCACATTCCCTAGTAGAATGCAAGAGAACTCTAAAAATCACTAGTGACTTGTGGCTCATACAATTATTGGTGTATAATTTTCTCCCATTGAGTTTTGTCTACATGATTTATTTTAACTTTCTTAGATTATTCTAGGTCATTAGTGAAATTTTATCCAACATACATAAGTATATTGGGATATGTCTAACTTTCACCTATAAATGTACCTTTCCTATTGCTTTTATGGCTAATGCAAAATATTATATCTACAACTTCTCTTTAGTGAAACAAGTTTCTTTCTTTTTAGAGTTTTAAGATTTTATGAAGGTTCTCCATATAGGTTCACTATGCAAGATTCATTATTTAATTTATCTTGGCATCATCCAACATGGTATCATAGCAATTTTGACATTTGTTTGTTATTTAAATCTTGGTGGGATCTATTCATTACATTCATCTATTCATTACATTCTTATTGTTTTCTTGATTTCAGTTTTCAAGGGTTTAGTGTGGTTTATCAAAAATCTATGTAGATATTTATAGGTGGTATCTCAAAATAAAAAATAGATAACACTAGTGGATTTAGATGGTGCTAAAACCCTAAGATTGGCTATAAACATGACCTAGTTTTGTGGCAACCATTTTTGACATTTTTTGGAGGGTTTTAGGTAGTTTTCTTTGTTTTCATCCATTTTTGTACCATTGAAGTCCTCAATTATAAAATTGTTTCCATGTTTTTTATATCACCAAGTGGGTTCTTTTTGGAGAAGATGAATAATTCATTACAGATTTGAGGTTCTTTGTGCAAGTTTTTTACTTTCTTGGTCATTCTAGTAAAAATCTAAATGCTTAGGATAATTTGTAATATTTTGCTAGTTGTCCTCCAAATGCACATTGATGTATCCACCCCATCCTTCATTCCTTCATTCTTTTATTATCTAACTAGACATCCCTACTAAGCATGATGATGAGGTTACCAATGCATGCACATCAGTGTAAAACTATAGATCTGCATCTGTGAGGGCCATCTGGCCATCTTGAGCTTGTATAAAACTATGACATGTGACACTACACTATGCCTACTTTGGTCATCTTGGCCTTGCATGAAGCCATGATGTGTGACTCTACATAACCACATCTATGTGGGTCATCTAGCCATCCTAGCCTCATGCAAATTTGTGATGCATGTTTCTACATGCCCAGACTACGTGGGTTGACTAGCCATCCTAGCTCCACATGAATCAGTATGCCCATACCCACCTACTATTATGTAATACCTCCATCATGTGGTGATGGTTTTTAGGCCATAAATTTCAAGGTTAGATACTATGTAATCCATCTGGTCATCTCGACCTCGCATAAAAGGACTTATCCCCTAGTCATATGGGAAAATATCCCTTGGTCATGTCCAACCCATGGGGGTTTAATTTTTCCTTAAAAAATTATTTATAACAATTTGCACACCAAAAAAAATTTCAAATTTGTGCATCTTATTTTTTCCAACACTATTTCCACCAAATGTTTTTATGCAAGTAGATTTTCAAACATGCATAACTTTTGATTAATGACTCAAATTTGAGTATCATCTTCTTCAAAAGTGTTTATTTTTTCATGATTTATGCATTACCAATATTTTTGGGCCTTTAAAAATAACAATTTTTTTTCATGTATTATACCTCTTAGATGCATTATTGGTTGAGTCTAACATCCCTCTAGTTCTTGGTACTTATGCACTTACTATTCAAGATGTATTCTTGATTATTCTTGACATCTATACAAGCATGATTATATTTGTAATCTTATAGGGGGGTTAATACTAAAAATTTTGAGGGGGTATTATGTGGTTTTGTGCATTCTTTAGTATCTCTTCTATAGATCCTCATTTTCTAAATTGTGTTGATTCCTACACATGTTGCTCATTTAGATGTATTATCAGTTGTGCCTGACATCATCTTCATGAGCATGTATTATTCTTATAAATATGGGTTCATTGTAGTTATTTTTTGTATTTATGCACTTATTTGATGTCTTTTATCAGTCATATCAACTTCACTTGAGAGACACTTGTGGTAGAAATTTGATTATACACTAATGGTTCTTCTTGAAAATACCAACTATGCTTATTGGCATGCTTATATGGAACACTTGATCACAAGAAAGATAGTATTCCATTCCTATATGGATAGATTCTTACTCCCATTGATCTTATTTGGTTTAATAATTAGGCTAATACTTGTGACAAGGTTTTTGGTACCTTACTATTATATGTTTTTATGGATATCCATTGTCATGTGGAACATACGTGTCCTCACACTATTTAGAGCATTCTTTAATCTCTTTTTAGAGATATTGTTGAGATTTATATCACTCCTCTTCCTATTGTCTCTTTTGAGACTATTATACTCTCTCTTCTTACTCCTATTTCCTATGACAACACATCCATAATGGGGAATGCTCTTCTTTCTATCGTGCCACCACTATAGGATGAGATTCTACTAGACCTTAGTTATCTTATTATAGATTCTAATTTCATTTGTGTGCATTATGTTTCTCATTCAAAGCCATCATAAATTGGTACTTTGGATGAATATACTATTTCTATTGAGAGTACACCTTGTGAGAGAATTGATGACTCTTCTTTCCTATGGATATTTAGTCTATAAATCCTTGTGCTTCATTTGTAGTCTCTTCTTCAAATTTGAGGCTTAATGAACCTTGTTCTCCACTTCACATGGGAATTCCTTTAGTGAATGTCCCATGCCATTCTTCTTTATCAGACTCACATGTACTTGATGACACTTCTAAGCTTGAGCATATTTTTGAGACTGGAGACTCTTCTTATAACATAAATGAAAATATTAATTATGTGGATACACCTCCATAATTTCCTTATCACCTTCTAGATATTAAGGAGTTATTCCCTAATCAACCTACCTTTGGTTCACTTCTAACATTATAGGGTAAAAGTATACTAATTCAAGACTCATCAGATATTAGGTAGCCTATTCCATAGGTACAAGGCATTTTATAATTCATTTTAGCCTATGATTCCATTACACCATCATTGCATAGAGGATTTTTCCCTCTTATTGTACACAAGGAGTACATTTCCTTGGTTAGAATTATATCAGGCACTTGGTGGACCCATTAACTATTTTAGGGTGATCCACTCTTTATTGCACCTTCTTATAATAGGTTCACTTCAGTGGCATTACATTCATTTCTTGTGCATGATATTGCCAAACCTATGCCACACTTCTATTTTGGACCCTACTAAAAGTTAATTATACTACTACCATCATCATCCACTATGAAATGGGCAAACTACTAGTACACCATTCATGTTCTTCCTTTCGAAAAGGGAAGGAACATTGTTCAATGTGGATGGAGATTCTTCATTCTTTAGGCAGAGGATCTCATTAGCAACATTCATCATTTTGAGATCTCTACTAGAGGTAGCTTTAACATCTTCTATGAGACTTCTCAATTCTCCTCTCTCTATGTGTTTTTTTTTCTTACTTGTGGATGCATTTTTAGTTGTCTATGATGTCCTTAAAGCATACACTTTCTCTCACTTTCCTCTCTTTTGGGGAGGAGTTTTGTCCTAAATGTTTTTTCCTTTTATTTCTCTTTATGGGAGTTACGTTGTGCTTGGGTACCTCATCTGATGTCATTTTTGAGACCCAATTCTTATACCAACCTAAACCACATTTAAGGAGGTGTTGGTGTAGACTTTTTTCCCATTGGGTTTTTTCTACATGATCTATTTTAGCTTTCTTAGGTTATTCTAGGTCATTAGTGAAAGTTTATCCCACATGCATAAGGATGTTGGGACATGTCTAAGTTTCACCTATAAATTTACCTTTCATTTAATTTTTATGGATGATGTAAAATACTATTTATACAACTTTTATTTGGTGAGACAAGTTTCTTTCTCTTGAGGTTTTTAAGATATTATGCAGGTTCTTCATATAGGCTCACCATGCAAGTTTTTTTGTTCAACTAATCTTAGCATCATCTAAAAATAACATGTGAATGTGAAGTGTATTCACATATATTAATCTAACCAACTAGAAACTAGTTCTCTTGTCCCAGTTGTATGAGAATGAACATGCGTTTCCAAGTCAGATTATACTTATCAAAACTCCATGAAGCACATGATCTCATGTCTTGATCTAACCAACTAGCACCTAGTTCACCTATCCCAATCATATGGGAATGAACATGCACTATTGAGCAAGATCTTTGCCTTGAAAATTATATATTTAGCCTCCTTTTCATTTACTTAAGAAAGTACAAAGAAATATTCTCTTATTTATTTTGAATTATGATCACTATGTGCTATTAACCATAAGATTTCTTATTTAAATATCTTTCTAATACTTCAAATAGGAACCAAAGCAAAATATAAATACTTGAGAGATAATCAAAATAGTGTACAAAATTAACTAAGAGCATCAAGTTAAAAAATTTAAACATTTTAAAAAATTTAGAAGGTTATACAAGAATAAATTTATTTTATATTTAAAAACACAAATTATTCATTTGATAAACTTTAAAAAGAGTGTAAGTGGAACTTAGAGCTTTTTCAATACAACTAGCACTACCAATAAGGATAAATTGGCAACATGCAACAACATTGTTCAAGCCTTTATCTTTGTATCCTTTGCTCATGAATTTGGCCTTCCATTTATGTAGTGGATTCATCAAAATATCTTCTCTAGTCTCATGGGTCATTCTTGGCCCCTAGTGTACAAAAATAATATTAAACATTGAGGGCTTAAAATGAGCACAAGTGTGATTAACATTGATAAGATAATCTTTATAATGTTTCATGAGTTTGATCCTTTATTTCACCTTCACATGATGCATACTTTCATGGCCCCCAACCCATCCTCTAGGGTGAGTTGAATGTAGAAAACCTAAAAATTACCCTACTATCTATGTTTTCATGCTTAGATACCCAACTATCCTAGTATCAAATGCATGTTATGCTTAATTTTTCACCTATACCCATGACTTTGTGTATTACACGCTTTCAATTTCTATCCTTCCCCACCTCTCAATTATGAAGGGCACATATCTCTGCATCAAAAATTCAAAATTAAGATGAGACCTAACTCTTTTACTCTTAGAATTATGTTACCATTTCAAATGGACTTACAATAGATGCATCAAAGTTTGGATCCCCTAAATTAGGCATAAGAATGTAAAATATATCCATGGACCGTCTAATGGTAAGCATGTCTTAATAGGATCATGACTTGCTCTGCTTAGTTTAAATGACACATCCTATTCTCATAGAAACCTCAGATGAAATTTGTTTCCATAATATCCCAAGAGACATGTAAACTAATTGACAAAAAGCTTAAATGAAATTTTTTCATTTGGAAGCACGTGAATCATTTTAGAGAAAGTGTCAAATCAAATTTATATCCTTAATCTACTATTTCAGCTACCATTTTAGTTTGTTTTGATTCTATTATCATGAACAATTCCATGACCTGATAAGTGTGTATAGTCATCTTCATAATACAAAGCCATGTCCATAGTTGGGTCAACCTTCCTAATCTTTTAATAAGCCTATTTTCCAAGATATCATCATCTTTTAATAATGTTAAAAGTTATTTAATATTTATCAGGTTTTGATTTTGTAGAAGTTACATTCTTCATTCTATGGATATATTCTTTTGAGATACATTCATTATAAAATCATGATGCATAGCAATTTTTCTAGAAAATATCTAGTGAGATTAAAACTAACTCTATTTTTGTGACCATCAGTTATTGGTCAAATATCTACAAGCCTTGAAATTTTTAATCTAGTACACTACATTGTAAGTTTAGATGTTTCTTCCCATAGAATAGCCTTTCTTATATCTTGAAATTTAGTTTACATGATAACACCACCAAAAACAAGATCTTTGTGCAATTTATATAACCCACTGTCCTTATTTAATAACTTCATCATGCACTCCATTTATTCCTTACTAGGTCTCCCACCATGGATAGCTCAGTATTTTATATTAAAATTCATATTATGTCCTTATTCTTTGCCCTAGGTATTTCATAAAAGGCCTACAAATTGTTTGATAAAATGCTCCAAATAAATTTAGGTGCCTAGGATGCCCATCTATCTTTATAACATCTCCTTTAGGGTTTCTAATAGAATGATCAAACACTCCATAGTCATAATCCTTTTTTGATTTGTAAAAATAGTCAAAAGTTTTGGGTTTGATTAGTCGGTAATCTTCACCTCTGCTGCACTCCCTTTGACATGCCATTTGAGTTATGTAGATAGAAAAACATGTTGAATTAGGGTGGCTAGTAAAATGGATTTAAATGGAGCCTGATGGTAATAAATCAAGGAATGTAATTCCATCCATTTTTCATAATAATGCTTCTAAAAAATAATCATAATGCAAAAATATTGTTAAACTTCTAAATGAACAACTAGAAATAAAAACCTATTCCACTTTGTCCATTCATTTTTATATGATTCAAATCCTAAGCAATTTATTTTGTGAGTGGAGCAGATCATGAACATGTTCATTGTATATTTAAATCATTTGAATTCCAATTAGTAAAGTAAATGAATTTATTCTTTTCTATGAATTAACCATTTTACATAGAAATGACTTCAATGTTCTCTTATCTGAAAACCAAATTTTCATTTGAAAGTGATACCAAGTCTTGACTAGAAAGTCTCTGAAAATATTTATTTTTCCCTGAAGAGATATTTTTTGGTTTGGTTTTAATATAGCTTGTTAAATTTTAACTATGATTCCTGAAAGACATATTTGATGGCTTTAAAATGATGATAGCAACATCCATATACATTTGACAGAATGAATCATTTTGAGTTAAAATCTTGTGAATTGGTGCCTAACTTTCCAAAGAAACATGTGATAATGTATCCATCAATTTATCTATTACAAAAAGGAATTATCTATCCAAAATCCTTATAATGTCAGTCTTATTTAACATATAGTCACATAAATACATGTCTAAAAGTTCTTTGACACTAAAATGCTTTTAGAATTGATTGTGTCATTGACAAATATTTTAGCTACGTTATGTAAATTATGCAACTTCTCTTCATTTTAAGGGTAGTAATGGAAGCTTACCTATTGTTAAATTTGGTCATTTCCTGAAGTAGGTAACATGGTCTCCTAGATTTATGATTGCACTCTTTTCACTATGTACATCATTGTATTTTGGAAGTTTAAAATTGACAAGTTATTCATTATTTATTTGTGAGAATTGTCCATAAACTTGTTGTAATACCATCCCACATTTTGCTTATTCTAGTTCATCATCTATGACTAAAAATGAAATTTGATTATAGATACCATGGTTAATGTCTTTGTAAACCAAATCAAAAGAGAATATAATTTTGACTAATCTAAACCATAAAATAGGATAGGTCCTAAATAATTATGACTTTTGTATTCATCCTAAGGGATACCAATATATCCATATGAGTCATTCCATGCCTCAATGAATTAAATGCCCCAAATGTGCAGCACTAAAACAAGTATACATATAATATTCTTGAAATAATTTTTGGATTATTCTAAATGATCCAAAGTTAATTATTTTAATAATTTATTAGTTTTTACTTATGTTTAGTTTGTAATAAATGAGTTGGTTCATGGGAATCAATTTTATCCCGTAACCACCCATGAAAGCATATATAGCTTTCACCTCTCTTTGTAAAAATTTAGCCCACAACTATAAAATATTAAATTTTGTCAAATATTTTCTTTAAAATGTAATTTCACTAGCATTCCACTATTTTCCCTGGGCCAACAGTGGTATCAAAGCCGGTTAAAAATAATTTATTGGTGAAAGATTTGAAGAGTTACATGAAGATGAATGGGATGGAAAAGAAAGAAGATATTTGAAGGATTTAAGTTTGTGAAAGACATTTTAAAAAAATTAAATAACACATCCCAATTTTTTCATTATACAATGATTAAAACTTACATAAATATATATTTTGTACGGCCTCAAAGACTCATTTGTAACCAATTTTTTTTATTGTTTGGGAATCCACTCTTAGTTTTTGCATTAGTACGGCCCCCTAAAATGCCTACATTTTGAATAATATGGATCTATAAATATATGTATACAACATTTATACTAAATATTGTTATTTTACAATAGTTTTAAGAGGGTTTTCAGTATTAAAAATAAAGTGTATGGATTTTTCATTATTTTCACTACCTCTGGGAAATGGTACGGCTTGTAATTGTTATTAAACAGAGAAATCTGATTTGAATGGTGTTTTGAGAGTAATTTTGATGTTGTAAATTGATTAAATCAGTTAGAAAAATTTGTATACATTGAATTCCACCAACACAAAAAAAGGTGGGGGGAGGCAAATTCCAATAAAAGTATGACTTCATACAAAGATGGCATTCCAAACAAAATATGGCAAAGTTATCTCAATTTGAATTTTCATGTTTAATATTTAAATTTTCAATATTAATGAGGGACCATTACAAAGGAATTAAAACATGACACTTTCACTTTCTTGTGAATTATTTTGGTAACAAATTTTTACATACACATCTTTATTTTTTTTATTTTGAAAATTTAGCAAAATATAATGTAATTTAAAAATTTCCAATACATGTTTCAAAATTAATTGTATAGGGTTTGGTCAAAATAATTTTTAAATTCATTCTAAAAAATATAGGTCAATATTTCAAACCTCCAAAAGTTTTCATTTTGTTGCATTCATCATTGTGAACATTGTATTGCAATAATTATTTTTACTAGTCGTTATTTTGTATAAGAAGTGGTCATGTGACTGGTCAATCTATAGGTTTTAGGACATTATGGACACATGAAATGGTTAATTTTGTAATTTAAAGTGTTATTATATGATTTTTACAATAAATATATTGAAACTAATGTATAAAGGTGCATTTTTAGTCAAAATCAACACCTTAAAAATGAATTTTTTTATAATGTCACCTCGTGATTGTGTTCTCAGAGACAATACCATCCATTACATGTATCAAGATCATTTTTATTGACACCATATAAGTCTAAATTGGAGGCTAGAGGATCCTTAGAGGCTAGAGGAAAATTACCCTCTCAAGTTAGCTATTCAATCAGAGTATGGGTTCAATGATTAAATGGCAAATTTTGGATTGTGTTATTGCTTTCAGTTCCATTTTTGGATTTTAATATATGATATTCATGACATAGAGTGGAAAGAGTTAGTTGCTTTTGTTTATCTCAATAAATGGCTTATCACCTCTCACCTAATAAAGAGAGAATATTTAGGCATTAGTTGGAATTCAATCAGTTATTGGTGACAATATGAGTTGATAGGGGTTACTAGCATCTTTAAAGTTGAGCAAAGGTCATCAGTGTTTTTTGGACATTAGGGAGATGTGACATACACAGTATGGATTTATCACTTGGATGGGTTCTTATGTGGGCCCTTATGTGGGTCGATGTAGTTGGACATGCCTAATCATGTTCTACTATTGTATGGTACGATGATCACTAGGGATGAGCAAGAATTGATTGTGTTCATCAACCATTTTTTGTCACAACTCAAAGGGTTGGGATATTTATGGAGTAGCATCAATTTTTGGTCATGTCAGAGGTATAGTGTACTAGTTGTAGTTATGATAGAGTTAATTTGATGATTTCAGAGTCATTACTCCATTTCTTTCTTTTTCTATACCCCTTTGGATTAAGAGGGAGTTTTTGAATTATTTTAAATGATCTAAAGTTAATTATTTTAATAATTTTAAGTTTTTACTTATGTTTAGTTTGTAATAAATGAGTTGATTCATCATAATTAGTTTTATCCCACAACCAACCACGAAAGCATATATAGATTTCACCTCTCTTTGTAAAAACTTATCCCAAAACAATACAATATTAAATTTTGTCAATTTTTTTCTTTACAATGTAATTTCATTGGTATGCCAAGATTTCCCTTGGGCCAATAATAATTTTACCAAAATATAAAGTATTTTATTAAATATCACACCTAACCAAACACTTAATGAGCTTAAAACATAAACACATGTATAAGGCAAAAAAACTAGTGCACAAGTTCCATTTATTTAACATGAACACACCCATGAAATAGCAAAATGAAAGGAAAAAACAAAATAAAAAATTATGCATAATAGTAAAATATTTACAAAGGATAAGGTGGGACATCATGACTAAACATGGACATTCATAGGTTGGGAAAAATATGAGCCCATACAATATAATGTTTTTATAAAATGAAGACAATACTTGCAAATACATGAGTAAAAATAACATCATGTTTTTTATTGCTTCCATGGGATAAATATGAGGTACGACAAGAAGACAAATATGAAATAAAAAACTTTACCAAACACACTTTAATCATGAATATAAGGAATATTTCTTAAATTTAAATACTAATAACATGAATCATACCTTCAAAGTCTTCACTTTGTGGTTTCTCTTGTGGTTCTTTATCTATGAGCAGTTGAAATAAATCTCCTTTAGGTGCCCCCAAAGGTGAGCCTAGGACCAAACCCTCATGGTGCTCAACATGATTAGAAAATTATTTGTTATTCTTAAAAATATTCTATATTCTTATGCTCAACATCATCACATAAATATTCTTCATTAATGTGAAGTTCAATACTTTCATGATTCATCTCATGCTCTTGAAAGGAGGCTAAATTTTCCTTTTAAATGCATTTTTTCATGACTCCTTATTCTTATTTTAAATTTTTAATAGGGAAAAAATTTATTCTTTTTATTTATATAGCTCCATAATAATATTTCAAAAAAATTACTCTTTTTGTATCAACAACAATTTCACGAATTGGATTTTCTTTGAAGGCTGATATGAAGAGGAAAACATTTATCATTGAATCATCACTTGAAAAAATCCAATCAACCCCTAATATAGGATTTTTAAAAACATTTTTCTTATTTATTTCTTCTTATTTTTTCCACCAAATACTTCCAAGGTATGCATATTTTTTTTCATATGGAATTTTTTCATGCTTGCAACTAAAAATAAGACCATGGATAGTGATAGAAAAACTCAAAAAAATAGAATCATGGGTTGTGTTCCATAATTTATAGGTATTATTTCAATAGAGTCACAAATATTACTTTGTAAGGAGAATATTACATTCAAAATTTTATAAATAAAATGAACCTTTTGATCCTTAATAGAGTCATAAAAAAATATTGGTATAAATTTTAGTCACTTCGATTTTATGACTTGACCAACGAAAAATAATGTAAATTTACCAACAATGGGAAAAATCATCATTGAGATGGTGATTTTCCTCTAAATTTGAGATGACTAACTCCCTCATATAATATTTGTATTTTTTGTTTTTGTTTTTACTTTTAACTAGGAAACACAAAAAGAAAACAAAATTGGGAAATGGTGGGAGGAGAAATAAGGAGGATGGAAGTGAAGGAAATAAACCCAAGACATAATAAATGTAGAGGACCACTGGAATAACTCAAAAATAAAATAAATGGTTGGGCACTATTATTCTCACACAAAAATAGATATAATATCAATAGATGTAATTAGAACAAAATGCTTTCTTGGAAGCATCGAGTATCCTCAAAACTTAGATCTAGTACACTTAGTACAAAGTTCATATATAGGTTTTTCGACACAAATTTTGGAAAAACCATGAATTTCACACAAATAAAAAGTGCATAATTAATTACTTATCTATTAATGAATATAAATACAAAATTAACAACAAGCACATCAAAATCCACAAAGCCTAAGAATGATTTCACCCGCTTACTTGCATTCTATTGCTCAAATGTGGAAAATTGCATATCCCACATAAAGTTACCATTATCTCTTATCCAAGAGATTTAAATAAATAATAACCCCAAAAATTATTTGGGTTTTTTTTTTATAATACCTTTCTTCCACAAGAGAAGTTGAAAAGTCATCCTTTGGACCAAGTCAACCTAGAGCTAGTTTTATTTTAACTAGAATGTGCCCATGTTTTATTTTATTATTTGGTAATTTTACAATGTTAAATGCACTTCTGATTATAAATTTAAAAAAATTAGTTAACTCTGAATAAAATTATTTTACTCACTGACTCCAAAACATATATGTTCCAAGGCATCCTTTTACAACTTTAATTAAATAAATTTATAAATAACTAATAACTCAATTAAGTCAATTAATTATATCTTAAACCCATGAATGTCATCTTCAAAAAAATTTCCATGTGAAGTTACCTATAGTGTTTCCTTTTCCATTGGGATGTGGAGGCAAATATTGCATTATAGAGGTCTTTAAAAATGAAAATTGCTCAAATGGGTAGCAAAAATTTGGATGATATATTTTAACTACAACAAGAGGAAATAAATAAATTCCCACCTTTTCAAGATGTTTATCCTTTTTATAATTTTTCAAAGGGTACCTCTATTGAGGAAACAAATTGGAGTAGTTGTGGCTTTAGGGTCCTCTTTAGCCTTCTTCTTGTCAGACTCTTTATTCTATTTTATTGCCTTCAACTTCTCATTTTGAACTCTAGTAAATAAAATACATGAGTGATTGTTCAATTTACCACTCTATCATCAAACTTCTCAAAATCTAGTTCATATTCTAAATATTCTATAGTATAGTTTCCATTATGTTCATGAGTATCAATATCAGAGGAGTCCAAAGCACCTTCTTACGGTCATTCTTCAATGGAGCATAATTGCATGATCCTTGCGATTTATAGGTAGTTATAACCATCATGTTAATTATTATCATGAAAAATACATGTGAAGTTAATTTTTATATGATTTTCTTCAATAGTGAGATGTTTCTCATCATCGTCTAGTTTCGGATAGAACCTATTGGAAGGTGATGAAACCATTATGTTTCCCCTTAAACCAAGGTCTCCACAAATATGTTAATTGATACATCCTCATTTTTTGCACCTAAAATAACATAAGCATAAAATAAATCTTTTATGTGTTCATCAATATGTTTACCATGAGTGGTAAAATTTGGAAAAAAAAATCTTGAAACTTTGGGTAATTCATGAAATAGATAACCTAGGGTCAATGGCCCAATACGTGGTCCCCATGGTACCAATATATATGCCATTATCTCTAAATATACTTACCTTATAAACAAGACATTAGGCAAAGGTAATGATCTGCATAGAGGTTAAATCATCCTTTTTACCCACTCTAGAGATTGTTTGAAGTTATACTACTCTTGTAATTTAAAGAATGAATCAGAGATACCTCTATTCCCATTATACCTTATGAATCTTCTTTTGGCTAGGATGAAAAATTAATATATCCATAATATATAATGGATATTTTTTATATATCAGACATTTTATTTGGGAACAACACATCTTATACTAAGTGATAGGTTGACTGGGTAGCATGAAAATACTTAAGATGTGCCCCACTATGGGCACCAAAAACTATTGGTGAAATATTTTTCACTTTAGAAAATCTTATACTTTACAATATTGAAGTAAATGAAAATTATCTCCTCTACTCAAAGGGGAGGTTCCATTTATTGAAATTAGGGGGAAAAAACTATTTACAATATTTATAGGTTGAATGGAGTATTGATTTTTATTACTTTTAACCATTAAAAGAAAAAAATTAAAAATAAGGAAGATGAAGGGTCATGCATGAATGATCAAATGTATATTTCATGCTTTACATGAAAATAATGAACTCTATAAACAATATGATACTTTGATAATAAAATAGGTATTGCTTAAGAGTTGATGGATATGCATCAACATAATAAAAACACACATCTGCAAAGAAAACACTACACATAAAGTTATAGAATTTTCCTTGTGTTCCTCATTAGAGGAATGAACACAAAGTCTTTTTTTCCTTTCCTTTCAAGAAAAATTACAATGAGCATCAAACATCCCATCTACAATAGTCATTTATCCTATTTATAGAGATAGGAGGGAATGGGATAACCCTTAATATTCCATTGTTGACCTTTCATATTCTCACTTTTGTCATTTTATATTTTAATTTTATATTATTTTCAACAAAATAAAATTCAAATTTTTAGAAAATATGAAATTAGAACAAGACAAAAATCCTTCTAGGAAGTCTTCTCGATGGATGGATTTGTATTTGGAGGCAGTGTTGATTTGGATTTATTATAAAGGGATGCTTTTTATATCCTATATTTCTTGATCGCCTCCACAATTGAGATCCCCTTCAGAATTTCCATATTCTTCTAGTAGATGAGCCACTTTTTAGATATCAACATCATCATATGGGGCATATCTGAAATCTTTTTTCATTGTCTATTCATTTCCTCTAGTTAAGCATGAATTTCACTAAGTATATTCATAGAAGATACCTTGAAGGTTCCTTTTTTGAAAATATGCTCCTTGATTAGCTTCATGAATTTCTCCTTGATAAAATCCATTGGATGAAGTCTTCACCATTTATTTGATAAAGTCACAATGAAGTTTCCCTCAATTGGAACATGCTTCAAACATCCTGTCTCCTTTAAATTTATATTGATCCTTCAATTGATCCACTGTTATATTTAATACTTCCATCTTGTTTAGGACACATTATAACAATCAAATGATGTTATTTTATTTATTATCAAATATTCCTATATTGACAAGCACATATACATCAGTGCTTACCATCCCCTCTATATTATGCAACACATTTTTTCATAAGTTTATTTCATTTTGTTGACACTTGAATTTTTTATCAACTTTGATTTTCTCTAAATCAATATTTTTATAGGGATTTATTTTCTCATCAATGTAATTCAAGCCATCATAAGATAATTATTCTACTTATGCCTCAATAATTTCCCCAAAGCTATTATATTTAAGTATGGTTGAGATAGACCCTTTGCTTATTTTTGGAACTTGTGTAAGGGCTTCAACTTGGGCACTAGTAGGGGTTGATACTAGATTGAGGAGATAGTTTACATATCCTACAAGTTTTTGGACTTGATCTTTAATATTTCCTATGTCAATTCATCATCTTTTAATCTCTTGATCATTATTGTAGTAGTCATTCAGAGATTGTGCACATAATTTTCAAGAGTAGCTTCACTCATAGTAATTATTTTCAAGGTATAATTAGATATAATCATCTCTCCCTCATATTTTTCAAAATTTGTCTTTACAATCTCAAAACACCAAGCATTAGATGGATCTATGGCCAACTGAGAGGTGATCTTGGACATTTTAGTGGGACAAATCACATGAATATTAACCAAGTGTCAAATTTTGGTAGTTTCATGTCTATTATCCTCTTTATTTTTCTTATTGATGGTAACACCCATTAAAAATCCACATTAATGGTACTAATCATCTATGCATGTACACTAGTTGAGGGAAAAGGTGGTGTAGGTTGTATTAGAGGAGTAGATTGTGGTGAAAGTGGGATGTGTGGAGAATATGAGAGAATAGGATAAACCAACCTTGAGACATGGAAATGGTTACCTCTCTTGTACTTGATGATTATTCCATCCATTGAAAAAAAGTAAGATATTTTTGTGTGGTGTTCTTAATAAGTAAAGAGGTATCTCCTAGCGGGAATAAAATCATTGCATTATAAATGTTTTATTGGACTTCAATTTTCTTCCCACAAGGGGGCCTTCACCACAAGTCTTTCTAAGTTGTTTGCCTTGGTTTGATTCTTCATCATCTCCATCACCACCAGATTTTTTGTGGGGAAAGATATAATACCAAAACCATTAGATCTATTTTTGATTTGAGTATATACATGAGCCTATTTTGGTAAAGTTTTATCCTTGAACTTTTGGAAACTGCAAGATCTTATAAAAAATTTCAAGCTTCTTATATAACCACTACAATTATATTCTTATCACAAACTTGGTTATTTCTTCTAAGTATTTAATTTCAAGGGCCTACAAGTTTATCACTCTTAGAGGGGCTATCATGACTCCTTTAATGTATCCTAGCTCAAAGGATTCATTGCTATCATTGATCATTCTATTTGGTAGCCATTTTTTGGTGAAAATTATAATCTAATATAGGCCTAGGCATCCCCAATCATGTATTCAAACCTCAAATTCCTCAACATAGTCAACCCAATAATATTCTATATGATTTTTATACACATGGTGATCCAATACATAGATTGGCTTTCACATATCCCTTATTATTAAGTGAATATCTACTTGTGTGATAGTATAAAGTTGATTGAGATATACTAGATTCAATGTTTAAATAATATGTTATATTCTCACATGTGTATTATCCTAAATAAATTGGGAACACTATTCCCACTACATGTGTTTTCTTACATTTATGATGAATAAATTAAAGTTGCCTACAAAACTTAATTAGTAACATCTTATCACTTACCAACCTTGGAATCCTCATGGGACAACCTTAAAAACCTCCAAATCTGATATATGAGAACTTTTAGAATTGTATTGAATGGATTTAATAGTTTAATAAAAGGTTTATTCCTTCTTTAATAAGCTTATTTCCCTAGTCTTCTTTTATCACTTGCATTATTCTCATGGTTAATGGACTATTCACTCATCTAAAGTTCTTGTTACTTTGTTCAAAGTTTAGTTGATGGAAAAACTTGTATACTCTTGTATTTGGTGTTGGAGTTTCTATCTATGTGAGGCCAAGGTATACATGTTGAGATGAAAGAGTGTATAACAAATATGAAATCATATAAATTACTTGGTACTAGTCACCTTGGTGACTTGGTTTTGAAGTGCATCATTGATCATGATTCCCCAATTGATAAAATGTTTGCCACCATAAATTATTCTCATGGGGAGAAACATCCAAGGATGAAAATCATTGGTATCTACATTTCCTATGACCTTACTGAGTAGGGTGATCATATCTAATAGTTATTATATAAATTCAGCTTTGGTGAAACTCTTGAGATGTTTGGATATGCCTTTCTATTTAACTTTCAATCAATTATTGTTCATGATATTGAAATGTTTATCTATGTTTTTAAAATAAAAATTCTATCCAATATCTACACTCATTATTGAATATGCATTCCTTTTTGGAAACTTAAATGTGGTATCAATGGATGTCCATCAATATTTCCCATAAGGATATCCCCTGTAGATCTGATCTCCCTTGTCTTTCAATTTTAGTATTGTGAATATGCTAGCACTAGATCTAAACCTTGCACAAAAATTGGAAATTTGGCTACTTCAAGAATATTTCTTACTTATAAGAGGAAACCCATAGGTTTACCTTACATATTATAAATCATTTTGTGATATTATTCTATATCTAGATGATTGATCACTGAATCATGTATTTATGAGACATCACTTTCCAAGATGGATAGAGGCTCATGCCCCAAGTTTTTATACTTCATCTTGACTATTCTAGTGAGAGGAAATGTAACCTTGGCTAGTTATTTAAGATTATCACATGGGTCTAGTGCGAGAAAATAGTTTATGGGGCTATGTAGGGTAGATGATGGTGGTCATGAAACTATTTTCCCTCATTGTTAATTCTTCCCCTAGATTTTGTCGGAGTTGACTAAAACTTTGGTGTTCCCATGGAACCACAATCTTCCTTGTGAGTAAAATTCACTTAAAATGGGAAATACATGTGATGAAACTCATGTATTTATGTAGTACTCATAAAATTAATGTTTTGAATATATTTGGGCTAAAATTGGATTTAGTATAGGAAAATGGTGGGGGGGTTAGAGCTTTGACGTGGTGAAGGAACAGAGAAAGAGAAAATTCAAAGGAGTTTAAATAAATTTTAAATGAAATGAGGTACTAAGGTTATATTTATGCATGTAAGTTGGAATAGATGCCACATACATGTCATGGCACTTTGTGGTAAGGATGACATGGCCCTATAGATGCAACAAATGTGTGTGCATAACATGATGTTTGTAATCATGGAAACATGTCATTGTGTTGAGACATCTCAACTTTGAAAGTGTGACAATAACGGTGGGTACATGTTGAGATACACACCCATATTTAGTGCATCTAGAAATTTAGGAAAGCTTAGCCTTCTTAATGCAGTTGGCACATAGACACACTTTTTCACATTTCCTATTTTTTGTAATCTTTCAAATTTTCAAATTTTTCAAATTAAACATTTTGACTTGATTTGAACCTATTCAACTTGACTCAAATGATTTTCAACTTGAATCAAACTCATATTATTGATACAAAAAAAATTGTAAATTTAACATTGAAAATTTTGAGAAGAGAAGGTCAATCCTAGATCTAAACATCATTCAAGTCAAGCTTCATTTAATCTCATACACTTAAGGCATTATCATTATATCTTAGTGTCTCTACATGTGTATCTTGTGTAAAATAAGAGTATAATTAATGTAGATACATCATCACTTCTAGGGAAGAGGATTTCATAAATCCTTACTTGATTTATTTGATCCATAATTTCACAGTACTATGTGGAGGTTTTTTTTTTCATGTAGGATATGTAGCTTTCAATGTTACTTTGGTGGTTATCCAACTCCATAGCTATTTTTTTTGTTTTTTAGTGTCAATATAATTCAAGGTAATATTATTATATTATACATATTTTTCCCATCATATACTTAAAGTGAAGGTATAGGTGAAATAGGAAAGTGATCATGCATAAGTGATATAAAAATAGACTATGAAACCTATTAGGTTAAACATGGAAATAATAGGATAAAACTGGCCACATCTAAATAGTCACTATTGTATAGGCCTATCTTGGTAGGATCAATATAGGAATGGGTATGCCATAGTGAATGGGTATGTCTCAAGCATCACAAAGTTTTAACATTTTAATATTATATTATGCACAGTCTGCATAATCCATTTACAATCTCATATTCTCAAAACATCCAATAGGTGTGATCATTCCTTACCCATTTATCATTTAAATTACTTAGTCTAGTTTCATTTGTATCATTTGATGTTGTTTCTCATTGTAGACTATTATATATGTTTTAATTATATACTTTCAATCATGTATACTTTGATATATTTACTTATAATTATTTTATTCTTTAATTTGTATAAAACCATAATTAGGTTAAACATAATGGTGAATCCCAATTATTTTACATATGGAACCTAGGGTATTACAAAACCCTCATTTCCATGTGGTTTGATATTTTTCTTCAAAATATTACTTTAAAATTTGTGCCTAACACTTACTCACCAATTAGACATAGATACAAATCATGTTGGTATTTTTTTGGAATATTTTTATGGTGATGATGAAACCTATAAGTATATTTACCATGGTGAGGAAATTGACCCATACTACAAGGTAACCTTATAAATTTTCAAATACATGATTAACAAAAATATAGCATGTATAGACCAATTATTACAAGACTTGAAATTAAAGCAACAAGATATTATAAACAAGAAGCCTAATCCTAAAGTAATTCTAGTGAATTAAATTAAGCCTTCCACATCAAGTGGTGAGGATACTATTTCTCATGCAAATCATCCACCTAATACCAAAAAATAAAATACTAATGTGCTTCCAATGAATTCATGCATTTAATCTCTTGGAATAGGTAATACCAATACTAACACTAATGTAAACCCTACATCTAATGTGTCATCTAGTGAATCCATCATACAACAATAACATAATTACATGTAAGAAAAAAATTAATAAATGTCTCAAACATCTACTAAACCTAGTCATGGCCCTTCATCGGTGGACATATTGCATAATCCTTTAGCTCTTTAAGTACTTATCCATAATTTACCTCCATAGTTTTATGTGCCTAGTTTCAAAACATTCAAAAAGAAAGTATATCCCTCTTTTCATAGTAAATATTTATTTTCATCTTGTCTATGGTCTCACCATGATGAGCTTCTCATGACAAAAAATATTTCCTATAATACTTATGCGTCATGATATAAAATGGTTCTATTTATTTCTTAAAGTATCAATGGTATAACATTCATGATATACTTGACCTCTTCTTAGTGCATTATTCGATAAACATTAGTCAAAATGTGACCTTTTCACATATTACT
The DNA here is from genome assembly GCA_037957365.1 of Torreya grandis. NCBI lineage: Eukaryota > Viridiplantae > Streptophyta > Pinopsida > Cupressales > Taxaceae > Torreya > Torreya grandis. The sequence continues at coordinate 655,852 of JARHVA010006367.1, forward strand.
GAAATAAAGGAAGGGCCTAATGAATGCATTGTAGATTAGATGCTTAAATTAAAGATTGTGTTTCCTAAAATGTCATATTTTCTTATTGATAGTAAGTTTTAGATAATATTCTCAAGTATTTTGTTTTATCATCTCAATAGCAAGCTTATGTTTACCAACTATGACTCAGTCAATGAGCTTTATCATGCCTTGTGCAACATTGAGACTAAGCTTATGGATGAAAACATGTTAAAGAAGAATACACAAATTGATTTAGCATTCAATGCTCATAAATATTAAGGAAAAAACAAAAGACCAATGATGGACCTAAAATTAAATATAATAGTGAGGCCAATAATATCAACATAGTATCACAAGATATAATTAAATTTATGACACCTAAACCAAATAGAGAATTCACAAGACTACCTAATCCATCTAGTTAAGTACTAAAGAGGCTTCTAGAGTGCAATGTCATTTTTTCCTAGTCCACTCTAATGGTATCCAAGTATTTCATTACCTAATAACTATAATAATAAATCCTTTTGTGATTATCATCATTTCTTTTGAATAGATAATTAGCAACACCCAATCAACACTTCAAAATCTATAGCAACCCATTTCTTATCACAATGATGCAAAACAAAAAAATATACACATGTAAATAGTTACCCAAAATAAGCATGAATAATATGACATCATTGGTATGGTATCAATCTATCAAAATAAACCACCTTATATTATATTCCATGACCATGAAATTCTTAGAGATGGATCAAATAATGGTCCTATCTATATACATGTGTATGTCAGATATAATTCTTCTATTATGCATGGAATTATGATTAATAATGTTTCTATTAATAATCTTATCTTGAATTAATTATTATCTAATAAAGGCTTTATTCATAGATATCTATGTGAGATCACAAAAACATTATGTAATTTTAATGAATGTGAACATACACTCCTAGGTGGTATCACACTTCTACTTATAGTTAGACCTAGGGCAAGCCTGGTTTGGTTTTATGTTATACATGACTCAGAATCACATAATCTATTACTTGGATTCCCTTGGACAAATATAATTAAATTAATTCTATAAAAGTTCAAAATTGTGTCAATTTTGTTTATAATGGTGTAGCCCACACTATTCATGGCTAACCTTATGAGAGACATATTCGTCAACTACTTAGTGCACCTTGAAAGGTAAAAATAATTTACCTTAAGCTAGCCCTTATGACTTTTTCACATTCAAGTCATCATATGCTCCTACTATACTCGAGCCAAAATATCACCCTCATTGTGCAATATTCTTAAGATCCAATCCTTACAGTTCTACTTCCTTAGCACCACTTACAATTTCAATTTTTTTTTAAATTTTCATATACATTATTCACTTGATGATATATTATTCATTTTTGTACATGACACATATTCACCTGTGAGGGCATTGTACCTACATATGTTTCTTATATACATCATCACTACATATTTTAATCTTCAAAATCTTTGATTTATAGACTACATTCACATATGATCATTTACATTTCTATATTTTTATTTATTTGAGAATACTAATAATGGAGTTAGGAGGTCTTCCCCATATACATCAATATTCTTAATTTATGATTCACTTTCTATTTGGCCTTTACATTTAGTCATTTATATCATATTCCATGATATTTTGATTATATCATACACTTTGGGACCTATATTACATATTTGGCATGCATTGTTACAAGGATCATGATACTTAGTACAATCTTCATACACTTTATCTTATTAAGTTTATCATGATTGATGCCTACATAGCTCATATATTTCCCATCTAGAGGTAGAAATAAAAACATTGGAAATTTATCAAAATTTCAAAAATATTGCTTTATACATGTTTGGGGTTTAACTATGATAAAGGTTTTTACTATCCATGGTTTACACATATGATTTTCATGATATTCTCTTAAATAAGTGGTATGAAAATCCACAAATTACATAATACTAGATTTCACACTATGCTCCCAAAACTTGGAGTGGTCAGTTTCATAGATAGCATGTCCTAGTTTGGGGGTGTTGTCATTTAAATATATTTTTTGCACAATAATATCTATCCTTGCTTGTCCATTCTCATATTGAGAAAGACTAATGCATATTTTGATAATATATTATACATCTATTATGACATAGATACTCTATATTATGACTGTTACACTATTACATTAATTGTTTTTTAATTAATTCTTATTTGTATATGAATGTGTTTACTTATTTGTGTGTCTTTATTTAAAGAGTGTCCTATTACCATAAGTACCTATTTGAGTCAAATCTTAGTGTGTCTTGTCACTAATTTTGGTTTTTTCACTAACATTATGTTGTCTTAACTTGAGTGCACTTTATTACTAAACTATGATTGTATCCATGATGTTTATCATGAATATTGCATATTACTTATATTATTCCTAAATTTTCATTGTTTCAACCATGATTATATGGGTGTATTATACTTGTGTGTGTTCATGTTGATTTATCTATCCCAACTAGGGGCTTGCTTATGATTTTTGGGGGCATAATTGTTTTTCCTCATTTTTATTTTCTAAATGGGTATCATACCCTATAGAGTTTTGTTGCTATGATACTATGTTTTATACTCTTAAGTTTCATTATACATGATTCTATGTGGCATAACTAGATGTAAAAATAATTCAAAATATGAAAAAAAATAAAAACATTATATTTGTGGCAAATATCAAATTACATATATTTTTAGGACTATAACATACTTTGGATAATTTATTTTTACTAACATATGATATACATAAAAACATTACGATTGTGGAAACTATCAAATTTCATACACTTCTAGGATTGTAACATACTTCAGCTATTTTTTTTCCCAACATATGATACATTTAACCTTTTAGTTCTAAATGAGTGATTGCAAAACAAGTTATTCATCTCTCATCTCAAAAGCGGGGAATATATCATGGCATTTCCAAATCAAAAATATTCAAAAATCAAAATTATTAAAGTGTAAAAATTATCTACTTCCTCGATCAAGAAGTGGATTGAGTTTCTAAATACTCTCATGAAATTTTTGGCCATATTTCAACCCCTATAAAAAGTCTTATTGGTGTGGAATTTAGGGTGATTTCAATCAATTATATTCAATCCTATTCTCTCTTTTCAAACTTAAGTTGGAAATTTTTTTAAAATCAAAACATATCATAAGAATTTTACTACCTATATAATTTGGCATTTATTTTAGGTACATCAGTTATACAATGTGGATGGAAGGCCAACTTGAGTGTGTGTCAAAAACCCTTCATCCTTCATTAGGTAAGTGAAGTGTTTTTTAATTGTTTACATTTTTACTTTGATGCATGATTCTGTTTCACTCAAATACCCAAATCAAAGTAGGGGCATTATGAGGACACATAAATTTTGTACAAGCACTTATTCTTAATGTTTTGTTCCTAATTTACATTATTTGGAAAACTTTTACATTTTAGCATGCTTCTAGGATTATTTTGGCACCACAATAGATGTATAATTTATCCGTTAAGCCTAAAATCATCTCAACCCTTATCAAAAAGGTATCCATTAACACATTTGGAATATTTATAAATTATTACCCAACCATGCCTTGAAAACATATCCAAAATGATCTCCTTTTCATCCCAGTACATAGTATGGTCAATCTTGGATAACCCCATACACACTATGGGTTTGTCCCTTTTAGTTTTTTGGGTTTATCACATTTACTCTCATTATTATACATTACCATAATTATAAATCATGCATAAATAATCCTAGATCATCCTATATATGAAAAATAAAACCAAGTTATTTATTATTTATGAGTAAGCATAAGACACTTTTGGATATCAAGAGTTGTTACATCATGATTCCTCATTAAGTAAACTATTTGATTATCTGTGGATATTTATAGTTGAAATTTTTGGATTTAGATATTTTAACTAAGATTAGAGATATATATTGCTATGGAATAGTAGGATATTTCTTAAAATACATGGTTTTATCACTTTGAATTAGCTATAATGTATGTGTTTACATTACAAACATGTTGATTTGTTATTTCAGCTATATTTTGTGATATATGTATATCATGTTGAGATGGTATAACTACCGTCATTTTTTTGTGAGGTTGATGAAATATAAATCATCCCTTAAAGTGTGATGGATCAATAGAATCATCAAAGAGAGTGGCATAGATGAAGATATCAGAGGATGATAGAGAAATCAGTTGGAATCCTGCACATACCATAGTAGCTAGCACATGTTAGATTCATAATAAGATGGTTATAAAAAATGTATTTTGATGTTTTTTACATTAAATATCCATTTATTCATGGTTTGATATCATACTTAATGGTTTTATGGAACTCATTGTGTGTGATTTGCATAGTTAGACTAAATTTGGGTTATTGATTTATTATAGTATTGACTTTATTCTAGGTGAGTCACCACAATTATTAAGGTATTATTAATATATTTTAAAAAGATTAAAATAGTAATTATATATATTCAGAGGAATCTATTATTAGAAATAATAATAATAATAATAATACACAAAAAAAGGGTAGCTTTACAAAATGCCAGATTTATGGAAAGAGAAGGGAAAAGAATTTTAAAACAAATTTAATGCAAAATCAAGAAATAAAAATAATTAAAAGTTATTATTTAGAATAATAAAAAAACTAAAAGATAAAATATTGTAAAGCAAGACTTATTAAATAGAAGGGATGTGGTACAAGAAAAGAGGGAAGAGAGAGGGAGAATTGCAAAAGGGAGAAATTAAAAGAAGCAGTGCCGAGAAAAGAGGAGAGAATGAAAAAAAAGGTGTAGAATTATGTGTATGTCCTTATCCACATTGCTTATGGTGATTTTCTTATTATTCAGACTGGTTAGACCTATTAATTATATCTTAAATTAGATCTTACAATGTTATTCAGATTATTTAGTGTATTAGCTACATCAAATTATAGAAACTAAACAAAATATATATATGGCACTTTACTTATATACTATACTATATAATATATATATATATATATATATATATATATATATCGAAAGAGAGATCTACTCTAATATATTATGAATTGACTAGATATGGAGGATTCGATAATATTTTTAGTTGGAAACTATAGTTTTGTAATCACTTATGGGTTAGTTTCTTGCAATTATATCTAGTTTGCTATATATATGTGTGTTTATAAATTTAAGTGAGCTCTATCTATTCAAAATAATTATTCTTTTTACCGTGAAAAAAATATGTCACAGTGAATTATTATTCTTAAACAAGAAACAAATTTAGTATTTTACTGTCGACAATAATGTGTATATAAAGGCAATAATTTAATATGGTAAAGTCAATGATTTAATACGAAAAGACAGTGATTTAATATAGTAAGGCATCAACCACATATGCAGCACCCCTCATTTGGTATATAGGGTGATCAATACACAGTTACAATGAATAATAAATAGTAAATAACATATATATTTATATTTATCTTTGAAAGTCATTGAAAAATGATTCATAATCATTTTAAACTACTCCTAAATTGTAAAAAGATTTATAGCAATTAAGATATAATTATTATTAATTAATTTAACCAGTCAATTCATTCTTATTTTATGGCTCATACACTACAAAAATATCTATGAGACTCTTTTTTAAGTAAACTAAAAAATGCTCATGCAATAATTTGAGACATTTAGTGTATGCTTAGGGCATCAATCTATAAAATGGTCAAACGTTCTTCACTAATACACATAAATTTTATTTAGAGTAATTTTTGTTTTATGCTTGGTTATGAGCAATATTTATTAAAGTTTGCATAGGGTCCTTTGTTTTCTTTTGGATATTGTTTATTATTAGGGTCTAAACTTGTGAATTATCATAGTATTTTACAACAGTGACAAGATATGCCATTACAATCTGCATTTTATCTATAGCAAAAATATCATGAGTCTTCTCTATCAACTCTATTATTATGATTTTATCACCTTGCAGTGCTTACCAAAACTTAATAAACTAATCTGTAGTAAAGGCCAAATTGTTGAGAGAAAGGTTGTGATACCATTGTGGATTAGAAAGAGACTTTTATTTTAAATGGGATCTTTTTGCCTCTTTAGTCACTCATGATTTCAAATTTATGATATTGTTTTGGTCCTCCAATCCTAGATTAATAGACAAGTGAAATCCTCTTTGTTTATTATCGATATAGAAAAGTGGGAGTGGATTTTGTGATAGATGTTGTACCTATGACATTCTTGATATACATATATAGAAAACATTTTCCACGATGCCTTGGATATTTGAAAAACATATTTAAGACAATATCAAGTTGGATCAATTCCTATGCCTTATACCATATAGAGATATAAGCTATCACAATATGAGTTATTTTTTAGTGTTTATATGAGCCTAAATTGTTATTAGTTCATATAACTATTTAAATCATTATACTCATATAACTATGGAATATGTAAATTAACCCTTGCCTTTTATCAATTAATATATAGTTTAACGAGTTATATTGTAGTGCTTTTATAGGGTTTATAAACACTAAGACCTAATCATTAGGGATTTGATAACTCCACATCTATTATAGTTATAGATATACAATGATATGAGTAGTGAGCATATATTAATTAAACATATAGTGGTCTTTGGTCAAATTAGTAGTAGAGTATGCAAAGCATGTTGTCACGATAGTTGTGATATAACATGCTAAGTCTTAATATTGGCTATCTAAGATATAATTTTGTCATACTAAACTATACCATATTGAGACTATTGTTTACATATTTAGCATATTAGTATGAGAGAGTTATTAATACATGATCCAAAATGTGTAACAACTCAAAGAATAATACATAAATTGTCCTTATGAATGAGAGATGCATATAGTAATAATTATAGTCTTGCATATCTTCTATGAGTATAATTTAAAATTGCATGGTTATATAGGTACATATTATGATTTAAAATAACTCGTATAAAGGAAACATATATGTATATGGACTTTAGTGTTCATAGAAAAATATAACATATAGGTGTATATGATCATAAACCTAAATCTAGAGCTAAATGGTGGGTTAAAATAAATCTTAAGGATTCTAAAGAACATGAAAAGTAAAACCATATGAAAATAATCTCTTATAATAATATAAATTGGATTATGTTCATATGAGGTATAACTTGGTTATTAGTTATTTGACTCTCTATAAAAGTTATAGTTAACTATTAGTTTATATGTATCCAGCATTGAATACTTGTGTGCAACACATATTTTAAGTGTTAATATATACAAGAGTTTTGACATATGTAGCATATAATAATGCATCATGATGTGTGCCTATAAGTTATAGTAGTATGCATTTTTAACATAGGGTATGCCTGGGTGATATAAACCCATAATTTTGGATTATTATTTATGATTATGGGTTGTTTTTTTAATAGAAATTATAAGACTAGTTATGTGTAATTATGTAGTTGTGAATTATGATAGTATGGGATGTCATATAATACTATAGTAAAAATGTATGTTATACTCAAATGGCACATATTGTAATTGTTATGTTTAGACTTACATCTATGTCTGACTAATTAAATGTGTGTGTATTGATTATTATTATGAATAACATGTTTTATGAAAGTTAATAGGATGTTATGTATGTGTGCATACAACCTTTTAGAGTGTAATGTATGCCAGGATTGAATATCATGTATTTCATGAAAATTGTGACTTATTTTGTTATGTCTAGTTGTTTGAATACAAGCTTATGTTTTCATATATTTAATATTATTTTATATGACTGATTATGTAAAAATAGTAGTAATGTTTTAGAATACTAGACTATGGTAATATGATTTATCATAGGGTGTAGTATGGTTGGAAACTAATTATGGTAGTTTAAATCTTTAGTTAAATATGTATTTCACCCAGGTGGTATAAATTGTAGTCATTATTTTTAGTATGGGATAGATAATAATGTAAGATTCATTCATACTTTTAAAAGAATAAATGTATGCTTTTCTTACTATTATGTATAGCATGTTAAGTGAATTGATTGATAATAAGATGTAAATGGTATGAATATTGTGGTTATATTATGTTGACCAATATCACATTGTTGATATTGAGTAAGGAGTGAGATGGACTTCACTGGCTTACTAGCATCACAATGCCAGATGAAGGAAATTTGATCAAGTGGTGTGCATGAATTTTGATTGATCTATAGATCGCTATTATTTATTATTATTAAAAATTTGGGGCAAAGTATGTTTAGTGAGACATTATCATTTCATGAGTAGGATTTATATGTTTGTGTGATATCTTATAATAGAATAGGTTTTATATGATACACTGCATGTTTAGTTTTAGAAATTATACAACACATGCGTACTTGTTTGTCTCTCTAGACTTACACACTATCACTATCTACTCATTTGTGAAGGGAGAGCCATTACCTAATGGAATTATCTTATGGGATCATTGGTCCATGATTGGTGTGTAAAAGCACTCAGATGATCCTCTTCCTCCCCATAGCAGTACTATTTTTGATACAACACTTGAAATCACCACAGATACTAGAGAGTCTAGGGAGCCATGTATCTTATTTATATACATTATATTATATTGTATTTACTATTAAAAACATCGTCATGAAGAATTTTAATTACCTACTATTTTGGATTGATAGTAGTGGATGTATATTGTACCAATAATGGTTGGTTATTTTCAATTACTTTCTATGTTTTTATTATGATATGTTTCATATGTTGATAGTCATCAGTGACTATTTAGATGTCATGTGCTTGTTTAAAGTTATCACTCTTAGAGTATTTTGTTTGATCAATGCTTAGATTCTTATGGTGTAATCTATTTATAATATATGTATATAATTTTTAAAAAAACATGTATTTCTAGATAGAACCCAATGGAGTTATTACATGTGGTATCAGAGCTGTGGCTCAAACTCTAGGACTTAATAAGTTCATTAAAATTTTTGTATCCTTCTATTATTAGAAAGGAGAATAGTGAAATATGTGTGGTACATTGAGTGTATACCTTAAGATCACTTGTAGCCTTTTAGAGTTGTAAAGGGTTGGTTTAGCAAGTGTCTCAATGGTGTTATTTGCAATATATGTTTGGTAGGTGAGTACATAATATAGTTCATGAGTTGTGAACAAGAGATCTCATGTCATGTGCTTGTTTAAAGTTATCACTCTTAGAGTATTTTATTTGATCACTGCTTAGATTCTTATGGTGTAATCTATTTATAATATATGTATATAATTTTTAAAAAAACATGTATTTCTAGATAGAACCCAATGGAGTTGTTACATGTGGTATCAGAGTTGTGGCTCAAACTCTAGGACTTAATAAGTCCATTAACATTTCTATATCCTTATATTATTAGAAAGGAGAATAGTGAAATATGTGTGGTACATTGAGTGTATACCTTAAGATCACTTGTATCATTTTAGAGTTGTAAAGGGTTGGTTTATCAAGTGTCTCAATGGTGTTATTTGCAATCTATGTTTGGTAGGTGAGTACATAATATAGTTCATGAGTTGTGAACAATAGATCCCTATTATATTTTGATCACTTAGATTTTACACCTCAAGAGTGATTGCATCTTTATTTAGTAAACAAGTTAGGTCTATCATTTATGTGTTGTGTTGTGAGTATGTTAGAGCATGGGATGCTTCTAAATTAAGTATATGTGCTTTAGTTTTGTGTCTTATCTAGACTAATCTAATAAGACCATTTCTAGTTTGGTACCACCTAGTGTGGTGGGAATTTTATTGTAGTAGAGTGTAGATAGTCATTTTTTTAAGGACTCCAATGTGTTAGGAGTTGGCTCATGAGTTGGCCCCCTTATGTTTATAAGTATTAGGAAGAAGTGTCATCTCTCATAGTGGGCATAAAGGTGAGTTTTCACTCCCTCACTATCCTTGACATCATTATAAATCCTGAGAGGATTCTTACTTTCTTGATGTTGAAACTTGTTTCTAAAATGTTGTTTTGGACCATATTCCTTTGAGTTCATGGAATAGTATCTTCTAATTCTTGTTGATAGAGAATTTTTATAAATTAAATGGATTGATACATTTCAATGGTTAGTATTTTTCCTTTTGGTTATAGAAGTTGCTTATGTTATTACTCTTACAAATTTGGTAAGTGAGTAGAAATTTGGCAACTTGAGTTGTAGTGTTTTCTTTATACCATGTGATGGTATTTAAGATCTCTATTGTTTAAATGTTAGTTCTCTATTTTCCCACTTTTGAATTTTTAGATTCATACTTTCTAGTGATACTTTATCTAATTTTGTGAACTTAGACCACATGAAGTGGTGAACCTTGAATTTATATTAATTCTAGATTAAGAATTATAATTTGATAATAATTGTTGTGTTATTATCTACCTTTGATTAGATTGATATTATTATCTTTTGCTTAGGTAGATAAAATCCAAATTGACCCACAATTTTTTTCCCAAAACAAGGGTTCTTCCCAATTTTATCTTGCATTACATAGATTCCAATAGTGTGTTTGAATGAGAACTTTGCTATCATAGATCATGAATCAATCTACAAGGTTATTAAACATATTAAACACAAAGTTTCCAAAAAAATTGTTTGATGCCTATGCAAGGTTTCTTAAACGTGTAACCTTCATTAGAGTGGTGAAACAACAATCAAATTAAAGAGATTGATATTACCTTTTAATCTCTACAAGGCTGCAATAACTCTCTCAAATCAAATTTAGTCATCATTTACTTATTAGTACACTTAGGATTAATAGATAGCCTTTTGTTATTAAGCTAATGTAACCTATAAAAGATATTAGAGACAACATTTCTCTTATAACAAATAGAATAATGATATAGCTTGATAAGGCCACCAAGTTAACAATAGAAAACCATTCCCTAAATCACACATAAATAGTATGTAATTTATCACAAAAAGGAAATCATAGATTTTACAATAATAAGACCACAAGAGATGGGCAATTGTCATAACTTATGATAAATATTAAGAGATTCTTAGATATTCCCACTTCTATATTAATTTAAGATACATATAACCTTACATGTTTATAAATATTCCTTCCTTATAACAAGGAATAGTACCCAAATGATATATTTACAATTTAAATGAGCCTATTATACCAATACACACTAAATGAGTGAAGTTTATTTAACAAGGCAAAAACAATAGATCCCATAACACATAATTAGAATGTAATAAGGTAAATATATTGGAATGATTCCACACTTTGCCTCTCTAATAAGTGCCCAAAATATATTAATGAAGAAAAGATCAATCTAAACATGATTTGAAAATAAAATTAAGAAACCAAGAATCATACTCTTTTGATCCCTTACTAATTTCTTTTGCCATTAAACCTGCACTGAGAATGTTAACAACAAGAGTCAGCACAATGTTGAGCAAGGTTATCCTAGATGGTAACCATTCATATATATTAGCTTGGTTAGGAATCCTTAATAATAAATAATATCTTTTTTGATTAGGAATTCATTTACTCATAGTTGTAATTAACAATGTGAATGCATCTATATACATTTAGTTGTTCTAAAAACATAAAAGTAACTGTTACACAGAATCATGCAAATAATACATGTTCAACCATTTAAGATACAATCAACCATCCAAGGTTTATAGTTTCATCCATTAAGCATGTATGAGTATCCATTATAATGAATATTATAACTTGGTCATTTGAATTCGTGAAATCAGCCATTCAAGTGCATATAAAATCAGTCATTTATATGCATATACATAGTTATTCAATACATATAGAATCAATCATTTGATTGCATATACTAATGCTTGGATTAGGTTTTTCAAATATATTAAAATTTATACAAAGGATAAAAGTTATCCTTTTCAAATGTATGCACACTCAACCACACAGAGAGTGTTTTCATAACCATTAAATGTATGTTTGTGTCCAACCATACATTGCATAAAATCAGCCATGTTAAAGTGTTTTCTCAACCATACAAGAGTGATACCACCAGCCAGTAAATGCATATAGTAAATAAATCACACATAAATATGCCCATGCCATTCAAGATATATTTAAGCCATGGTTTTAAAGTATGAGATCAATCATGATAATACATGCACAAGTCAAACAATGTATGCACAACCTTCTAAGAATGGTTCAGCCATACTGATGTTTTCACAAGAAAAATAAACATATGTGCCAGCATTAAATATGAATAAATAGATATGCAATATTCTATATAGTAAAAATCATCCATTCCAATACATGTTTCCAACTACACAAAAAATGTATTAACCCAACCATTATAATCATGTATAGGTCATTTAATAACTTGGTCATAATGCATACTAAAGATGCATATAATCACAACTTTCCTATGCACAAACTATAATTTTTATTTCACACATGGCCATACAATCCATCTAAGAATATTCCAATCACATGAATGTATGCATAGGCCATAAAAATACATTCATATGTTTAGTGTATATAAAATATAGTCATACAAGGAAAGTTTTCACAACCAGTACATTCATGTTTGAAGCCAACCACTCCAAGAAATAATTTTGTCAAACAATTCACATACATAATCTTCCAAGAAATTTAAAAAATAATTTTCATCCATCCACTATTGTATAATTTTTTCAAACATTTCACACCATCCTCTTCTAACCAATTTAATCAAATAATTTTCAGTCGTCCACTATTGTGAAATTTTATCAAAGAATTCATACACATCCTCTTCCAAACAATTTTCAGCTATCCATTATGGTGGAATTTTGTCAAATAATTCAAACACATCCTCTTCCAAATAAATTTTCAAACAATTTATATCCATCCACTATGGTGTAATTTTTTCAAATAATTCACACACATCCTCTTCCAAATAAATTATCAAATAATTTCCATCCATCCACTATGGTGAAATTTTGTCAAACAATTCACACACATCCTCTTCCAAATAATTAATCAAACAATTTTTATCCATCCATTATGGTGTAATTTTTTCAAACAATCCACACACATACTCTTCCAATTAATTTCTAGACATCCTTTATAGTGGAATTTTGCCAAACAATTCACACACATCCTCTTCCAAAAAAAATATCAAACAATTTTTAGCCATCCACTATGGTGGAATTTTGTCAAACAATTCACACACATCCTCTTCTAAGAAATTTATCAAATAATTTCTAAATCAAGAATGAACTCTTTAACTCATTAGCATGCAAGAATTTCACCCTGTTTATGGCATTGGTTTGTATACACATACCAAAGCATGAGTAGAAGGGTTTGGGCCTTAAACCAAGTATTTATTATCTTACTTGCTATGGATGGAAAGAAAACCAATATATATAAAATTTTAACAAAAGAGATAAGACCTTGCCTAGAGAAATAATCTTCATTCTTTCATTAATTCTTTGACTTTCCTTGGCTTCTCCACCATGCAACATATTTCTCTTTTTTAAGAAAAATAAAGTCAAATTAGAATTTAATTTTCTTCATGAATACTCAATTAAAAAAATACTTAAAATATGTGTTTTGAAGGTTAAATAGAGGAAAATAATATTCATAAACTATTTTTTATATCTTTTTATCATTTAAAAGTAGCAAACACTTTTATTTCAGATTAAAATTTTAATTCAAATAATATCAAATTAGACACTAACTACACTGAATTATTTCATCAAATAGTTGGAGAGTAGCCATTAAATCTTATTAAGAAAGATTTTTCAACCATATTTATGTTATATAAAATAGAGGTTTATATATACATATAGAAATAAGCATATATGAACCCATATCTTATTGTAAACCCCCAATTTAATTATCATAATGCTCTTACAATTGAAATACATAAATATTAAGTAGAAAAGAAAGATATATTGCTTGGGATATTGCTCACATTACTTCTAGGGATTCCAATGGCACTTTTAGAAAAATCCATTTCATCCATTTTATTCCAATAATCATTTTTTGACAAGCATCTATAGCCCTTCACAATTCCATGAATTCCTCTATTTTAGGTTCATTACCAACTGAAACTATATGTATTTGGCCTCCAAAAATGGCCATTTGTCTCTTTTTGGTGGTGGCCATGCCCTAACTAGAGTAAAAAGAAGGATTTACAATAAGGTATGGACATCCATCTACCCATAAAAATATAATAAAATTTCAAATGCCCTGATATTCATATATGTAAATTATGGAAGCACATAAAATACCCATGAATTTCTATCATTTTTTTGTTGCCAAAACTTGGCATGGCTACTATGTAGCTTAGACTTCCAGATTCCGTGACATCCCCCTCACTCCTCTTCTTCCAAATTTTTTTTTCACAAGCTAAAAACCCTATTCGAGCTTCTCCTAAATTGACCTTTTGGTCAATTAAAAAAAAAGATAATAGATATAATATTTTCCATAATTTCCTTTTTTTACCTTTATAAAAAAAATCAATTTCTAATGATATAAATAATTGGTTTAAATATAAACCTAGTCCATTCATGGACTATATAAAAATCATAATATATTTTAAATTAAATCCTTTAATTTAAACCTTAGTAATTAATATTTCTTGATGATTTTTATAATTTCATGCTCAATGTCTTTGTGAGGCTCCGAATAATAATCCGAACAATACAAAAAATCTTAACACATTAGCCATAGAAGATTTTTTCACACAAAACTATCACCATAATAACTTGAGTCATGACATCCTTTCCTCCTTAAATAAGCACCATCCTAGTGACTAAGGAAAAAGGAATAGATCATGACAAGATTTATATCACTATGGACTCTTAGCTAGGTGTAAATACCTCTAGAGGATTTTATAGGAAAAAATGTGATATATATATATATATATATATATATATATATATATATATATATATATATATATATATATATAAAACTCAAGGCATATCAATATGTGGGTTCATATTGACAAGCTCTGAACTCTATAAAGGTACATTCATTTCCCAATATGACCACCTAAAGATCCTTATCCCTATTTTAGATGTCATGTTTTTTTTAAGATTTTGATCAATCATCTGCTAATTTTAATAGTATACCAATTTACAAAAAACACAACTAAGTATAAAATCTGAATCCTTACAAGAGATTCATTATTTTGTGCTTTCTTAAATAAAGATTATCATATTTTATAACCAATGAATAAAGAATCAAATCAAAGCATCCAATAACAATTATACTGTAACTTTTTTGACATTTTGAACCTCGTATGAGCAAAGGTCATTTATTAGAGCACGCATACATACTTAAATTTTTGCATTCTCTCACATAATTTTATCATGATTTTAAAAATCAAAATCAAAATTTTGAAACTAAAATAGTTTCATGTTAAATTTTCTATCATATAATAGACATAATGTCAAAAAAACTAGTAATTTCATAGTTGAAATTGAAATATCTTGAATACTTCTATTCAATTATCAACTTGTAATTTATGACAACAACTAATTTAGCATAAAATAGCTAAATTTGAGGCATTTTTCACAAAAAATAGTTATGCCTCAATCATAAATTTGTAATATTCATCATAAAATACAAACCATTATATTAATCATACTTTTTATGTGGTCCTTCCACCACTTTCAATTATGCTTTATGCATAATTTCTTGTCATTCATCTCAAAACAAAATTAACACCCAGCCAACCATACTGTTATGGTTACTAAAATTTGCATCATTTGTGGATCAGTGCAGTATCCCACACCAACTACATTGAACATTAGATAGGTCATCCCAAGCACTCACATGCAACCCTCAAGGTTTTGATCATGTTCTCTATTAATTTTGTGAGTTCACTTGATGGTTACAAAGATCCCAAACACACCATCATTTTATAAATACTTCTCGGCAGCACCTAGGAATTTTAAAATTGCCTGTTCAAGACTTTATATTGCCCTTTTTGAGCATAGGCATACATGTTAGTCATGCCTTTAAATAAATTAGAATATCTTTTTAATAACATTATTCCATTAAAAAATATATCCATTTCATAACATAACACACTTGTATTTACAATCCAATATGTGCCTACATTACATCAAGTAAAACCTTGTTATAATGCATAAGAATCCAACTTATAGGACTAATTAGTGCTTCACAAGGCTACATCAAGGTCACACATAGGTTATCTTTACAATAACCTTAGATAAGTGGGTAAGTAAGGTAACACTTAATCCATAAGGTGACCATTATGCATGAAGATCCCACATCCAAATTATGGCACACATGGTGCACACACCTAAATGAATCAGGTGGCTACCTCATGCAAAGGGGAAAAGTGAATTTTCATCCTATAAGAGACTCCACTTTGTAACCCATACCCACTCTAAATTAATGTGGATATAATGCTTCTCCACCCTTAACCTCACACTTTAATCAATGCTCATCACTAGAGTAGTGATGTAGGATTACACCACACAATACAACATTATTCCCTAGTATATTTAATTAAAAGAGGTTATTTTTGAAAGGAAAAAGTTACATCACAAAGTAGTTCATGATCACATTGCTTCATATCAAGAGTTAACAACACAAGGTCAAATTTTTCTATGACATATACATGAAAATAATGTTTGATAACATAGACAAATTACAAAGTTAACTGGTCTAACATAATCACATACAACATAATCAAAAAGAACTAAAGAAGAATGAAGATATTAAAGTACTGCATGCTGAGGAGGAGAAAGAGATCCCTATTGAAGAATCAAAAGAACCACAATCAGATGCAGATGAAGAGTCTGTGGTGGAGAAAGAAAATTTTGAGCAAGAAGGATATGGGCTGCAACCAGAAATCACAAATCCTAAACAAAGGAAAGATGAGTTGATAGATTTAACTAAACAAATTGTTGGCTATCAAAAGATAAAAGACAGCTGGGGAGATATAGAAAATTCTGAGACAGAAGGGAAGGGAAGGAAATTAGAAACCACAGTACCCACACATAGCAAAGAAGATTTGATAGATTTATCAAAGGAAATCATTCTATACCAAAGGGTAGAGGTCTACAGAGAGAGGCAGAAGGCAAAGTAGTGCTGGAGGAAGGAGAAATCTTGGCTGATATAGGAAATAAATTAAAGGAGAGAGTTCCTCTTCTTTCTCAGCCAATGAAGAATCAGGTTGATAATGAATTGCCTTTGGAAGAGCTTCCTGCGAATGTTAAAGGAGAAAATTTAAAGCATTTTCCAAACCAAAGGAAAAGGGCTGAAAAGAAGACAAATACAAAAGGAATAGAAACTAGAAGCAGCAAAAAAGACCAGCAAATGAAGGCGAAAAATAGTGCTTCTATTTTGGATAAATCTGGAAAAAGAGAAGAGCAGAATTTAAAAGTGAAAGCGGATGTTGGCTGTCCAGACAAACCTAGAAGAAAACCCATAAGAAAAATCAGAGAGCTAGAAAGCAAGCAGAATATAGCTGATGGAAGGCAGGCAACAATTTTGGATTTTACCCCAAAAAAATAGTTATTAAACTATTATTTGGAAATTAGAGGGCTGGATGTAATTGAATATTGAGGCCATCCTAGTATAACCAAAGGTTGTTGCTACTTCTTAGTAGGTTTCAGGATTGCTTCTCCTGGTGCTTGTAAATGTTTTATCTTTATTGCTTCTGTAATAGGGTTTCGGGGCCCCTTCAAAACCTGCTTTTACCTTAATCTAAAACATAGAGGTTTACTTAACATACAATATTTTTACATGAAATGAAAGAACCATAAGGACTAGGATACATATAATTGACTCTAGTGTTTGGTAACTTATGTCAAAGATATTTTCACATCAAAACATATAATCACACTTATAGGTGAAGCACAAGGGTCTATGAATTTTATCATTCCACCTAATGTTTATATGTCATCCTAGATGACATCAAATATCTATCATTTATCATAATATGCTCAATTCTAGGGATCTCAAGTTTATCATCACCTTATTTTAAAGAAGGGTGTGTTCTAATAGAGCCCATTAATCTATATCCTTGAAA
Source organism: Torreya grandis (assembly GCA_037957365.1). Classification (NCBI taxonomy): domain Eukaryota; kingdom Viridiplantae; phylum Streptophyta; class Pinopsida; order Cupressales; family Taxaceae; genus Torreya; species Torreya grandis. The sequence continues at coordinate 673,911 of JARHVA010006367.1, forward strand.
AATAAAAAATTACCAACAATATTCATACCTCATGGATTAGATGGATCATGATACCTATTAATAATAGAGATACCAAACACTTTCTAACTTGTCTAAGCAAGGCAACCACATTCACCACCACTCAGCCCTCTGACTTTGAGTCATACCCTCAGTCCTTCTAAGGATGTCATACCTCAAGTATCATATGAGGGATCATCTAAACAATCCATCCTCATACACTAGCACTTATCCTTTTATTTTAAAAGCAAGATTTTATCACTAGTCTCTCGATTGGCTTATGTAAATAAGTCAATGATTGACTAGTGTTATTTGTCCTACATAGTGTGACCTTGGGAAGGGTGGACTCAGCCAAGGCTCAAGGTGAAGGTTATATTACTACCATGTAAATTACAACTTTCCACAATCATTAATTTCAACTAAAATTCACAGATTCTAGCACCTCAATATCATAGAACATAGTACTTATTCACTTTTAGTTTACAAACTGGTTGTAATCAATGAACTATAATAACATTTTAACTAGAAAAACATTCCTGGTCTTGCTTACAAGTCCACCACTTTGGACCCAATAGTGCTCGCCAAGCACCAGTCGTAATGTTTTTTTTTTTTTTAAATTTGCATAGTTGTAACCAGTCACTTATAGTTACACATAAAGGCAAGTAAATCATACACCTACTTGCCATAGCTGTGAAAAAAACTACATAAAATCAATAATTAATTATTCTTTTGAAATAAATTTTTTTTTAATTATCTAAGATATATCAATAATAATAATAATAATAATAGTATCTTATTTTATAATCATTTTTATAAATTATATCATTACTTCATAAGGCTTTATTAACAGTTTTATGTATTTAGATTTTGATTACATAACCTTCCAAGGGTATATTTACCTTAAAATAGCCTTGCCTAAACATGAACAACTTATACATGTTAAGTTGTCTTACTCAATTGAATGTCACTCATCATAAGAGTGTTATATCAACTCAATAATTCTTGTATTTGAGCATATGTCACACCAAATTATTCAATTAATTATAATAGAATATTATAAAAAATTCTATCCATAATAGTTATTAATTATATTGGGAGTACCAAGCCCCAACATTTTTCTAATTTCCAAGATGGTTAAAGGAACCCATCATTTTTGATATGAACAAAATATCAACATTCAAACAATAAAACCTTTCTAATCTTGATTATAAATTCATTATCTTAGACAAAATAGTTCTTCACAAGGACTAATCATGAAACAAATCACTTTTTCAACTTATACTTATGCCACACAAGTCCCAACAATGAGCTGGAATATCATTCCAACCTCACTTAACCTATTAATCCTTATTTCATATTTTATTCCTTTGTTATCTACAAGGATTATATTCAAAAATAAGAGTATCAATTTAAGATAACCCGATTCAAAAATTAGTTTATTAGTTCAAGTCAAATATAATTAACATGTCAAAAATTACAATAGACCAACCTCACCAAGTTGTCAATTTGGTCCTTAAGATAAAAATAAGGCCTACTAATTCCATTCAAGACTTCACTTAATAATAGAGTAAATGTAGCCATATAAATCACATAAGAGCTATGAAATAACTCTAGTTATAACTTAGTCCACTATAAGACTTGGGAGAGTAATTTCTAAATTAACAAACCACCATAAAATGAGTCAATATTCATACAACTCACCAAGTGGTCCAGATAACCAAAAATTCATTTTAAGGTCATTCTCTTCCAACACTTATTATAAATTTTGACTAATACATATCTAATGGAATGGTAATGTTAATCAACAACCATTCAAGTCTATCAACCCAAAAAGCTCAAACCAGTCCCTAACCAATGAATAAACTAAAAAAGATGATTTACTTAAGTAAATCAAGTATACTCTCTCTTCAACTAACCTCCCATGCATAACTCATCCCTTAACCTTTAAAGGAATTAATGTCCCAATAAAATTTCCAAAAATTACCAAATAATTGTTATAAATTCCAAAAATGGTCTTTTATCACATTGACTCATATTGACCTACCCATACAGGTCAACCGATAGTCAAGCGAGACCCATATTAATGCAACCCAAAATTAGAAAAGGGTGACTTCAACAAAGGCTATATATATCAGCATATTATGGTCAAATAATCTTTAAGAGACCACAGGGTTCCAAGATGAAATAGTACATATTTCCCATTTCAATCACAAATATGCAACAAGCATAGTACCAACAAACACAATTTAGATATAAAGTGCATTAAGCTATTTATTTTGGTTGAACGACCCTTTATTTATAAAAAAATAGTGTTAGATATTTTTTAGTGATGTCATGATGATTTCATGGAGGTATCCTTGTGAGTGGAAGAAGCACTTTGATATCCTAAGTAATAATGACAAACTATGCAATATGTTTATCTTAGTGTGATTAAAGAAGGCTTGGTTGATATTTAGTTTTGGCATGATTACATATGTTCAAGGATGAATATGCTGATTGGATCATGTATAATAGGTATATAATATGTTATCTATGATTTGAGAGCTTGTGTGCATAACTGGAATTCATCTAATAGTCCATAGTTTTCATCTAGACAGTTTGATTCTAGTGGTAGAAAATATGAGTAGGCAGTTTGATGACATCACCATTGCCATGTGGGAATGATTTAAGTGGATTTGTTCATAAAATTATGATCACATTACACCTTAGTTGTTATGTTCTAGATCTCAAGTCATGCAATAAAACATGGTCAAAGATATGAGGGTACAAAGTTGGCTTCTAAAATAGAATTCACTATTTTCCCATAACCAAATTTGCATATGGCTATAAAGAGCCATGTAAGCATGTTTATGAGTTATAATTCACACTCATGGAGGTTTCAATATAAAATTATCATAATGGTTTGCTCAAAATTTGTCCTAGTTTATTTGGACTAAATTGTAGGATAAGTGTTGAAGCACATCAAAATTTATGCTTGTGAAAAGTTGTGCTCCCATGCAGTTTGATTATATTTTTCCATACTTAGCCAATTTTCAAATTGGAAAGAAGAGTCGAGTATAAATTTTTATGGTGGCATATCTCGCACATGTGGATGTTACAGGAGAAGGTGATCATATTGTTTTGTTCAGTTTTAAACCTAGTTGCTTTGTGCCAAATTTTAGGCCATGCATTAAAGCATGACAAATGTTATGCAAAAGCAAAGTTGGTCTCCTAGATAAAATCTAATCATAGTTGGCTCTATGATAGAATATTTTGAGAATGCATTTTAATGGTGATATATATCACACGTACGAGGGTTCGAGGAGTAGTTCAAGACATTGTTGGATTCTCATATGTGGAGAGATCATATGGTCTAAATTGTAGATCATGCATCTAAGCATATAAAAAGATATGACTATGCAAATTTAGTCATCCAAGAATATAATTAAGGTTCCCATAGTCAAATTTTCACATGTTAAAGTTCAAGCAAGAGTGACAGAGCGTGTTTGCTCCAAAAAGATAGGAAGCACTGAGACGAGGATAGGTGCATGATGTTTAATGTTGAGCATTAGCACCTATGCATTAAAGTTTAGAAATAATCACGTGGTGCATAATTTATCCAAAGATAAGAGGACACGATGTGAGAAAAGTGGTTGAATTTTAACTGTGACCATTTACATTTAAATATTTGAATTTTGCAAAGGAAAAGACCAATGTCTAAGTTTTAGACCATAACTTTCAATCTAGATGTAATTTGTTGATGCAATAAAAATAAAAGTGGTAGAGGACTATAAGGTTCATTTGTAAATATGGATTTGAATATTTTTAAGTGTTTTTAGACAAATATATTTGGATCCAAAGTTGACTATGTGTTTGACTATGTTTTGCAAGTGACCTAAGAAGAATGTTTGAGCTCATTTTGTTTTTGTTTCAATATCTCATGATAAATTAGCTATTGGGGAGAGTTGGGGACTCCATGAGGATTATTTTTATGAATTATGAAGGTTTTTTCAATTGTATACAGTATGAACAATGTTTTTAAAGTTGACTGTGTTTTCATTCATAATGATTGTATGTACATAGAAGTGTTTGAGCTAATTGGGATTTAGCAGAAGAATGTTTTGGTGATTGTGATCATTTAATGGGGACCTATAGATCATGTATAATGGGTCCATGTTTTTTAAAAATATTCCTAAGTTTTTTGCTTGCTCAGAGAAGTGTCAAAGAGCTGAATGGGTCTCCATATGACCTAAAAGTGACTTAGGCCTATTTTGAAAGGGGATTGTGCTTAAGTGTGACCCATGTGAGATGCCTTAAAGGTGAAGGCATGTTTTTTAGCCAACAATGAAATATTATTATGTTTTTAATTCATGATTTATCTATGTATAGTGAAACCAAATGGATTAGTTTCTAGACTTGAATGTGGAAGAAGTGTGTAAGGTGGATGTGAGAGTTGTGAAGTGAAGGATAGGTAGTGTGTATGTTGGTTGAGTAGAATAGTTTGTTGACTATGTGTATGAATTATAGGTCATGTTCCTAATTTTAGGATAGTTCTCTTTTAATTTTAGGATATGTGAAGAGGACCGAGTGTGCATATGAGGATACATTGAGTGAAAAAGGAAAGAGATTGTGACATGTCTATGTGAGAGCCCTATTTGAGATAAAGAGTGTTTTTGTAGAGGTTAAAAAATAGAGATCCATTATTAGGTGTTGAAAGAATCATTTCTAAGATGTAGGTATTCAAAAGAGTGTCTAAATTACTTGGTCTTTTGTAGGGGTAGTTGTTCCTCTTGAAACAGCAGTTTCACTAAATACCTTTGGTTAGGAGGATATGATCAAGGTTCACTGCTCTAACGAAGTTGATCAATCTCTTATTTGTGATTTATTATAGGATAGTAGTCTATTTATGTTGAAAGCTTTAGAGTGGGTTTTATTCCCCATGAGAGTTTCCCACATGAATTATGTGTTATATGTTTGATCTTGTGTATGCATTAAATGTATGAGCTTTCTTGTTAATGCTTCTTGATCAAGTTAATATATGTTGATTGGTTAATATTTTAAAGGACTTAAATTTAAATTGAAATATTTAGGTTCACTAATTCACCCCCCTAGTGATTGTACCTTTAACAATTCAATTGGTAGTCAAATAAGACCCATATTAATGCAACCCAAAATTGAAAAAAGTGACTTCAACCAAGGCTATAGAGATCAACATATTATGTTTAAAGAATCTTTAAGATCCCATAGGGTTCTAAGATGAATAGTACCTATTTCTTATTCTAATCATAGATACATAACAAGCATAGTACCAACAAACATAATTTGGATATAAAGTGCACTCAACTCTTTCTTTTAGTTAAGCAACCTTTTCTTTAAAAACTTTTAGAGCATAGTCTCTGATACGAAATGAAGCAAACCCAAAGCACCCCATAATTTTTTTTCCCAAAATAATGGTTCTTTCCCAATTTGATTTTGCATTACATAGATTCCAACAGTGTGCTTGAATGGAAACTTTGATATCATAGATCATGAATCAATATACACTATAATTAAACATATTAAGCACACAAAGTCTCCCAAAATTGTATTTGATCCCTATGCAAGGGTTCTTAGACTTGATGTCTTTATTAGAGTGGTGAATCAACAGTCAAAGTAAAGTGATTGATATTACCTATTAATCTCTATAAGGCTAAAATAACTCTCTCAAATCAGATTTATTAATCATTTACTTATTAGTACACTTAGGATTAATATATAACCTTTTGTTATTGAGATAATGTAAACTATAAAAGAGATTTGAGACAACATGTCTCTTATAACAAATAGAATAATGATACAACTTGATAAATCCATCAATTTAACAATTAAAAACTATTCCTTAATAAACAAAAAGGAAATCATAGCTTTTACAATAATAAGACCATGAGAGATGGCAAATCATCATAAATTATGAAAAATATTAAGAGATTCTTATATATTCACACTTCCATATTAATTTGGGATACATATAATCTTACATGTCTATAAATATTCCTTACTTATAACAAGGAATAGTACCCAAAAATTATCTTTAAAATTTAAATGAACCACTTATACCAATACACTCTAAATGAGTGAAGCTCATTTAACAAGGCAAACACAAAACAACCCATAGCACATTATTGGAATGTAAGAAGGCAAATATATTCAAATGATTCCACACTTTATCCCTCCAATAAGTGCCCAAAATATATTAATGAAGAAAATATGAATCCATACATACTTTTCAAATAACATTAAGCAACTAAGAATCATACTCCTTTGATCCCTTACTAATTTATTTTGTCATTAAACTTGCACTAATAATGTTAACAACAAGGGTCAACATAATGATAAGCAGGGTCATCCAAGATGGTAACCATTCATATATATTAACTTGGTTAGGAAGACTTAATAATAAAATAATATCTTCCTTGATCAGGCATTCATTACTCATATTTATAATTAATAATGTGAATGCATCTATATAAATTCAACTATTCCAAAAACATAAATGCAACTGTTACACACAATCATGCAAATAATACATGTTTAGCGATACAAGGTACAACCAACCATCCAAGGTTCATAATTTCATCTATTCAACATATATGATTATCCATGCTAATTCATATTATAACTTAATTATTTGAATGCATACAATCATCCATTCAAATGCATATAAAATTAGCCATTTAAATGCATATACATAGTTATTCAATGCATATAGAATCAATCATTCAAATGTGTTTACTAATGCCTGGATTAAGTTTTTTAAATGCATTCATACTTATACAAAGGCTATAACTTATCCTTTTCAAATGTATGCACACTTACCCACATAAAGAGTGTTTTTATAACCATTAAATGTATGTTTGTGGCTAGCCATACACTATATGAAATCAACCAGGCCAAAGGTGTTTTCTCAACCATACAAGAGTGATTCCACCAGTCAATGAATGCATATAGAAAATAAACCACACATGAATATGCCCATGCCATTCAAGATATATTTAAGATGGTTTTAAGGTATGAGATCAGTCATGGTAATGCATGCACAAGTCAAACAATGTATTCACAACCTTCTAAGAATGGTCCAACCATACCAATGTTTTCACAAGCCAAACAAATAAATATGCCAGCATTAAATATGAATGAACAACCATGTAGGGTTTTATATAATAAAAATCATTCATTCCAATACATGTTTCCAACTACACAAAAAGTGCATTAACCCAACCATTATATTGCATACATACGTCATTTAATAACTTGGTCACAATGCATACTAAAGATGCATACAATCACAACCTTCCAATGCATAAAATACAATTTTTATTTTACAAATGACCATATAATCCATATAAGAATATTATAGCCATATGAATGTATGTATATACCATAAAAATACATGCATATATTTAGTGTATATAAAAATTAGCCACACAAGGGAAGTTTTCACAACCAATACATTTGTGTTTGAAGCCAACCAATCCATTTAAGAGTCCTATCAAACAATTCACAAACATCCTCTTCCAAGAAATTTAGTAAACAATTTCCAGCCATCCATTATTGTGGAATGTAGTCAAACAATTCACACACATCCTCTTCTAAACAATTTCCAACCATCCACTATGATGGAATTTTTTCAAATAATTTACACACATCCTCTTCCAAAAAAATTATCAAATAATATCCAATCATCCACTATGGTGTAATTTTGTCAAACAATTCACACACATCCTCTTCTAAACAATTTACCAAAAAATTTCCAGCCATCCACTATGGTGGAATTTGTTGAGGTGTGGAGCTAAAAGCTTCACCAAATGAGCAAGTTACAGGTTGCAAGAATTACACAGTCACCGGCATCGGTCAGGAGTGACCGACATCAGTCAGGAGTCAACTAGGAGATGCCAGCATTGGTTATTGATCAGCTGATGTCGGTCACAGGCAGACAGGCAGGGACTGATGTTGGTCAACTGTGCGTCCAGAATGCTATTTTTGTGGACAAAATAGAATGTTTGCATGGTAGGATTAAGTGTTAGTATTAAGTCCACATCTCTATCTTTAGTAGGACTATTTTGAGCCCTTGATTAAGAGGTGCATTTAATGGTTGTGATTGTATGCTCATGTTTCCTAATATTATATATAGGATTAGATCTTCATAGCTTAATCAGACAGTACTGTATAATACATGTATATGTGAATCAATCCAGGTTCTTGGAATTGATTATAATTGAGAGAGAGAGCTCTTAAAGGAAAGAGATTTGGAAAGAGATTTGTACATTTGAGAGAGGTGTGGAAGAAAAAAAGTTTTTTCAATTGTATTCCTTCTGTAAAGAGTTTAATACAAGTTTTTAGGGTGGTTTTTTGTATCTCTTATTGTTTGCTATTTTCTGATTCTAGTTACTTATCATTCTAGTTCAATTCTGTGTTTTATTGCTTTCACATAGTAATCAAGTTTGTTGGTTGGTCCCCAACAAGTGGTATCAGAGCTCAAGTTGACTAATAGGTGTTTTAGATCTGGTTAGTGTGTATTGATTATAGGTTACTCACAGGTATTTCTATTTGAGTGGGAGAAGCAATGGCAAAAGAAAGTAAACTGAGAATGGAGAAGTTCAATGGCAAGAATTAACAATTATGGAGAATGCAAATAGAGGATTATCTATATCAGAAAGATCTATACTTACCATTAGGTGGAGTTTCAAGGAAGCCCACAGACATGGAAGATGAAGAATGGGAAGTTCTTGATAGAAAGGCTCTTGGATCTATAAGATTGAGTCTGGCATCTACTGTGATATCTAATTTATCACAGGCAAAGTCAATGGTAGAGTTAATGACTACTTTAGCAAATTTATATGAAAAACCCTCAGCTTTAAATAAGGTATATCTTATGAAGCAGTTATTTAATTTGCAAATGCAGGAAGGTGGATCTGTATCTAATCATCTAAATGATTTCCATGGAATTGTAAATCAATTAAATTCAGTCAAAATAGTGTTTGATGATGAAATTAAATCTATATTAATCTTATGCTCTTTACCTAAGAGCTGGCATAACTTGATAATGGCAGTTAGTAATACTGCATCTACTTTAAATATTTTAAAAGTAGATGATGTTGTTAGTGTAATCTTGAATGAAGAAATTCGCAGGAAAAGCACAGAGGAAACATCAGGGAACGCTTTAAGTTTTGAGAGCAGGGGAAGGAAAAAAGAGAAGAGAAAGAAAGGGAGATCAAGGTCTAAGTCAAAGATGAGAGGTAGATCCAAATCCAGATCTGGCGGGAGGATAGCCTGCTAAAAATTGTGGAAAGATAGGGCACATAAGCAAAGATTGCTGCTCAAAACCTAAAGAGGACAATCAACATGATGGTAAAGAAGAAGCAAAAGTTGCAGGTATTACACAAGATGCTCTTATATTATCTTTGCATAATAATATAGAATCTTGGGTTTTAGATTCTAGTGTCTCTTTTCATGCTACCCCTAATAGAGAATATTTCAGTGACTATATCTATAGAGATTTTAGAATAGTTTATTTAGGGGATGATGAGCCTTGTAAAATTGTTGGCAAAGAAAAAGTGCAGCTGAAAATGCAGAATGGCAACACATGGGTGTTGAGAGATGTCATGCATGTTCCTAGCCTAAAGAGGAATTTGATTTCTACAAGAAAGTTGGGGGATGAGGGTTGTACAGTAACTCTCATAGTTGAATCTTGGAAGGTTACCAAGGGTGCACTTGTATTGGCTAGAGGTAAGAGAGTAGGTACTCTCTATTTATGTAATTGCATTACTAATTATTCTCCTTCTGTATTATCTACTTCAGATGTGGATACAAAGTTGTGGCACCAGAGGCTTGGCCACATGAGTGAGAAGGGAATGACAATTCTTAAGTCAAAAGGTAAGCTTTCAGATTTGAAAAGCATAGATCTAGATTGTTGTGAGCACTGTATTTTTGGGAAACAGAAGAGAGTGAGTTTTTTCAAGACTGGGTCAATAAAGAAGAAGCATAAGTTGGAGCTTGTTCACACAGACGTGTGGGGACCAGCTCATGTTGCTTCTATTAGAGGATCACAGTACTATGTCTCTTTCATAGATGATGCTACAAGAAAGGTATGGGTCTATTGTATAAAGAAGAAATCTAATTTTTTTGACACTTTTAAGATTTGGAAAGCTATGGTTGAGAATGAAATAGGCAGGAGATTGAAGTGCTTGAGATCTGATAATGGTGGTGAGTTCTGCAGCCACAAGTTTAATTGGTATTGTTATATGCATGGAATACATAGGCAAAGGATGGTTCTAAGTACACCTCAGCAAAATGGAGTTGCTAAAAGGATGAATAGAACAATAATGGAGTGTGCAAGGTGTATGAGATTGCATGCTGGTTTGCCCTTAGAGTTTTGGGCAAAATCTATGGATACTATAGTTTACCTGATTAATAGAGGACCCTCTACAGCTCTAGATGGTGGAATTCTAGAAGAGGCATGGATAGGTAAAAAGGTAGATCTCTCATTTCTCAAAGTTTTTGGTTGTGAAGCTTTTGTGCACATTGATAAGGAAAATAGAAAGAAGTTGGATGCTAAGTTTATGAGGTGCACATTTATTGGTTATGACTCTGGAGATTTTAGATTCAGGTTTTGGAATCTTGGAACTAACAAAATAATTAGGAGTTGTGATATTATTTTCAATGAAAAAGTGATGTATAGTGATCAATTCAAGAAGCTGAATCAATCTGGACAGAGCAATGGAGAATTAGATGAGGTGACGGTCCAAAATGAGCTCGCGAGAAAGAATTATCACAGACAGGAAAACACAGAGACTGACATCAGTCAAGAAGGAACCGACATCGGCAATATAAGAATCGATGTCGATTAGACAGTGACCAACATCATCTAGGAAGGAACCGATGTCAGTCATTTGGAACCAACATCAGCCAGTAACAGGCTTGGAGGTGACCGAGGTTGGTCACTGTTAGAGAATTTGGGTGGACAGCGTGTTGTGAATGAGTCTCAGATGCCCATCAGGAGGTCAAAAAGGGTAAGTAAACCTCCAATTTGATATTCCCCTTCATTATAATATTTATTGCTTACTGATGGTGGAGAACCAGAGAGTTTTGATGAAGCAATATAGGTGGAATCCAAGAATCAGTGGAAGCTAGGCATGAATGATGAAATTGATTCCTTGAAAGAGAACCAAACATGGGATTTGGTTGAGTTGCCAGCAGGAAAGAAGACACTAAGAATAGATGGATCTATAGATTAAAGGAAGGTGAGAATAGACAGATGAGATATAAGGCTAGGTTGGTAGTGAAAGGATTTGCACAGAAACTAGGTATTGATTTTGGTGAGATTTTTTCTCCTATAGTTAAAATGACTTTTATACGGACTGTATTGTCTTTAGTTGCTATTGAGGATTTGCATCTTGAGCAGCTTGATGTTAAGATAGTATTTCTTCATGGAGATTTGGATGAAGAAATATATATGGATCGATCAGAAGGATTTGAGGTCAAAGGTAAGGAGAAGCTAGTGTGCAGAATGAAGAAAAGCTTGTATGGTCTCAAGCAAGCTCTTAGATAATGGTATTTCAGATTTGATAGGTTTATGACTGAGCATGGCTATAGTAGATGTCAATCTAACCATTGTGTGTATTTTAAGAGATTGGATAATGGTAGATATATTATTCTATTATTGTATGTAGATGATATGCTTGTTGCAGGTTCACACATGCAGGATATCTCTGAGCTTAAGGTGAAATTAGCTCACACATTTGCCATGAAGGATTTGGGAGCAGCAAAGAAAATCTTTGGCATGAGCATTAAGAGAGATAGGAAAAATCACAGGTTGATTTTGTCTCAAGAGGATTATGTGATCAAGGTGTTGAAACTGTTCAATATGCAGGATGCAAAATTGGTAAGCACACCTATGGTAGGACACTTCAAGTTGAGTAAAGAATAGTGTCCTAATTCACATGATGAGGTAGAGTACATGAGTAGAGTTCCATATGCTTCCACATTTGGGAGTTTAATGTATGCAATGGTATGTACTAGACCAGATATTGCCCAAGCAGTGGGAGTTGTCAGTAAGTATATGGCCAATCCAGGGAAGGAGCATTGGAAAGCAGTTTAGTGGATTCTCAGATATCTAAGAGGGACCAATAGTAGGCATTTGTGCTATGGTGGGTCAAACACTTCTCTACATGGTTATGTAGATTCGGATATGGTAGGTGACTTAGATGGCAGAAGGAGCACCACAGGATATGTTTTCACTATTGGTGGAATGGTGGTTAGCTAGATTTCAAAGTTGTAGAAGTTTGTTGCCTTGTCAACTACAGAAGCAGAATATTTTGTAGTCATAGAGGCTAGCAAAGAAATGATATGGATGGCATGGTTCATGGAAGAGCTAAGAAAGGATCAAGAGAGTTGAAGATTATACAGTGATAGTCAAAGTGTAATTCATTTGGCTAAGAATTCAGCCTTTCATTCAAGAACCAAGCATATACAGCTGAGGTACCACTTTAATAGATAGGTATTGGAGGATGGTGAGTTGAAGCTAGAGAAGATCCATACAAAAAAGAACCCTGTTGATATGTTAACCAAGCCGGTAATAAAGGAGAAGTTGAATCTTCATTCAACTTTTGTTGGTCTTCATGATTGAGTTTGAAGATGGAAGAGCTAGAAGATGTTGTTATACAGGTATTGGTGCAGCTGTTTATCTCTAAGTGGGAGATTGTTGAGGTGTGGAGCTAAAAGCTTCACCAAATAAGCAAGTTGTAGGTTGTAGGAATTACACATTCACCAGCGTCGATAAAGAATGACCGACGTCGGTCAAGAGTCGACTAAGAGATGTCAGCATCGGTTATTGATCGGCCAACGTCGATCATAGGTAGACAGGCAGGGACCGATGTCGATCACCTGTGCGTCTAGAATGCTATTTTTGTGGACAGAATAGAATGTTTGCATGGTAGGATTAAGTGTTAGTCTTAAGTCTGCATCTCTATCTTTAGTAGGAATATTTTGAGCCCTTGATTAGGAGGTGCATCTAATGGTTGTGATTGTATGCTCATGTTTCCTAATATTATATATAGGATTAGATCTTCATAGCTTAATCGGATAGTACTATATAATACATGTATATGTGAATCAATCCAGGTTGTTAGAATTGATTGTAATTGAGAGAGATATCTCTTGAAGGAAAGAGATCTGGAAAGAGATCTGTACATCTAAGAGAGGTGTGCAAGAAAAGAATTTTCTTCAATTGTATTCCTTCTGTAAAGAGTTTAATACAAGTTTTTAGGGTAGTTTCTTGTATCTCTTATTGTTTACTATTTTCTAATTCTAGTTACTTATCATTCTGGTTCAATTCCATGTTTTATTGCTTTCACATAGTAATCAATTTTGTTGGTTGATCCCCAACAGAATTTTGTCAAATAATTTACACACATCCTCTTCCAAACAATTTCTAGACATCCATTATGGTGGAATTTTGTCAAACAATTCACACACATCCTCTTCCAAATAATTTCCATCTATCCACTATCATGGAATTTTTTCAAATAATTCACACACTTCCTCTTCAAAATAATTTATCAAATAATTTCCAGTCAGCCACTATGGTGGAATATTTTCAAACAATTCACACACATCCTCTTCCAAACAATTTGATAAATAATTTCCAAGCATCCACTATAGTGTATTTTTTTCAAACAATTCACACACATCCTCTTCCAAGAAATTTATCAAACAATTTTCATTTTAAGAATAAACTCTTTAACTTATTAGCATGCAGGAATTTCACCTTATTTATGGCATTGGTTCATATACACATACCAAAATATGAGTATAAGGGCATGTGCCTTAAACCAAGTATTTATTATCTTAATTACTATGGTTGAAAAAAAAAACTAATATATATAAAATTTTAACAAAAAGGATAAGACCTTGTCTGGAGAAATAAGTTTCATTCTTTCATTAATTCTTGACTTGCCTTGGCTTCTCCACCATGCAATATATTTCTCCTTTTTTTCTACAAAAAATACAGTCATATTAGAATTTGATTTTATTTATAGATACTTAATAAAAAATATTTCTAATATGTGTTTCAAAGGTTAAATAGAGGATAATAAAACCAAAAAATTATTTTTTCTATCTCTTTATCATTTAAGAGCAACAAACGCCTTTATTTTGGGGTAAATTTTTAATTCAAGTAATATCAAATTAGACACTAACTACACTAAATTATTTCATCAAATAGTTAGAGAACAGCCATTAAATTTTGTTAAGAAATATTTTGAAACCATATTCATTTTACATATAATAGGGGTTTATATATGCATACCAAAATAAGCATATATGAACCCATATCTTTTTCAAAACCCCCAATTTAATTGCCATAATGCTATTGCAATTAAAATGCATAAATATTAAGCAGAAAGGAAAGATATCTTGCCTAGAATATTGCCCACATTGCTTCTAGAGATTCCAATGGCACTTTTAAAAAAATCCATTACATTTATTTCACCCCAAAAATCATTTTTGACAATCATCTACTGCCCTTCACAATTCCATGAATTCCTCTATTGACAAGTAGCTAAAATTTTAGGTTCATTACAAGCTAAAACAATATGTATTTGACCTCTAGAAATGGCCATTTGCCTCTTTCCTAGAGGCATCCATCTCCAACTGGAGTAAAATGAAGGCTTTACAATAGGGTATGGACATCCATCTACCCATAATAAAAAAAATAAAAAAAGATCAAATGCCCTGATATGCATGTATGCAAATTGTGGAAGCACACAAAATTCCCATGAATTTATATCATTTCTCTTCTTCCAACACTTAGCATGGCTACTATGTAGTTTAGACTTCCAGCTACCATGACATCCTCCTCACTCCTCTTCTTCCATAATTTTCTTTCACAAGCTAGAAACTATATTTGGGTTTCTTCCAAATTGACCTTTTTGTTACTAAAAAAAATGATAATAGCTATAATATTTACCATAATTTCCTTTTTTTTACCTTTATAAAAAAATCAATTTTCAATGATATAAATAATTGGTTTAAATATAAACCTAGTCCATTCATGGCTTATAGAAAAATCACAATATATTTAAAATTAAATCCTTTAATTTAAACATTAGTAATTAATATTTTTTGATGATTTTTATAATTTCATGCTCAATGCCTTTATGAGGATCCGAATAATAATTTGAATAACACAAAAAGGCTTAACACATTAGTTGTAGAAGACTTATTCACACAAATCCTACACCATAATAACTTGGGTCATGACATTAGAGCACATTATTTTAAAAATATATTTATATACCTTTACTAGGAGTGAGTAGGGTATAGGACGTGCAATACATCTTGGTAGTCTAAAAGGGTTGAAATAAACTTTTAACTTATTGGGTACTAGCTGAGTAAATAGAGAGATATTGTCTTGTTTATTCCTTTATAGGGTCATAAGGATGGTGTGATCCTTGGCCTTTGTATTCTATGTTAATTTAAATAGTATTTCCTATTAACTATGAATATAACACTATAGGTTAAGTTGTGAAATATGATACTAGTTATATTTGGCTAGTGGCAACTTAATACAATCACAGAATGATTGTATGATTTTGTGATTTTTCTTATATGCATATTGGTACATCTAGAATAATTTAGCATGTATTATTTTCTTTTTATGATATGTTAGTATATAATTATGATTCATTAAACCTTATTCACATTTTGGAGATCATTAGGTCATGGAGACTTAAGAAAAGAGTGGTGAATTAGGAATGTGAGTACTAAGCGATAGGAGTGGATCCTACTTAGTCTCACAATTGACTCGGTAGTTACTGAGTTTGGATTTGATAGATGGACTTATCAAATTTAGTCATATGGCCATACACATGTATACGATGGAACATTTATCCCTTAATTTTATATACATTGAAAATATAGTATTTCTTATTCCTATTCATCATCATACTTGTCAAGATATCCATGGAGTAGTGGTAGTATTGACATGTTACACTTATCAAGAGATACATAGAATAATGATAGTATTAACTTATATGCATCATTATTATCAGGATCCCTAATATAGTTTTCTATAAAATGAGAAAAACACTCTTTAGTCTATAGATATGTGCAAAGGGGCTGAAAGGTTTTGTGTAACTCTTTCTAGCCATTTGTTTTGACTTTATGATGATTTCATATGATTTTATAAATCCAGTGAAACTTTCACTAAGATATGTGGGACCCTTTTAGGTATTAGAATTGGCCATTCCTATAGTATATATGCTTTTTTTGCTAGTTTTGGACCTAAGGGTGATCATTATAGAACCATTTAGAATAAGTGATACTCACAAACCTTATTTGCATAATAAAGAGACATCACAGAGGAGGGTCTTATGGGACAAATACAATGAGAATAGTGATACTTGGGAGGACTACGATGAGTTATATATGTAATTTACCATTTACTTATTGATTTGATACTGTAAATTATGTTATTTTTCTATTAAACATTTATTTTAGTTCAAAACTTATGTTTGAATAAGAAGCATTTAGGATGATGATTAACTTTAGGGGGGAAGGATGTTACATCTTGATTCTTCACTAAGAAAACTATTTGATTCTTTTTGGATATTTATATTTGAAAATTTTGGATTTGGCTATTTTAACTAAGCTTAGAGATATATATTATTATGGAATAGTAGGATATTGCTTAGGATACATGGTTGTATTACTATGAATTAATTGTAGTGTATGTGTTTACATTAAAAATATTATGATTTGTTATTTCAAATATATTTTGTGATATATATCTATCATGTTGAGATGGTATAGCTACCTTATTGTTATGAGGTTGACATAAGAGAGCTCATCCCTTAGAGCGTGATGGAGGGAGAGCATCATAAGAGAGGGTGGTGTGAATGGACATATTGGAGGACACTGAAGAAATTGGTTAAAACTTGCACACACGATAGTAGCTATCTATTTTTATATGTGTATTAAAATGATTAACATAATGTATTTTGTTGTCATTTACATTATATAGTTGTTTATTCATGATTTTCTAGCATAGTTAATGGTTTTAAGGGACTCATTGTGCATTATTTGCATAGTTAGAATAAATTTGGGTTATTTATTTGTTATAGTATTGACTTTATTCTAGGTGAATCACCATAATTATTAAAGTATTATTATTAATATATTTTAAAAATAATGAAATATTGATTAGATATATTAAAAGGAATATATTATTAAAAAAGAAAAAAATAAGAAAACACAAAAAAATGGGCAACTTTGAAAAGTGCCACATTTATGGAAAGAAGGGAAAATAATTTTAAAACAAATTTAAAGAAAAATTAGGAAATAAAAATAACAAAAATTTATTATTTAAAATATAAAAAAAACTAAAAGAGAAAATCTTGTAAAGCAAGAATCATTAAATAGAAGGGGTGTCGTATAAGAAAAGAGGGAAGAGGGAGAGGGAGCACTATAGAAGGGAGAAATGAAAAGAGACAGCATTGAGAAAAGATGAGAGAATTAAAAAAAGGTTCAAAATTAAGGGTATGTCTTTATCCACACTCCTTATAGATATTTTCTTATTATTTAGACTAGTTAAGCCTATTAATTATATCTTAAATTAGATATTAAAATTTTATTTGGATTGTTTAGTATATTAACTATATCAAATTATATAAAATAAACAAAATATATTTTTGGTAATTTTCTTATATATATATATATATATATTATGAATCAACCAGATATGGAGAATTAGATAATATTTGTAGTGGGAAACTATTGTTTTCTAATCGACTATGGGTCAGTTTCCTACAGTTATATATAGTTTTATATGTGTGTGTGTATGCTTATAAATTTAGGTTAGCTATATATATTCAAAATAATTATTCTTGTTACCATGAAGAAAATATGTGGCAGTGGCTTATTATTCTTAAACAAGTAGTGAACTTAGTATTTTAATGCAAACAACAACATGTATATAAAGGCAATGCTTTATATGGTAAAGGAAGTAATTTAATATGGTAAGGCATATATTTAATATAGTAAGGCATTGAACACATATGCAGTGTCGCTCATTTGGTATATAGGGTGATCAGTACATAGGTACAACAAATAATATATAGCAAATAACATATATATATATATATATATATATATATATATATATATATATATATATATATATATATATATATATATATATATATATATATATATATGTCTTCGGAAGCCATTGAATAGCGATTCATAAGAATTTCAAATTACCCTTGAATTACACATAGATTTATAGTTATTAAGATATAATTATTATCCATGAATTTAATTAGTCAATTCATTCTTACATTATGGATCATACGATACAAAAATATCTATGAGTCTCCTTTTTAGGTAAACTAAAAAATGTTCATGCAATGATTTGAGACATTTAGTGTATCTTTAAGGGGTCGATCTATAAGCTAGTCAAACATTATTCACCAATACACAAATTTTATTTAAAATAAGTTTTGTTTAATGTTGGTTATGATCAATATCTATTAATGTTTTCATAGATTCCCTTATTTTCTTTTGGCTATCGGTTATTATTGGGGTCTAAATTTACCAATTAGCATAGCCTTTTACAACAGTGGAAAGATATGCAATTACAATCCACATTCTATCTATAGCATAAATATCATGATTCTTCTCTGTCAACTCTATTATTTTGTTTTTATCATCTTGCAATGCTTACCAAAACTTATTAAACTAATCTATAGTAAAGGCTAATTTTCTAAGAGAAAGGTTGTAATACCTTTGTGGATTAGAAAGAGACTTATATTTTAAATGGGATCTTGTTGCCTCTTTATTCACTTATGATTTAAAATTGATGATATTGTTTTGGTCCTCCAAACTTGGATTAATAGATAAGTGAAAGCCTCTTTACTCATTATCGATATATAAAATTGGGAGTGGATTTGTGATAGATGTTGTACCTGTAACTTTTTTGATAGACATATATAGAAAACATTTTCTATGATGCCTTGGATATTTGGAAAACGTATTTAAGACAATATCAAGTCACATTAGTTCCTACACCTTATACCATATAGAGATATAGGATATCATGATGTGAGTTATTTTTTAGTGTTTATATGAGGTTAAACCAATATTATTTCGTATAACTATTTAAATCATTAAATTCATATAACTATGGAATATGTAGTTTAACTCTTACCTTTAATCAGCTAATATATGGCTTAACAAGTTATATTTTAATGTTTTATGGAGTTTATAAACACTATGACCTAATCATTAGGGATTTTATTACTCCACATATATTATATTTATAGGCATACAATGATCTAAGTAGCGAGCATATATTCATTAAACATATATTGGTCTTTGGTTAAATTAGTAGTGGAGTATGCAGAGTGTGTTATCATGATAGTTGTGATATAACATGCTAAGTCTTAATATTGGCTATCTAGGATCTAATTTTGGCATAATAAACCATATCATATTGAGTCTAATTTTTACATATTTATCATATTAGTATGGGAGAGTTATTAATGCATGATCTTCAATGTGTGACAACTCAAAGAATAATACATAATTTGTTCCTATAAATGAGAGATACATATAGTAATACTTATAGTCTTATGTATCTTTTATGAGTATAATTTATAAATTAATGGTTATATATGGTACATATTATGATGTAAAAGAACTCATATAAAGGAAACATATATGTATATGGACTTTAATGTTCATACAAAAATATAACATATAGGTGTATAGGTTCATAAACCTATATCTAGAGCTAAATAGTGGGTTAGAATATATCTTAAGGATTCTAAGGAACATAAAATCTACAAACATATGAAAACATTCTCTTATAATAATATAAATTAGATTATGTTCATACAAGGTATAACTTGGTTTTGAGTTATTTGACTCTCTAGAAAGGCTATAATTGATTGTTAGTTTATATATATCCACAATTAAATACTTGTGTGCAACACATATTTTGAGAGTGTTAATTTGTATGTGTTTTGACATATTTATCATATAATAGTACATCATATTGTATGCCTATAATTTATAGTACTATGCAATTTTAACATAGGGTATACTTGGGTGGTATAAATCCATACTTGGATTATTATTTATTATTACGAATTGTTTGCTTTCTATAAATTGTAAGATTGATTATGTGTAATTATGTGGTTATGAACTATGATAGTATGGGATGTCATAGACTACTATAGTATAAATGTATGTTATACCTGGATGGTACATGTTGCAATTGTTATGTCTAAACTCACACCTATGTTTGACTAATTAAATATGTGTGTGTTAATTATTACTATGAATAACATGTTTTATGACAGTTATTAGGACTTTATGTATGCATGCATATAACCTTTGAGAGTGTAATGTAGGCTAGGATTGAATATTATGTGTTTCATGGAAACTATGAATTGATTTATTATCTTTAGTTACTTGAATAGAAGATTATATTTCAATATATTTAAGACTACTTTATATGAATGATTGTGGAAAACTAGTAGTTATGTTTTAGAATACTAGACTATGATAATATGGGTTATCATAGGGTATAGTATAGTTGTAAAATAATTATGGTAGTTGAAATATATATTTAAATGTGTATTTCACCTTGGTGGTATAAACTATAGTCATTATTTTAGTATAGGATATATAATAATATAGGATTCATTCATATATTTAATGGAATAAATATATGCTTTGTTTATTCTTATGTATAGCATATTAATTAAAATGATTGATAGTAGGATGTAAATGGTATGAATCTTGTGGTTAAATTATGTTGACTAATCTTGCATTGTTGATGCTAATTAAGGAGTGAGATACACTTCACTAGATTACTAGCATCAAAATGCCAGATGAAGGTAATTTGATCAAGTGGTGTGTATGAATTTTGATTGATCTATAGATTTTTATTATTTATTATTCTTAAAAATTTGGGCTAAAGTATGTTTAGTGAGAAATTATCATTTCATCAGTGTGATTTACATGTTTATGTAATATTTTTTAATATAACAAGTTTTTTATGATATATTACATGCTTAGCTTTAGAAATCATACAACAGACAGGTACTTGCTTGTCTCTTTGGATTCCCTCACCATCACTATATACTCATCTATGGAGGGCTATTCCCTATGAGATTAGTGCAATAGATATTTGTTCCATGGTTGGTGTGAAAAATCATTTGTATGATGCTCTCCCTCCCGATAACAATACTACTTTTGATACAACAATTAAGATCATAACAGATATTGGAGAGTCTGGGGAATTGATGATGCCTATATGTGTATTACATGTGCTCTTAGTGTTTAAATAATAATTCTCACTTTATAACTTAGGGATCTCAAATAATGAGTTTTAGGTTGTGATAATTTGATTATGTTTAGTGAAATAGAGGTAGAGCACATAGACTATTCCATAATATTTGTATTAATTGGTGGTTGGGAACCACTTTAGTCCTTAATATTTATGAATTATCTATGATAGTACTAGTAAATTATGATAAAATTATTATCTAAAACTATTCTAGAATGAATGCTTACAATGATCTTAAGCTATAGTGATTTGATTAAAAAAAGAAGCAAAAAGAAGAGTAAACTAGAAAGAAAGATGTCGTCGATCTTGTTTAAGAAATTATGACAAAGTTCATATTTCATCTAGATATGTACTTAATCAATATGTAACATAAAACATATTAAGTCCAAATCACATCACACATCAGGTAGACTTCTAAAGACTATGAGAAATAATGCAAATCAAAACCAAGTTTACTTTAAAGATTTACTCTTTTAAGTAGATAGCTAATGCACATCTATAAATATAGAGCAAATAAAATGAATAAAACTAAGGAACCTTAAATTAACCTAACATTAACATAGGTTATAACTTTGTAATCAAATGTACACACCAAGAATCCAAAATAGCTATTCAAAATTGAAAATGAAATCACACCACTAAGAGAGAAACCATATAGCATTTCACACACATAAATAATGGACAATATTTACAAAATTCTTTGCTTATATTAATTACACAAAGTTTACAAATGTAATCTGGTTCTAATAACTATCCCCCCATTATAAATGGTAATACTAACTTTTATAGGAGGTTAAGGTAGTATATCAATCAGTCATGTTAGTTAAAAACATGTAAAAGTAAGGTCACTTATCTAATTTTACAAAGTTTCTAGAATACATTTCCCTTTTCCCAAGTAGACTAACCTATAGGCAAATGTGCTAACAAATTTGCACATGCCTTTAATAAGATAATATTCCATTTTTGAATGTTACAAGGTTTCAAACAAAATATAATATTACTAACTATCTGGTGGGCCCTATTCTAAAGAATTATCCTATTGCTACTAAAGAATCCTCAATGCCTTTTAGTGTTGTTTATTGGCTAGCTTTAAATTGACAGTTAGATCTAAGAGGTACTCAACTTCCTAGTCAACCAAGTCTTCAAAATCCTTATCATTTATTGTCAGAGCTTCTTTGATGATCCTTGCCTCAATAATATTCTCCTTTATAGTTAGGATTATATTCATGACCCTACTGTTGCCAGTCTTGGACTTGCCCTGACTCTTACTTCTTGCATGACCAAGGTGACTCTCTACTTGTATTCATCATTTGTAATGATGCCTAGAGAGCTAAGCTTTATAGGTTTAATAATCATGGTTCCAAAGAGTTTTGCAGTTGTATCCATCATCTCTTTGTCATCTCTTAGGATCCTCCCTAATTTCCTTGACCATGTACCCAAACGTTGGATTTTATCAATAATTAATCCCATGATTATGTTTAAATGGGCCAAGCTAATGGTTTTAAAACTAGGAATTTAGTCTTCAACCAATATGTTGATTAGCTCTTTCATTTTATCCCTTGAATCCTACCATTGGGATATTAAACCCTTGGCTTTTTCATCTAGCTAGATTATTAGACTCTACCTTGCCTTCATTATCCTTAATAAATCAAACATATCATAAAAATATTCCTTAAACATCTTGATCATTTCTTCAAGGACTGATAGAATAGCCTACATCTCAACATTTTCCTTTTGTTTCTATTTGTTATCTATTTTTTGATACAGACCTTTGATGCCTAATTTTAGTTGAGTTGAATGAGCATCAACTAGTCCAACTATATCTTTTTCATGAATTGGGTCTTTATAGGGTCCCTAACCTTCTACTAGAGTCAAACCAACAAATGGTTCAACTCCTTAAAAACTGAGCTCTTCACCCCCAACCATGACTTTGTTTGTTGCCACTCTCTCCAGTCTTGCAATCTCTAGGTTGAATTACACACTGACTAATAATTTTGTCATCTTTAGAGGTTCTAGAGTCTCCATTTGTGTGTTACTTGAGATCCTAAGAGATATCATATTTATTTCTTGTTCTTCCTTCATCAAAGCAACTCTCCATTGCTTAGCTCATCATGGACAATGATGTTGATTGCTTTGGTCATGGTCCATGAATGTTATAGGTGTCAGGAATCTAGAACAACAAACATGCTCTGATACCACTTGTTGGGAGGGGAGGATGGAAGATAAATCCAAGAACAAACACACCTATTCTAATTCCACCTCCTAGGATCTTGCTCCTCAGAAAGAGCACAGTATGATTACCAAATATAAGCAATTGAATATGCGGAAATAACTAGAAACACAAGTAACTAGAATTCACCAATAACACAAAATATGAGAGACAATACACTATCTTGTATTAACACTAACAGAAAAGAATACAATAAAGAGCCGCCACACTCTTTCACCTTACAGAGATTCGCCACACCTCAAGTGTTCAGTAATTCTTCTCACACACACTCTCCTACACAAAAACGGTCCCAACAACCAACTCACACACAGAATTGGTGTTCACCTCACCAACCAGTCAGTAATAACCCTACCGGTACATCAAGCACTCTATAGCACTTCAAGCTGATCTCTCATGAACCTGCAACCTGCAATTCAAAGACCAAACTTACATGTAGATCCCCAATGAGCTTGCAACAACCTGCAACTCACAGATCTTACAACTAGAAGGAACTCTTCCTTTCTATCTTATGCCATATACAATACATGCCAATGGGTCTATAAATAGATCCCTAACTCAAACAATAACTTAGACTCTTAATTTAGACAATTGTCCTCGCAACCCAAGACTCTAACTGGTCTCAACATGCAAACTCTTCATTCACTTAACTAACTATCCGTGAAATGAGCAGTTCTGGAACACACAGGCAACCGACGTCGGTCCCTGCTTGTCTGGTTCTGCCGACGTCAGCCGACTTCCTGCTGTTGCCGGTGGCCTTCTGCACTGGTCTCTGCCGATGTCGGTCCTACTACCGACGCCGGTTCCTATAGAACTCAGCAACCATCTGTTCCTCAGTTTGTAAAGGGTTGAAGCTTTTAGCTCCACAACCTAACAATCTCCCACTTGGAGATAAATAGCTACAACCTGTACCTGTACCTGTACACTGTCTAGTTTGTTCCCTTGGCTATGTATCCATCTTCAAAATCACCCTTGAAGACCAACCACCACAAAATCCGTGGTGCAAAACCTGTCATCCAAATCACCTGCCGCATCCACATCTACAACCATGTAGAAATAAACCTGAACTTGCATAGCATGTGCACCTGCTACTAGTCCCTGTAAGAATCCACTGAACTGCCCTCCAATGGTTCTCTCCCAGATTGGCTCCTAACTTGTGACAACTCCCACTGCTTGGGAAAACTCAGGTTTAGTACATACCATGCACTCAACCTCATTATGTGAATCAAGACACCTGTTCAATGAACTGTCTAACCATCGGCGTGCTAACCGGTTTCACACAATCATCCTGAAACAAAGTCAACACATGACCTCCCATGTCTCTAGAACACACTCATGCCAAAGAATCTTGCTGCTCCAGATTCTCCATGACAAACACCTGAACTAGCTTTACCTTTAGTTCAGCAATACCTGTATATGTAACCCTGCAACAAGCACATCATACAGAAATAGGATAGTGTAGCTAATACTATCCAACCTGGTAAAGAGAAACACAATGAACAAACCTCCATTGCCCTGCAGCTAATACAAGATCAAATACCCTGATCTTCCATCTCATGTATCCATTTCTGCTCTTCTTCATCCTTAACATCCATTCGTCTCTCAGTGCTTACTTCCAGCTGGCAACACTACCCAAAACACCTGTTTGGTTCTCCTCCAAGGAATCACATCCTCATTCATGCCTAGCTCCCACTATTTCCTGGATCTACCTGTTCTGCTTCTTCAATAACTCCCTGGTCCTATGCCATAAGTGAGCAACAAGTAGTGTAAAGAAGGGAAATGATGAATTTAAGAACTTACTTACACCTTCAGTCCTCCATATGGGCGCTTGAGACTCCATGACAACTTGCTGTCCACCCAAAATTCATCTCAGTGACCGATGCCGATCACATCTCAGTCTACAGCCGACCGATGTTGGTTCCCTGCGACTGCCTTTCTACCGACATCAGTTTTTCTGGCAGATGCCGGTCTCTGTCTGCCCCGAGTCACCGACGTTGGGCTGCACATAGCCAACATCGGTCCCTATCTGGACACCGACGTCAGTTTTCCTGCCGACGTCGGTCTCTGTGTTTTTCTTGTGAGACCTGACTTTTTCCCGCGAGCTCCTTTTGGATCAAACCCTTGTCCAAATCACCCTTGCTCTGCTCAAAATTCCTCTGCAGCTTGTGCTGAACTCTGTCCGTCACTTTCTCCTTGAAAACCAAGGCTTTCTTGTTCTTGTCACTAACATCGGATTCCTCAAGAAACCTCACCTTCTTCTTCTGCATACAGAAACCACAATCCATGCCTTCCAAATCTGAAAGCATATCCTTTGACTCAAGAACCAGCATCTCCTTCTTATCTATGTGACCAAGCCTATCAAGCCACATCTCTGAATCTACAGCTGAAGTAGATAACCCAGAAAGAGAATCAGTAAAACAAGTAGATAGATAAAGCGTACCTACTTTCTTACCTCTAGCTACAACAAGTGTACCCTTGGTAACCTTCCAAGAGTCCGCTGTGAGAGTTACTGTGCAACCCTCTTCACCCAAACTTCTGACAGAAATCAGATTCCACTTCAGAACTGGGACGTGCATGACCTCCTTTAACACCCATGTGTTACCTATCTGCAATTTCAGCTTCACTTTGCCTTTGCCAACAATCTGACAAGGCTTACCATCCCCTACACAAATTTCTCCAAAATCTCCCTGGACATACTCATGAAAAAATTCCCTATGTGGGGATGCATGAAAAGAGGCACCAGAATCTAATACCCAAGATTCTACTTTATCCAAAGAACATACCAGAGCATCCTATGCAACGTAACCTGCAACATCTGCTTCTTCTTCATGTTCTTCATGCTGATCTATACTTGATCTGCAATCTCTCTTTAAGTGCCCTTGCTTTCCACATTTCCAGCAGGTTATTCTGCCATACTTGGACTTGGATCTCTTGCCCGTCTTCAACCTTGATCTCCCACGCTCTATCTTCTCTCTTGGCCTTCCTCTTCCTTCAACACTCAAAGCATCTCCAGATGATTCCCCTATGCTTTTCCTGCGTATCTCTTCGTTCAAGATCACACTCACAATATCATCCACTTTTAAGACTTTTGAAGGAGACACAGTATTAGAAACTGCCATTACCAAACCTTCCCAACTTTCAGGTAATGAACACAAGATTAAGAGAGCTCTTATTTCATCATCAAATACAATATTGACTGAACTTAACTGGTTTACTAAACCATGGAAATCACTAAGATGGCTATGAACAGATCCACCTTCCAACATTTGCAAATTAAATAAACGCTTCATAAGA
This sequence comes from Torreya grandis, assembly GCA_037957365.1. Lineage (NCBI taxonomy): Eukaryota > Viridiplantae > Streptophyta > Pinopsida > Cupressales > Taxaceae > Torreya > Torreya grandis. Next base: position 700,799 of record JARHVA010006367.1, read on the forward strand.
AATACCTTATTCAAAGCCGAGGGTTTTTCATACAAATTTGCCAAAGATTCCATCAACTCCACCATTATCTTACACTGTGATAAGCTGGAAATCATAGATGATGCAAGACTCAATCTAACAGATCCCAGAGCCTTCCAATCAAGAACCTCCCATTCTTCATCTTTCATATCCACGGGTTTGCTAGCAACCCCACCCAACGGTAAGTACAAATCTTTCTAATACAGATAGTCCTCAATCTGCATCCTCCATAATTGGTAGTTCTTGCAATTGAACTTTTCCATTCGTAGTTGACTGCTTTCTGTCATTGCTCAACTCCCACTCAAACAGAAACCCTGTGAGTAACCTGTAATCAAAACACACTACCTAGATCTACACCAATCTGTTAGTATCCCAACCAAAAGCTCTGATACCAATTGTCAAGAATCTAGAACAACAAACATGCTCTAATACCACTTGTTGGGAGGGCAGGATGGAAGATAAATCCAAGAACAAACACACCTGTTTTAATTCCACCTCCTAGGATCTTGCTCCTCAGAAAGAGCACAGTATGATTACCAAATATAAGCAATTGAATATGCAGAAATAACCAGAAACACAAGTAACTAGAATTCACCAATAGCATAGAATATGAGAGACAATACACTATCTTGTATTAACACTAACAGAAAAGAATACAACAAAGAGCCGCCACACTCTTTCACCTTACAGAGATTCGCCACACCTCAAGTGTTCAGTAATTCTTCTCACACACACTCTCCTACAAAAAAAGGTCCCAACAACCAACTCACACACAGAATTAGTGTTCACCTCACCAACCAGTTAGTAATAACCCTACATCAAGCACTCTATAGCACTTCAAGCTGATCTCTCATGAACCTGCAACCTGCAATTCAAAGACCAAACTTACATGTAGATCCCCAATGAGCTTGCAACAACCTGTAACTCATAGATCTTACAACTAGAAGGAACTCTTCCTTTCTATCTTATGCCATATACAATACATGCCAATGGGTCTATAAATAGATCCCTAACTCAAACAATAACTTAGACTCTTAATTTAGACAATTGTCCTCGCAGCCCAAGACTCTAACTGGTCTCAACATGCAAACTCTTCATTCACTTAACTAACTGTCCGTGAAACGAGCAGTTCTGGAACACACAGGTGATCGACGTCAGTCCCTGCTTGTCTGGTTCTGTCGACGTCGGCCGACTTCCTGCCGTCGCCGGTGGCCTTCTGCACTGGTCTCTGTCGACGTCGGTCCTGCTGCCGACGTCGGTCCTGCTGCCGACGCCGGTTCCTATAGAACTCAGCAACCATCTGTTCCTCAGTTTGCAAAGGGTTGAAGCTTTTAGCTCCACAACCTAACAATAGGGTTGAAATCTTTTGCATTTTCCCATATAAGAACCATTCAGAGATGACTGACCCATGAAAAGGATTCTCATTAGTGAATAAGTTAAATTCACTCAAATTATGAGTGAAGGTTAACTTTGGTTTCTTATTTCCAACCAAGACCAATGTTAATATAGCCTTCCTCTTTTGTAGGGGTGCACCTAGAACTATGTCTAAAGCAATCTCCTTCCCATTTTCCTTTTCTACTTCTTCATCTTGGGATTGAGGTTAATTTACTTGTTCCTCTTCTTCATCTAATCCATAGGCATCAATAAGTAATTTGAGTGCATCTTCTACTATCTCATTATGAACCATTGTAATCATGTCAATAAACTCAATTAGGGAATCTTGTCTACTAGGTTAAGCTAAAGATGATGTCCCCTGACCAGGGCTTTTTTTCAATCTCTCCATCTAGCATTAGTGGAGATTCTGCCTATTGATGACTCTATGTGCAGCATAGGTTCTCTTAGTGTTTAAATAAAAATTCTCATTTTAGAACTCAAGGATCTCAAATCATGAGTTATAGGTTATGATTATTTGATTATCTTTGGTGAAATAGAGGTAGAGCACATAGACTATTTCACAACATTTGTATTAGTTGGTGGTTGGGAACCACCTTGGTCCTTAATATTTATGAAGTATCTATCATATTACTGGTGAATTATGATCAAATTCTAATCTAAGACTAATATATAATGAATTTTTACAATGATCTTAAGCTATAGTGATATGATTAAAAAAATAAACAAAATGAAGGGTAAAGCAAAAAGAAAGGTATTATGGATCTTGTTTCAGACATTATGATAAAGTTCAAATTTCATCTAGATATGTACTTAACCAATATGTAATGTGAAAAAACTTAAGCCCGAATCACATCATCCATCAGGCAAACTTCTAAATACTATGATAAATAATGAAAATCAAAACCAAGCTTACTTTAAAGCTTTACTCTTATAAGTAGATAGCTAATGCACATATACAAATGCAGAGAAAATAAAATGAATCAAGTTAAATAACCTTCAATTAACATAGAATTAGCACAAGTTTCCAACTTTTTAATCAAATGTACACACCAATAATCCAAAATAGCTATCCAAATCTAAAAATGAAACAACACAACTAAGATAGAAACCATATAACATTTCACACAAGCAAATAATGGATAATCTTTATAGAATTCCTTTTTTATATTAATTGCTCAAAGTTTACAAAGGTAATATGGTTCTAATAACTCTCTCCCCTTTACAAATGGTAATATTTCCTTTTATAGGAGGCTAAAGTAGTATAATGGTCAGTCATGTTAGTTAAAAACATGTAAAAGTAAGGATAGTTGTCCATTTTTACAAAGTTTCTAGAATACATTTATTTTTGTCCAAGTGGATTAACCTATAGGCAAATGTGCTTACAAATTTGCACATGCATTTACAAAAAGAATATTCTATTTTTGAATATTACAAAATTTCTAATAAAATAGAATATTACTAGCTATCTAGTGGGACCTGTGTTGAAGAACTCTCTAGTTGCTACTAAAGAATCCTCATGGCCATTTAGTGTTGTTCATCAACTAGTTTTAAATTGATAGTTATCTCTAGGAGGTATGCATCTTCCCAATCAACCAAGTCTTCAATATTCCTATCATTTCTTGTCATATCTTCTTTGATGCTCCTTGCCTCAGTAATCTTTTCTCTACAGTTAGGATCATTTTCATGACCCTATTGTTGTTAGTCTTGGACCTGCCTTGACTCTTTCTTCTTACTTCTTGCATGACCAAGGTGACTTTGTGATTATATTCATCATCTATAATGATGCCTAGAGAGTTGAGCTCTATAGATTTAGTAATCATGGTTCCAAGGAGTTTTTCAATTCTATCCATGATCTCTTTATCATCTCTTAGGATGCTCCCCAAGTTCCTTAACCATGTACCCAAACCTTGGATTTTTTCAATAATTAATCCCATGATTATGTTTAAATGGGCTAGACTAATGGTTTTGAAACCAAGAATTCAGTCCTAAACTAGTATGTTGATCATATTTTTCATTTTATCCCTTGAATCCTACCATTGGGATATAAAACTATTGGCTTCTACCTCTAGTTGGGCTAGTGGACTCTGCCTTGCCTTCATTATCCTCAATGAATCAAACATATCATAAAAATATGCCTCAAAGATATTGATCATTTCATTAGGGACTGATAGAATAGCTTGTGTCTCAATATTTTCACTTTGTTTCTACAACTTCTCTATTTTTTGATATAGACCTTTCATGCCTAATTTTAGTTGAGCTAACTAAGCATTAGCTAATCTAACTATATCTTCTTCATGGATTACGTCTTCACTGGGTCCCTGGCCTTCTACTTGAGTCAAGCTATAAAATGGTTCAACTCTCTAAAAAGTGAGCTCTTCACCCCTAATCATGACTTTCTTTGCTACCACTCATTTCAGTCCTATAGTCTTTGGGTTAAATTACACACTAACTGATGAGTCCATCATTTTTGGAGGTTTTAGAGTCTCCATTTGTGTGTTGTTTAAGGTATTAAGAGTTGTCATCTTTCTTTCTTGCTCTTTCTTCATCAAAGAAACTATATATGGCTTAAGCTCATCATGGATAGCGATGTTGACTACTTTGGTCATGGCCCATGAATGTTGTAGGGTTGAAATCTCTTAGATTTTCCCATATAGGAACCGTTAGGGATGATTTTCCCATGAATAGGATTCTCATCAGTGAATGAGTTAACTTCACTCAAAGGATGAGTGAAGGTTAAGTTTGGTTTCTTCTTTCTAATCAAGACCAATGATAACTCAGCCTTCCTCTTTTATAGGGGTGCAATTGGTACTAGGTCTAAAATAATCTCCTTACCCTTTTCTTTTTCTACTTCTTCAACTTAGGCTTGAGGTTCCCTTACTTATTCCTCTTATTCATCTTATCCATAGGCATCATCAAGTACTTTGAGTGAATCTTCCACTATCTCATTAGAAGCTAGTGCAATCATGTTAATATACTCAATAAGGGACTCTAGTCTACTAAGTTGAGCTAAGGATGATGTTCCCTCACTAGGTCTTTCTTCTAATATCTCTTTCTCAGACATTTGGTTAACTAACACTTGAGTTTTTTGTACTTCTACGTATGGATGTTATCAAGGGGGCTTAGAAGAGGGTTTAGGTAATAAGTGGTACTACAGAGGTCCCATCTACCATATCTCACCAAGTGGTTTCTCATCCCTAGCCAACCTAGCCTCAAACATGATATTATGATTCTCTAGCTTGGCTAATACTTTTGTGAAATTGGAGGCCCTAATATAAATTATGTCATGAACACCAAGCTATTGTTCATAGGAGTAGTTTATTGCTTTTTATTTCAAATGCTTATAAGCCTATCATGAGGGTTCCCTTGCCTTAATTCATCCAACTATAACTGGAAGGAGTCTCTGTGTCTAGAGATGGTGTCTAATTGATCCCAATTCTATAATACAGTCCTAATAATGGCCAAAGGACAAGGGTGGAGGAGTCCCTTCCTTTTTCTCTTACATATCCTTTTTATACCATGGAATAATTGATATGTTATTTCTGACTCTACTAATTTAGTAGATACATGGACTGGTAATTTGAGCGGCTGAGCTAGGGTCCCTTTTATTCTAATTATAGTGAAATATAGGTATAGAAAAATATCCCAAATCAGCTCCACTAATTCTTGATTAGAGGTCTAACCCTACCCCTAGGGATCCCTATGATCACTTCTACTAAATATGGATATACATAATCACAAATGAATTGCATGTTGTGTCTATACTTATATATGTGCAATTTTGATAGTGATGGAAAATAATTGGTCTACCCTTTGGTGACCAATTTTTCATGTTAAGGAATGTAGTGGTGTCTATTAATGCATCTAAAATATAGGACATCATACAGAATTGATTATCAATTTTCTTCTTTATGGTAGATAATTGTTGTTTTACGTAAATGTTGATCATCTCTCCTATTAGCAGAGTGAGTCCATTTTCTACCATTAAATATACATAAGACACCTAGGATTTGTTGACATAGGTGGTGGAGGAGGCCCTATAATATATATTCAGTAGTGTCAAGATCATTCTAATCCCTTCCCTAAACTAGGTAATTGAGATCTTGCCATTGGGGTCTATGACTGCATGGGTTCCTGATTACAACCATAGGGTAAGGATGGCTTTCATGTCATTTTTGTTGGCCCATTCTCTAGTTATGGGAAAATTTTCTTGAGGCTTATGTAGCTTGTAATAATTTTCAAATTCAAAAGGGGAGAAATATGCCACCTTTTTGAAACTACATTTTTGCACTATCATGTCCTAATCAATCTTGCAATCTTTGAAAATAGGATCCATGAAATCAATATAGTGTAATACCTTAGGTTTTATCACCACAAAGTGGAGGTGAGTCATTTAAATGGAAACCATTTCATTGTACCTCTAGTTGATTGTGTTAATCTTCTACTCTTCCTTTTTAGTGGCTTGCATCTCTTCAATATTCCAGAAAAGCTTGGACCAATTTTTATCCTTGGTGTTTAATAATGTAGCATCAAATTTTGTATCCATAAATACTCTTCCTTCCATGTCTGAGGTCAAGTACAATTTTATATCCTCCCTTTTTTTTAATCTTCAAAACACCATGATTGTGATTTCTATAAAATGCTCACTAGTGTCTTTCAAAATATCTTTGGATTAGTTTTCATGTATCTATATGGAAATAGGGCCTTCTTTGGATTGATTGTGATCTATTTGGGTTCAAATTAGGGCCTTTTATGAATACTAGGGATTTTGAGAGATATAATGGTGATGGTTTCTTAGACTTATGTGAATTCATGCCTTGGATTTGATTTAGCCCCCTGCCTTTATACTTTTTCCTTTTCATGCCCATAAAATCTTTGATTTTATCATTTTATGCTTATGTGGTGCTTATGTGGCATTCATCTTATAGCTTTCATGGAATTTTCATTAATGCTTTCAAATTACTAGCCATTTCCTTTTAAAATTTTATTTGTCTCACACCATCAGATCTCTATGCATGAATCCACATGGGACATTGATCATGATCTTGGGACTTACATGCTATTGGTCCTTATCTAGCTTGGGCTCCATTGAATAGTCCATGTTTATTATGCTTTATTTTATTATCTTGATTTGATTAACCATGATCCATTGATCCTACATAAGGGGATAAAATTTGATGGCCTCACATACATTAATGATAGCCTCATGGATGTCAAATGATAGATGTGAGAGCATCAAATTTAATCTTGATTATAGCTAATCCCATATAGACCTAGGTCAAATTCACTCCATCAAATCATCCCTTGTGAGTAAGCATGGATCATAGATCAAGATCCAAATAGATGCATGCCATTAGATCCTACAATCATGAATAGGATTGAGTTATCTTGGGGTCATGTATGAAAATTACACTAATTTATAAGCCTAAGTATTTAAAGCATAATAAAATAGGGCCCTTCAAATACTATAGTCCTAATCTAAGATTTTAGCCTAAGGTTTCATTGTATTAAAACATACAATAAACATTAAGGTAAAAACTTAGATTAAGTATATGTTTTAATGCACAAGGCCCCTTTAATCATTAATCTTGAACATAGAAGTGCCATGTGGTGATTTCCTAGGGCTTCATATCTTTGACCGATCAATGCCACCTTATGAAGTGCAAACCATCGATCCTAAAAAAAAGCAAGGAACTTAGGCTAGAACTTAAGACAAAGTAAAGAATTAGGCTAAAGTCTTAGGGTTAAGGTCTCATTTATGTTGAAAAACATGAAGGAGACCTTAGGACTAATGTGTTAGGCTATGTATCAAAAGGGACTATGAAACATAGAGCGAGGCCAAGCTAGGAGAGTAAAAGGTCCATATAAACAAAAGTTAGATCCTTTATAATAAAAAAAAGGGGGGGGCAAAGGGGCTCAAAATATAAAAAGGACCAAATTTATAATTTTAGACCAAGGTTTGGTTGTGTTGAAAACATGACCATGCCTTGGTATAAAATTTAGGATTAAGTCTAAAGTGTGTTTAAAATGTTCCCACCAAATTTTCTCCAACCAAATTAGATTTGAACCAAGGGTCTAAATTAGTGTTTTATGAAGGAGGGCTTCAGAACATGAATTCAAATTCAAATTCTTACAGACCAAACGCTAGTAAAATCTTGAATAGGATTAATCTAAAAACTCTAAGTGTGGTCTATTACATGAGGGTCCCATGAGACCTATAACTAAAACATGAAGATCCATTATTAGCAACATTAGGCAAGGTTAAAATCAAAAACATGAACAAATAGGCTAGCCATATCAAGTGTGGATGATCTTAAAATTCAAATAATATGCAAAACATGTCAATTTTTTAGTGTTAAGGTTCAAAGTTTGCACAAGGGTCCCCATTTTTCAAAAATGGGGTATGTTGACCTCAACAAATGATGACTTTTAGGGGAAACATAGAAATATGTTAGAACTTAGATGTTATGCTTTAGAAAAATAATTAGGTCACTTATTCCACTTGATCCATGCCATTATTAAGATCAGTTCATGGTTGAAACAAACCTTGCTTATGTAGAATTAGGATCAAACATCAAAACATATCTATGTTGTATGTGTGATTTGATTTTACTTACTATTTTCCATGGGATTCAGGGGACAACTTCTAGGTTTCACATCTTTAATCATTAACATTGACTTGGAGCATATTTATACATTCATTAAGAATCATGCTTCTAGTTCAAATAAGGCTTGGGAACTACCCTACTACCAGCCAGGCATCCATAGCCCTGATAGAGATGCCTTTGGCTCCACTCACAGCCTTGATCCACTACTAGCTAGGTGTCTATAGCCCTGATGGAGATTACTAGAATCACCTTTTCTTGAAAATCTTTAGATTTTTCAATAAGTTTTTATTTTTTTATTTTTAGGTCTTCTAAGCTTTCCAACAAAGGTTGGGAACCAGGGTAGTTAGGTTCAAGGATTTGGTCAAGTGTAATTTTTAGATAATCACTATGGTTGCAACCTTTATCCTAGGAAATGATGTTTGTTAAGTGTAAGTGTGATTGTTTCTTAATAGATTAAGCTTTCATTTTACATGTACAATTCTTCTTAAAACCATGTTCAGGTTAAGATAATGTTTAAGGTCTTATGGAATAGTTAACCTATCTATCAACCCTTACTAGTCTCTTTAAGTTGTAACATCAAGCTCATGTATTAGATCCATGGTCAACATATGCATAAGGTTCATACCCACATTTTGAACTTATAGAGTTTTTAAGCAGACTACATAAACTTTAAGATGAGGGTTATCCCAAAAGGACTTATTAAAAGCAAGAAACACAACAACAGAAAAGAAACACACAAAAAATTCAAAGGGAAGTTAAATAAATATATGAAAACTTATGTACAAACAAGGGATAGGAAGGCAAAGGACTGAAATTAAACTAAACTAGCCTACCTACACTAATTCTAACCATTGTCATAGATTTACTCCATGAAGATCCTAAGGGGAGAAACAGAGAAATAATGCTTGAGATACTACCCATTGGTGGGTAGTGTGAACTCTGATCCTTGTAGATATTTTAGTTTGAAGGTGTTATCTCCAATTGTATCTTAAATTTGATAGGGGCCAATCCACAAAGGTGTGAACTTGTCATGTTTGCCTTTAGGCTCAAATGCTTTTTCCCTAAAAAAACTAAGTCTCCTTATCTAAACACCTCTATCTTTGATCACTTGTCAAACTACCTCTTTACTATAGCCTAGTACTTTTTGAATCTAGCAAGGGATTCTTCTCATGCATCCTCCATCTAAACTATGTCAAGTAAACTTGAAGTTTCAAGTTCTTGTTCTTCAGCCATATATTCTTACATAAACTTGTAAGTTGGTAGTTTGAGTATGTGGGGTATATGGGTTATTGGCCATATAACAATGAGAAGGGATATGATTTAAGGGCTTACTTGAATCCTATTTTTTTAATCCAAAGGGCATATTTAAGAATCTTATGGCATGCTCTAAGTTTTTCTACAATAGACTTCCTAATTGCCTTCATCAAATTCTTGTTTGTTAATTTAGATACTCCATTACCTTGAGGGAGATGATAGGATGAGAACTTGAGAATAATGTTGTTATCTTATGCCCATTATATCATCTCTATGAATATGAATGTTAACCCATTATCACATACCAAAGAAAGTGGAGTCTCAAATTTAGTACATGTGTTCTCTTCTAACACTTCTTTAGTTATGCATTGCTTGGTGGCTACTAATTTAGTCTATCTAGTGTAATATTTAGTTGATTTCATAACATATTTGTGACCTTATAATGAGTTAGGATTGATGACTCCAATGAAATCCATACCCCATTATGCAAAGGGTTTATCAACCATTACTAGTTGTAAATCCATGGCTGCCTTTAGTTCTTTTATGTTGAAGATATAGCATGAATGGAATTCTCTCACATACTTATGAGTGTCTTTAAAAATGGTTGGCCAATAGTAACCAACCCTAAGGATATTTTGATCCATGGTTCTCCTAGATGGGTTTACACTTCCTAATTTTTCATTAAAAGTGCTTATTATCTCAATGGCTTCTTCCTTGGATACACATCTCAAGTACACACCTTCAAAGTCCTTCCATTACAAAATTCCATTCTTGATCAGATAATGAGATACTTTGAGACTCAATGATATTTTTTGTTCTCTAGTTAGTCCTATATGATAAGTACCATTGATCAATAAATTAATGGTGGGATCATACCAGTCATTAGGTTAAAAATTATGCTAATCAACTTACATAATGATCAATTTGGGGTTAGTGTTGGTAATCATTTGGATTAGACCTTGGCAACATACCAGTTTTGTATTCTTCATCTCTATGTCATATTCTTGAATAATAATCATCCACTTACCTATTCATTCTCCAAGCTCATTCTAGATTAACATTAACTTAGTGGCTAGATCTAAAAGAATGCCATGCACTTTATTCCTAAGAATGTAGTTCTTAAATTTCTTGACCACTTTAACTAATGCAAAATCTTGTTTATCAATTAAAGGATAGTTTAACTCAAAAAATTTCAAGATAGTGCTCATAAAATCAATTAGATGATCACACCCATTAATATTATATGTTAAAATAATAGTAATGGTGTACTTAGAGGCAAAAGAGTAAAGGAAAAAGTCCTTTGAGAAATCTATACTTATCAAGATTGAACCCTGATTGATTGCCCTTTTGAAGGCCTTTTTTGATTCCTCATTCCATGAGACTTTAGCATCATTCTTTAGCATATCATTCAATGGTTTGATAATTTTTACAAAGCTATAAATGAATTTTCTCACAAAGTTTATTTTTCCAAAAAAGGATTTCAATTCTTTTCTACTATTTGGAGGCTCTATCTTTGATATGGCTTCCACTCTTTTAAGATCTATGGAGATCCCATATTTAGTGATAATATGGCCTAAAAATTTACCCTCAATAACATAGAAAATGCTTTTCTTAAGGTTAAAAGAGATTTCATACCTTCTACACCTTTCAAATACCTATTGTAAATGTATGAAATGGTCTTCCCTATTCTTATAAAAAAGAGTTAGATCATCCATGTAAATTAAAATGTACCTACCAATTAAGCCCTAGAAGGCATGGTCCATGGGCCTTTGAAAAGTAGCTCCTATGTTTATCAACCCAAAAGGAATTTTTTTGTAAACAAAAGTGCCCCACTTAGTTGTGAATGTTGTCTTCATTTTGTCTTCCTTGTAAATTATTCTCTCACATGCTTATGAGTGTCAAGACATAATATTGAAAGCATCAAAAGAATTAACCAGATCCTAGACCTTAAATTTATACCTATTAAGGTATGACAATTTGCATTGGTATTTGCTCCTTACCTGATTAACTAATAGTTCGAAGTCACCATAAACTAGTAGTTCCTTGACTTTGTTCTTGATGGAAAACTTTAGTCTTAGGATGAAAGCCTCATGTTCTACAAGGTTGTTAGTACATGGGAACTAGAGTCTATAAGAAGCATGATGTTTCTTACCAATAGGGTCAGTTATAATAATGCCTACCCCGGATCCATCTTTACACCTAGCCCCATCAAAATGTAGTTTCCACAATCTAGGAACAGTATGAGAAGGTTTAGAGTTACTTATTTTAGTAGTTTTGAGAGTGAAAAATCCTAAACCAGAGTTAACTATGTTCACCTTTTCATTGAAAACATTGTATTCCATGATCATATGTATCATCCTTAGCTCTCTTTCCACTCTGATCTAATTTGGAACTCCCTTCTAAGGAAGCCATAGATGTGAGAAATTTGTGGACATATATCCATTCAAATCCTTTTTCCATTATCTAATTAGAAGTAGTCTGTAGGCATTAGGGATATCTAGCACTTTGATATCTATGAATTTTTGGACTCTTGGTTCAGAATCCAATTGTATGTAGATATTTAACAATTTTTCAAACACCTTGACCCTAGACTTGTCTTATTGGGTGATAACCCTATCAGACTTAATGGGGATCAAACCAAGTTACTTACAAATACCTATGGGAATAATATTTGTAAAGGCACAAAAATCTAAAAAATAGTTATGTAAGTTCTTACCAAACATTTTGACTGTAAGCAGGAAGCATGGGGACTCTATCTTCGCTTTGTACATAGATACATTTGCATTGTCAATTTTGGACATCTTGCTAGATTTATTAGATAAAGATTCCAGCAATAGGTCACTTTTCTTAGTTATCTATGTTAGTTCATACAAAGTAATGTTAGTTTAAATTTTCTTCATGTAGTAATACCTAGTTTTATTTGAAGGAATAGATGTATTAATACTATGTTTATAATTACTTCCCTTTGGAGGCTCTAGGTTATTATCTAATGTGGTGTCTATAAGAGTGCTAAATTTATTTGGAGGAGTTGAAGTAGTCAAGGGTTAATTTTTATCCATGTTTATCAAAGGATATTTCTTCAAAAACTCCTGGAAGGCATGAACTTCTTTAGGAACATCATCAATTTAATTTTCTTCTTGGAAGGGGAAATCAAATGTTTCCACCATGAAGGTTTGGTCAGTAGGCTTGGATCCTAAACTAACTACACCATTATCTTTGTTAGGTACTACCTCAAAAGTGTCCAACTCTTCTTGAAAATATTTTAAATCTTTACAAAACTCAATACAATCAATCCCTCGTGCTTAGAAGTATAATGAACTCTACAGTAATATGTTAATGCAATAACAATAAGATTAATGTCCACATTCTTCCTATTAATAGATGATTCATTATTCTTACTGTTATGAAATATATCATTATAAAACCTATTATTGGGTATATTAAATATCTAGAAAGAGAAGTTCCTCCTTAAGCTTTCACCAGTATGACTAACCTAGTTTTCTAACCAGATAAAGTCAGTGCTAAGCATCCAGATCATTTCTAAAATAGATTCATTCTTGATTTTGGGGGTCTCAAAGTTATGAACTTGGTTAGAAACATAGGTTAGTAATAATTCATTTTGATCATTTAGACTAAATCCAATAGTAAGATTATTTAGGAATCCTAAGTTCTGATTAAGGGCAGCATGGCTCAAGGGTAACTAGTTCAATGTTGGGATATGATTTAGGGCTAGCCTATTTTAATTGTTATTGGGAAATATATTCAAATTAGGCATATGTGGATTAACACTTGGGACTAAGTAGGCCATTTGTATTTGGGGTTGCATTTGATCATTACTTATCACTACTTTAGAATAGGCATAGGCTAAGATGGTTATGACTAAAAGAGACCTCTTCAAGAACATATAAGTCATAGAATCTACTACATTTTCATATATTTCTAAGGCCAAGACATCATCAAGTTTGTAGGGTTTTATGGTCTAGTTATGCATCTTTTGAAACCTATCATTAAATACCCTTATATACTCACTAACATCTCTTTTAATGGTGGTAAATTCTTGGTACAAGATGTAGGGATTGATGACATTGCCAAATTGGTTAATAAAGACATTGTTAAAATCATCCCAACTAGTAATGTAATTGTTAGGCTAATTAAGAAACCATTCATATGTAGCATATTTGAATGTAAAAGGAAATAGCCTACAAGTTATGTCTTCTTGGGTACATTTAATAACCTTAATGTAACTTTGAAGGATTTAATGTGCTTGTCAATAGTTACAACACCATTTGGACTAAATATTGGCAAGTACTTCTCAGTATTATAGGGGAGATCATGCACTACACCTATTACATTCATGGAAGAATCACCTAACCACATCATACCTTGATGAAGGTTTAACATAAAAGTACCTTGGATTGGTGAAGCTAGCAAAAACTTCAAACATCTACGCCTACCTTTATCTCACCTAGATTTCCTGTGGATCTCTAGTTCAAACATAGGCTCTCTTATTTTTGAATGTGATTTCATTATAATTTTGGGTAATTCTATATTGAGGATTTTAAATTATGTCTAAAATATGATGTGTCAAGTTAATCTTTATAAAGAACCAAGGTTAGACTTACACATTAAGTGAATTTTACAAAGATCCACATAAAAAAAACTAAAGGACTAGACTAAACCAGCACAAAGATATGTCAAAATATGTAAATATGATCAATCTTCACACTTTTAAGCTCAAATGAGTTCAAATTTGTAAGGTATATATGAATATTTAATAAAAATGGCTATTACTAACTTCAAACCTTTTGAATTCTTAGATCTTAAGCTGCCTTTACTAGAATTAAACACCTACTCTTGAAGAACCCTAATCTTTGTCTAAGAAAGCACAAAGATAGGCCCAAAACCATGAAGATCACCAATATTTACACAAATATGTTTGAAATAAACATATATCTATAAATAATAGAATGATTTTTTATTAAAATGCATTGAAACCAGCAAAGATCTTACAAAAGAAAGAAGGCCCTCCTTCTAGAACCATCAGAGCTTCTATTTGTTGATGCCTCTATGTGTATCATAGGTGTTCTTAGTATTGAAATAACACTTCTCATTTTATAAATTAGGGAGCTCAAAGCATGAGTTGTAGGCTATGATAATTTGATTATCTTTTCTGAAATAGAGGTAGAACACACAAACTTTTTCACAACATTTGTATTAATTAGTGGTTGGGAACCACTTTGGTCCTTAATATTTATGAAGGATATATGATAGTACTAGTGAATTATGATAAAATTATAATCTAAGACTATTATATAATGGATGTTTACAATGGTCTTAAGATATAGTGATCTAATTAAAAAAGAAGCAAAAAGAAGGGTAAAGTAGAAAGAAAGGTGGTGTCAATCTTGTTTTAAATATTATGACAAAGTTTAGATTTCACCTAGATATGTACTTAACCAATATGTAACATGAAACGTCTTAAGCCCAAATCACATCATAAATTAGATAGACTTATGAAGATTGTGAGAAATAATGTAAATCACAATCAATCTTACTTTAAATATTTACTCTTATAAGCAGATAGCTAATGCACATCTAAAAATGTAGAGCAAATAAAATGAATCAAACTAAGGAAACTTTAATTAATCTATAATTATCACAAGTTAACAACTTTTTAATCAAATTTACACACTAAGAATCCAAAAGACCTATTCAAATCCAAAAATGAAACAACACAACTAAGAGAGAAACCATATACCATTTCACACAAGCAATAATGGATAATCTTTGTATAATTCCTTACTTATATTAATTTCTAAAAGGTTACAAAGTTAGTATGGTTCTAATAACTCTCACCCCCTTTACAAATGGTAATACTACCTTTTATATGAGGCTAAGTCAGTATATCGATCAGTCATGTTAGTTACAAACATGTAAAAGTAAGGATAGTTGTCTATTTTTACAAAGTTTCTAGAAGACATTTCCCTTTTCCCAAGTAGACTGACCTATAGGCAAATGTGATAAAAATTTTGTGCATGCCTTTACAAAAATAATATTTCATTTTTTAATATTCGAAAGTTTCTAACAAAATAGAATATTACTAGCTATCTAATGGGCCCTATGTTGAAGAACTCTCCTATTGCTATTAAAGAATTCTCATGGCCTTTGGTGTTTTTCATCAACTAGATTTAAATTTACAATGGGCTCTAGGAGTTACTCATCTTCTTGGTCATCCAAGTATTCAAAATCCCTATCATTTCTTGTCATAGCTTCTTTGATGTTCCTTGCCTCAACAATCTTCTCCTATACATTTAGGATCATATCCATGACCCTACTATTATCAATCTTAGACCTTCCTTGACTCTTACTTCTTACATGACCAAGGTTACTCTCTCCTTGTATTCATCATCTATAATGATGCTTAGAGAGTTGAGATTTTTAGGTCCAGTAATCATGATTCCAAGGAGTTTTTCAATTATATCCATTAGCACTTTATGATCTCTTAGGATCATCCCCAAGTTCCTTGACCATGTACCTAAACTTTGAATTTTTTCAATCCCATGATTGTGTTTAAATGGGTTAGACTAATGGTTTTTAAATGATGAATTTAGTCCTCAACTAGTATGTTGATCAACTCTTTCATTTTATCCCTTGAATCCTACCATTGGGCTATTAAACCCTTTCTTCTACATCTAGCTAGGCTAATGGACTCTACCTTGCTTTCATTATCCTCAATGAATCAAATATATCATAAAAATATGCCTCAAACATCTTGATCATTTCCTTAGGGACTGACATAACATCAAGCATCTCAAAATTTTCCTTTTGTTTCTATATGTTCTCTATTTTTTGATACATATGTTTGATGCCTGATTTTAGTTGAGATAAATAAGCATCAGCTAATCCAAATATATCTTATTCATGTATTGGGTCTTCACCAGGTCCCTAACCTTCTATTGGATTCAAGCCAATAGATGGTTCAACTCTCTGAAAAGTGAGCTCTTCACCCCCAACCATGACTTTCTTTGTTGCCACTCTTTCTATTCTTATAGCCTCTAGGTTGATTTGCACACTGACTAATGATTCTATCATCTTTGGAGGTTATGGAGTCTCCATTTTCATGTTACTTGAGGTCCCAAGAGTTGTCATCTTTCTTTCTTTCTCTTCCTTCATCAAATCAACTATCCATGGCTTGAACTCATCATGGACAGTGATGTTGACTACTTTGGTCATGGTCCATAAATGTTGTAGGGTTGGAATATTTTGCATTTTCCCATATAAGAACCATTCAAGGATGACTAGACCATGAATAAGTTTCTCATTACTAAATAAGTTAACTTCACTCAAAGGATGAGTAAAGGTTAACTTTGGTTTCTTCTTTCCAATTAGGACCAATGTTAACTCAGCTTTCCTCTTTTGTAGGGGTACAACTAGAACTAGGTCCAAAGCAATCTCCTTCCCCTTTTATTTTTCTACTTCTTTAGCTTGGGCTTGAGGTTCCTTTACTTTTTCCTCTTCTTCATCTGATCCATAGGTATCATTAATTACTTTGATTACATCCTCCACTGTCTCATCAAAATTTAGTGTAATCATGTCAATATACTCAATTGGGGGCTTTGGTCTACTAGGTTGAGCTGAGGATGATGTCCCCTCACCAGTTATTTCTCTCAATCTCTCCTTCTTAGGACTTTTGGAAACTATAACTTGAGGTTATTGTACTTTTACTTGTGGATGTTTTGGATGGGGACTAGAAGAGGGTCTAGGTAACAAGTGGTATTTTAGGGGTCCCATCTACCATATCTCACCAAGTGGTTTCTCATTGCTAGCCAACCTAGCCTCAAGCTTGATATTGTGCTTCTTTAGCCTAAACATTACTTCTATGAAATTGGAGGCTCTGATATAAATTACATCATGAACACCAAGCTGGTGTTCATAGGAGTAGTTTATTGTTTTTTATTTCAAATGCTTCACAACCCTATCACGAGGGTCCCATTGGCTTAATTCATCCAACTGTAAGTTGAAAGATTATTTATGTCTAGAGATGGTGTCTACTTGATCCCAATTTTTCAATATAGTCCTAATTATGGCCAAAGTAAAAGGGTATAGGATTCCCTTCCTTTTGTTTTTTCATATCCCATCTATACCATGAAATAATTGATATGTTATTTCCTGCTCTACCAATTTAGTAGGCACATGGACTAGTAATTTGAGTGGTTGAGTCAAGGCCCCTTCTATTCTAATTATAGTGAAATTTATGTATAACTAGATATCCCAAATTAGCTCCACATACTTATTTATTAGAGGGCTTACCCTACCCATAGGGATCCTTATGATGGATTTTACTAAAGTTTGATATATACAATCATAAATGAATTATAAGTTGTCTATACTTGAATATGTACAATTTTGAATAGTGATGGGAAATAGTTGTTTTGCCATCTAATGACCAATTATTCATGTCATTAAATGTAATGGTGGCTAGCAAAGCATCTAAAAGATAGGACATCATAAATACGTGTTTGTTAGTTTTCTTCTTTATGGCAGAGAATTATTGTTTTAAGTAAATATTGATCATCTCTCCTATTGGGGGAGTGAGTCCCTTTTCTACCATGAAATATGCATAATATACCTAGGCTTTGTTGACATAGGTGGTGGAGGGGGCCCCAAACAATCTATTTAGTAATGTCATGATCATTCTAATCCCCTCCCTAAACTAGGCAATTAGGATCTTACTAGTGGGTTATATGACTACATGGGTTCCTGAGTACATCCATGGGGTAAGGATGGATTTCATGTCATTTTTTCTTGCCCATTCTCTAATTTTGGTCAAATATACTTAAGGCTTACGTATATTTTAATAATTTTCAAGTGCAAGAGGGGAGATATATGCTACCTTTTTAAAACTATGGTCATGCATTATCATGTCCTAATCAATCTTGTAATCTTTGAAAATAGGAACAATGCCATTGATACAGTAAAATACCTTAGGTTTTACTACCAAAAAGTGGAGTTGAGTTATTTTAATGGAAAGCAAGTCGTTATACCTTTGGTTGATTGTGTAAATCTTCTACTCTTATTTTGTGATGGCCTACATCTCTTCAATAGTCCATAAAAGCTTGGACCAGTTATTATCCCCAATGTTTAATGATGTAGCATCAAATTTTGTATCATTAAATACTCTTCCTTTCATGTTTGAGGTTAATTAAAATTCTATGTCCTCCTTTTACTATTGTCCCTGAACCACCATGACTATGAGTTCTACAGAATGCTCACTAATAGCTTTCAAACTATCTTTGGATTAGTTCACACTTGTCTAAATGGCAAAAGGACCTTCTCTGACTTGATTGTGATCGATTTAGGTTCAAATTAGGGCCTTTTATGAATACTATGGATTTATAAATCTTTAATGGTGATGGTTGCTCAGACTTATGTGAATTTGTGCCTTGGATTTGATTCAGACACCTGTCTTTATACTTTTGATTTTTCATGCCCATAAAATCTTTGATTTTGTCATTTTATGCTTGTGTGGTGCCTATGTGGTATTCATCTGGAAGCTTTCATGGAATTTTCATTAATTATTTCAAAGCACTAACCATTACCTTTTAAAATTTGCTTTGTCTTGTGTCATCAGATCTTTATGCATAAATCAAGGTAGGTCATTGATCTTGATCTTGGGAGTTGCATGCTATTAGTCTTTATCTAGCTTGAGCTCTATTAAATAATCCATATTAATTACACTCCATTTGATGAGCTTACTTTAATTAACCACAATCTGTTGATCCTACATAATGAGCTAAAATTTAATAGCCTCACATATGTCAATGAAGGCCTCATAGATGTCAAATGATGGATGTGAGAGCATAAAATTTAAGCTTGATCGTAATTGATCCCATAAAATCCTAGGTCTAATTCACTTCATCATATCATCCCTTGTGAGTAAGTGCATAATTTAGATCATGATCCAAATAGATGCATGCTATTGGTTGATTCAATCATGAAGATGGTTGAGTTATCTTGGGTTCATATATGAAAATTAGACTAACTTATAAGCCTAAGTCTTCAAAGCATAATAAGATATGACACTTAAAATATTATAGTCCTAATCTAAGGTTTTCACCTAAGGTAAAAACTTAAGTTAAGTCTATGTTTTGATGCATGATACCCCTTTAATCATTAATTTCAAATGTGGGAGTGCGTTGTGGTGATTGGCTTATGAGCTTTATTTGATCAATACCACTCGATAAAGCACAAACTATCGATCTTGTAAATAATCAAGGCACTTAGGTTAGAACCCAAGATAAAGTAAATACTTAGGCTAAAATCTTAGGGTTAACATCTCATTTATGTTTAAAAACATGAATGAGGCCCTAAGATTAAGATGTTAGGCTAAGTATCGAAAGGAACTATGAAACATAGAGCGAGGCCAAGCTAGGAGAGTAAAAGGTCCCTAAAAAAAAATTTAGATCTTGCTTATAATTAAAAAACGGGGGTTAAAGGGGCTTGAAATATAAAAATGACCAAATCTATAATTTTAGACCAAGGTTTGGTCATGTTGAAAACATGACCATGCCTTGGTATAAAATTTAGGCTTGAGTCTAAAGCATGTTTAAAACATTCTTGCTAAATCTGTTCCTTCCAAATTATATTTGAACCAAGGGTCTAAGCTAGGGTTTTTTGAATGAGGGATTCAGAATAGGAATTCAACTTTGATTTCCTACAGACCAAAGGCTAGTAAAAGCCTAAATAGGATTAATTTGCAAAATCCAAGTGTGGTCTATTACATGGGGGTCCTATGAGACCTACAACTGAAACATGAAGATCCATTATCAACAACATTATGTAAGGTTAAAATTAGAACAATGAATAAATAGTCTAGTCATATCAATTATGTATGAACTTCAAATTCAAATAATACATAAAACATGTCATTTTTTTCAATGCTAAGGTTCAAGGTTTGCAAAAGAGTCCCCATTTTTTAGAAATGGGGTATGTTGACCTCAACAAGGACTCATGCTCTCAAGAGCCATTTGTTTTATTTTATACATTATATTATATTGTATTTATTAATTAAAACATTATCATGAAGAATTATAATTACCTATTATTTTTTATTGACAGTAGTGGTTGTGTAGTGCACCAACAGTGGTTGGATATTTGTAATTACTCTCTATGTTTGTATTATGATGTGTTTCATATGTTGATAGTGATAAATGACTATTTATATGTCATGTGCTTGTTTACATTTATCACTCTTGGAGTATTTTGTTTGATCTCTACTTATATTCTAGTGGTGTAATCTATTTATAGTATATGTGTTTAATTTTAAAAAAATCATGTATTTATAGATAGATCACAATGGGGTTGTTACAAGAGGTAAGTCACGTACAAGGTCAAGCCTAGATCTAAGCATCACTCAAGTCAAGCTTCATTGAATCTCTTGATTTTATGACATTTTCATTTTCTCTTAGTCTTTTTATATTTATCTTGTGCCAAAGGAGGGTATTAGACTACATGTAGCTACATCATCACTTCTAGAGAAGAGTAGGTTCACAAAACCTCACTCTATGTATTCCATACACACTCACAAAACTATGTAGAGGTATGAGTCTATGTGTGTAGGATGTGTAGTTAACAACATTGTGAGACACATAAATTTGGTCACATGTACTTTAAAATGTTAATTCTTGACACACCACAAACCATGTGACATGCACAATTACATGACTCTTATTTACCATTCCTCCAATACTTTAATCTCTATTTGGGTTGGACCTTTTTTATGTCATTATAACTACATATAAATTTCACTATCAAATGTTTTAGATGCTTAAGATTACCTTAAAATAATCCCCTACAAAATTATTTTATCTCTAATCCACCTAGATATGTCCTCCCTAAGTTTACTAGAGTGTAGTACACCCTTGTACACTTAGCTCATCTACATCTCACACCAAATAATGGCTAGTTTTCAAAGTTGAAATCATCTTTTTGTGTTTTCCCACACATTTCACATGGTCAGCTAAATGAATTTATTAAAATATTCACCTATAAATACATGTCAAGAATAATTCATTTGACCCACTTTTTATTCACTTGGTCCAAACATAAACAATTATGCATATTGAGAAAATGTGCCTTATTATATCAATATTATAAATCATTCATTAGTATCAACCATAAGCCAAGTCAAGATCTATCATTTTTAAGTATTAAAGATATCTTATAGTTACATGCATATAATCAAAGGATCACAATTTTACATTCACTCTACTACACAAGATTGATTTCCCTCAAAATTTTAGATGGATAAGGAGTCATCAATCATCAAGGGGGTGATTGGGGTCAACTCAGCCTATTATACTCCTCTCTTTTTCTTATAGGTTTTTGAGCTATCAAAGTTCCCTAAGGATTTTAAATACAAGAGGAAAAAATAGAATTTTATTCACTAATAATCCCTAGTTGTGATATATAAGATTACTCAACACATAAAGTCACAATAGGCACAATAATTAGTTTTTATGCACAATCAACTAGAATAAGTCTGTCATCAATAGACTTTGACATACTACATCATTGTCCTCCTGTAGTGGACGTATCTAGAAACATATTTTTCTTATCATTTAAAAATTCATTTTATCTTTATCTTTTCATTTCAATAGTTTATCACAGTAAACTAAGACAAATTTGTGCTCAATTGATTGAAATGAATTGCACCACTATCCACCTATAGTAGACCTATCCATATTTTATTTTTATTCATGATTTTAATCTTGAGACTATACAGTCACTTCTTCTTCTTCTATTTTCCACTTTCAAATAGTCATAACATTCAATAAAATTTAATTTGAAATCTAAGTACAGTTCTTCTTAGTAATTTCCCAAAATAACAACTTTCTCTATTTACCAATTTGACAAAAACATAATATTTAAATATTGTATATCATTAGCATTATGATATTTCCAATTTTACACCTACATATATGTATGTTTCTATGTATGTATGTATATAAATATATAATTCATTTATTATGTTTTATCAAAATTAGGGTAAAACATATTAATGAACCTGAACCTTTATTTTTAATCATTTGTATTATGATTTCAGTTTTCAATTTCAATTTGTTTCTTTATTTTCCTAGAAACTTTATTCTAACAATTTTAAAATTCATAAAATCTATCATTCTATGAAAAGTTGTCATTTTTATCTACATCATGTTGTGAGGGGTACTATACCAATACTCAAACCATTAGATAACACTATTCATATATTTTAGTTTCCACATACCTCATGGTGTATCAAAAAACCTAGGGTTTTGTTTTCATCCATAAAAAACCTTTGTTTGGTTGTTCTTGTAATGCATCGATAAGTGGTTAGCCCTAGGAATTTACTCTCAATTTACCCTAGAGATAGAATAGTATGGATACTAAAATAGTATAATCTTTCATAGTTAGTTCCTTTGTTACTATATTCACTATTTATGATTAGGATTAGTATATCTAAGAGAGAATAAAGAAAACACACCCTTAACTAGTATCACCCATTTTTTCTTTTTCTACACACCTGTGTCATTTTTTAATCACATGATCAATGTTTTACTAGTAATAATTTGCATGCTTATTATATTCACTTTCTCTTGGTTTATAAAATATAAAATGTACTATCAATATGAAACCCCTAATGATGTTTGTTATGTATATTTATTCTTCTATAGCAATGCTTTATTTTGAGCTAACAAACTTAAAATACATAATGCTTAATGTGCAATCTCAATCCTTAATCAACCCCACTTATAATATACAAGCACTACTAAGGTAAATCTTTGGAAAATCTAGCATGACCTAGGAACGAGAGCAATCATACATTTAAAATTATGTAATACATACTCTACATCCTCCTGATGAAGTCATTATGGCTATTGAGATTGATAATGTTAATACAAAAAAAGAGGATGAAGTTAATGAAAACTAATTCACTAATTATCTTAATATTAACCCACATAATATTAATGGATTCCTCTACATTATGAGAGATGAGAAAAATAAAGCATCTTCAATGTCCACTACAAATGCTCTAGTCACTACTATTATTACCATCCTTATATTAACCCCTATAATTACATATGTGCCAACATCCATAATTATTGGGGAAGCACTTGGTTTAAAGCACATTATCATGCCTATTTATACAAGGTCATCATATACACCTCCCTTGAACACCAAACAAGGTCCACTTCCAACTTTTCCTAATGTATCTTCTCTTGAGAAAATTATTCTATCTTTACATGCCAAAATATTATAACTATAGAAAGATGTTTCTAAATCTACCCATGCATGGATTATCATGCTCTATTTCATAATCCTTTTACACCTAAAATAGAATTTCACCCACTACCAATAAGCTTTGTATCTCCCAAGCCACCACTCTATGAGGTTAAAGGTGATCTTGAGAAACATCTTCATGCATTTAATGAAACATGTTTGGACTATGCTTATAATGATAAATTATGTACCAATCTCTTTCCAAGAAGTCTCAAGGACTATGCTCTTTGATGGTTCTATGATCACCCACTTCAATTAGTTAGAGCATTCAACCCATTGGTAAATTAAATTTTAGCACCTTTATTAATAAAAATTAGTGAAATTTTATTTTATGCACAAGTTTCTAAACTCAAGCAAGGGTTGTCAAATGAGAAAATCAGTGAATATGTTATATGGTACAAAATTATACTTAAAAATATAACAAATGCTATGTAAAATAATAAATTATAATATATTTTCACTCAAAACTTTTTAGAACCACTCAATGAATCAATTATGCTCAATAAATTCAAATATTTTGATAAGTTATGCCAAATAGTTAAGGAAATAAAATTCAAGCTCATGGCATTGAACAAGTTAAAATATGCACTAAGTGTCCCATCTACTTAAAATGTCAAGTTTCAAAGCAACCAGATTATAAGGTCAAATCTAATAAAAGCAATAATAAAGAAAAAGTAATAGTTAATGTAATATCACCACCATCAAACAAGCTTCAATTGATAGCTCCTCCCAAGAATTAATTTACATGATTACCACAACCTCCTCATATCTTGTTACAAAAGCTTATTGATTGAAATCTTATCTTTCTAGCTCCTTCATTTGAAGTTGAATTGCCTAAGCCTCAACCTAAGGGCTTTGAAAATAATGCATTTAATTACCATAGATGCATTTAGAATTCCATGAATAAGTGTTATAGGCTAAGGTATAAACACATGATCTCATTTATGAAACATTATTTAGGTAAGTGCACCCATAAAGGAATCAAGACCTCAACTGAAAGATAATTTCAAGCTAAATATATTTTGTAATCCTTTTCTAAAACATGGTTTATTATAAAATCTAGATTATTCAGAAGTACATTATGTATACAATGTGCATCCTCCTAATGCATATGGTCATTCAATAGATGTACTTATTAAAAAATTTATAGGTACATTAGCACAACATTTTGTGATCACAATTGATGAATTGAAATCAATGATGATGATTCAGATAGGCATGCACTTTTTATAAGAGCATACGTCAAAAAATAACCTATTCATAGTGTAATTATTTATAATGGTTCAATAAAAAATTCATATATAATGACTCTCCTTTACACTTTAGATACATAGAGCAAGATATACAAGCTACATCAAAAGTTAAAGTATTTTATAGCCATACACATGATACTTTGGGACATATAGTGATACCTCTCTAAGTTGGTCTGGTAATAGTGGCTACTCCATTTCTATTCTTAACAAACCACATGGGTATTTATTTTTTTATTAAGACACCCTTGAATACATAAAATTTATGCCATACCATATACAGTGCATAAATGCATCAAATACATATGTTGCAATAAAGTGGTTAAATTTCAAGGCATTCAATATGAGTATCCTATATATTCATTTGTAACTCCTCATTTTCCCCCAACACCACCAAAATTGGTTGTGATACCTATTTAAGAGAACCATACAAATATAATTATTACACCTACTCTAAAGAACAGTAAACAAATAATTAGTGTACCTATTCAAGAGCATAATGTAAAATCAATTGTGGCACTAATACATAATATTTATATACAACCAGTTCAAGGGTAAAAGGTATACCTTATTAACTATCAAGATTCATCCTCAAAGAGTTACTCAATATTCAAATAAGTATAAGTATTCTACAATGCAACCTAAGACAAATCGTTGTGTTCCACTATGAACAAAGTCATTTACATAATATACTTCATGAGGTATTATACCTTATCTAGTTACTCATATGGTAACATATTCTACAAATAGTGATCTCAATATTTATGATATGACACTTGATGTTTTTTTAGATTCATATGCAACTTCATGTAGTAATCCGCATCTATGAAAATTTAAATTCTAACTCTTTGATCCAAGCATACACTATGATCCTTCCATTTATGGTATCATAGATTAGTTACCCTTCTAGGTATTTTTAAAAATATAAAATATATATATATATATATATATATATATATATATATATATATCATCAAAAATACAACAAATCAAAATATTTCAAAAATTAATAAAAAAACATTCAAAATATATCAAAAAAATAAAAAATCAGACCTTGGGCATGAAATGAGATACTAGTTAATTTTTTTCATGTGGTATTTATCATATATGTCAATAGATATCATATTCATTTTTATGTGCATATGCATTTCATGAGGTATTTGAGTGAGATGCAGGATATATATTACATATGTTTTCTTAGAAGTTGGACTTACCTTTCACCCAATGGTCCTATGTTTAGGGCATATAAATTTTACAGGTTACACTATAATATGTTATATCTTTTTATAACCTCAAATACATTGTTGAGATACCTATCTTATAAGTTTGTTTTTTTTAGATAGGTATTCACTTCAGACCAGAGTGCCAACCAATTTGGGACATAATTAGGGGCCTATATCCCCAAGTGATCATCTACCATAAGGACCAAATTTACCAATAATAACCAAAACCAACCTAAGAATACCAATAATGGCCATAATTGGCCCAAGAATACCAATGAATGGCCATAACTAGCTCGATAATACCATCAATGACCATGACTAGCCCAATAATACCAATGATTGGCCACAACCATCCTAAGAATACCAATGATCAACCACATTCATCCTCCGATATCATACTGAGATTTGAACTTAGGTGGTGATTCAAATAGCCAAGTCACTTTATCAACTCACCCACATATCATCATTATATCTTAAAAATTTCTTTCTAATCACTCATATTTCACATTTTTATACATGGATATGATACTTTGCATCAAAATAACATTTTCACATATGTATAGAATATAATAGTTTTCACTTTTTCTATGATCCTTTTATGTTTTTTTATTTATTGAATAATAGGCTTAAAATTTCTTATTTATTATGTGTATCATTTGGTGCTTGTGTGAAAATTACTTGAGTATCTCGATGAGATCGATATTTGGTATGTGTGACATTTGAACATAGCCATTGCTTGTGGCCCTTGATCTTATGTGTGAAATCTTTACTTATGTGAAATTTTAACATGTCAATTGATTATGGATCTTGGCCTTATGCATGTCATATTTTCTTATGAAAAATTTAAATGTGTCCCTTGTATGTAGTCCTTGGACTTATTGGGTGATATTGTGTGACATTATTGTGTGTTATGTTTGTATGTTTTCTAAGCTTGATTATTGGTGCCATGATATTTATCATGCAATTTTATGGAATAGTCTAATTAAAATATACTTACCCTACTACATACTTCAATGTTATATCTATCTATACATCACACTTATGTGCCTCAAATTTAATATGTTACATATATGCTTCAAATTACAATTGAAATTCTATGATGACATACTATCCAACGTGATGACATAATACTATATGAGCATATATTTATCATGATAAAATTAACTCATATTTTGAGATGAGTGAATTTAAAGCTAAATCCCTCATCTAAAAATGGGATCATCATAGCGGGCTTGTCTTAGAGATCTAGCCCTCTATGAATAGATTAGGGACATAATACACATTTCAAAACTATAGAGTACAATTTTCAAAGATTCAAAGTAATGCAAAAAAAAAATACAAGTTTTTAAAGATTCAAAGTATTTTAGGAATAAAATATATGACAAATATTAATATTTTTTTGGCATATGACATGCATATGCACTCACTTTTCAAAGACTAATAGTACAAAATTATACACACTTAAATTCATGTGTATGGGCATATGCAAAATTAATTTTAAGAGAAAAGTTATAGGTTGAAAATAAATTCAGATTTGAATATTTAGATTCATAAAATTATATAAAATTTACATATATTCAAAGGGAGAATGATACCCATTGATGCTCATGGTTATTTAATGTGGAAAAATTCAAAGTTTCAAAGTGAAAAAATCAAAAGATTCATTTCAAAGAAAATATTTTGAGTAATACAGTCATGATGGGTCATGAATATTATCCATTCTCTTTCAATCATGAAAAGATACATGTACAAAAGTACAAATTGAATCTATGTGGTTGATATACATTTAATTCTAGTGATACTCAACAAGATTGACATCACTTATATAAAACCTAGCATGGTTACACATTTTTTTTGGGGTAGTACATTAGATACTATTCCCTTTTCATCAGAGTTAAGATAATTCATCTTTACAACTCAAGATATTTATTATTTACTCAAATTGGGACTTAATCACTTTAAACTCACCATTGGTTCAAACTTTCCAAGTGATTAAAAAAGGGGGCATAGCTTTCCACTATCAATTACAAGTTACAATGAAAATTGGTTTCACCTATATACAAGTGCATTCCTTCCTTTCTTTATTTTAAATTTTTAAATTTTAAAGTTAGTATTTTTCAAATTTAAAAAGAAAAAAAAATAATTTATGAATTATTTCAAGGTTTTTTGAATTTGAGTGCCTACATAATTGAAGTATCTACTCAAAGATAAAGTGTGTTGTACATACTTGGGTTCAACTCTTTATCTTTTACTCTAGTAATTTAATTTCTAGAATAAAGGTAGGGGGAATGTAGACACATAAATTTGATCATATGTACTTGAAAATTCTAATTATTAATAGATACTAAACCATATGAATTGTGCACCATTATATGACTCTTACTTTCCATTCCTCCAAGCATTTTAACTATATGAAAATTTGATCCTTTGTTTGTTGTTATCATTACATAGAACTCTTAATGTTAAATTTTAAAACTACTTAATATTACCTTAAGATTATCCCATAAAACATAAAATCATCTTTAATCCTCTTGGATAGGTCCACCCTAGACACACTAGAGTTAGTGTGCCCCTATCGACTTGGGTTGGCCACATCTTGTGCCAAATAATGGGTATTTTAGAAATTCAAAATCATCCTTTTGGGTCTTCTTTCACATTTTACATGGTTTACTAAAGGAAAATTTCAAAATATTCACATATAAATACATTTCAAGATGCATTCATTTGACCCACTTTCTATTCACTTGGTTCAAACATATACACTTTTATACATTGATAAAATCTTCCCTCTTCTACCCAAATTTTAAATCATTCATAAGGAGTAACCAAAATCCAAGTCAAGATCATTTTAAATAAATTTAAGGGATACAATTTTTAAGTATCAAATCCATCTTAAAACAACTTACATATATTTAAAGGATAAAATTTTCACATTCGCTATACGTGGTATAACTATGTGGTCTTGATTTCCCTCCTTGGAGTATTGGATACATAGATACTGGTCAATTACAAGGGGGTGATATGGGTCAGATCACACCATTACACTCTAATATTTTTATTTTAGGTTTTAAAGATATCAAATTTCCTTAAGTATTTCAAATATAAGAGTAAGAAAATAATGATTTTTGTGTAGTTGTGATATATCCTATTGTTGTGTAAATAGAGGTGTAATAGGTACAGTGATCAATTATTATGCATAGTAAGCCAATGAAAGTCTACAGTGAATGGACTCAAGTTCACTATGCGACTATCCTCCTAGATTTGACTTATCCAAAAACATATTCTACTTGTATTTTTTATTTTTCATTTCTAGATTCTTATTTTCTCTATATTTTCCTATCAGTAATTTATCAATGGAGATAAGTCTTTGATTAATGGAATGGATTGCATGATATTGTTTTCCACCTATAGTGGACCTACCCAACCTTTTATTTATTCTTTATTCTGATACTAATCCAATAGTCATTTATTCTTCTATTTTCCACTTGTAAATAGCCAAAACAATCAACAAAATTTAGTGCAAGTATATTTTTCTTAGGACTTTCCTAAAATAGTAACTTTCCATAGTTATTAGTTTGTCAAAATCAAAATATTTGAATATTATATACCTTCATCCAAAATAAAAATATTTGAATATTGTATACCTTTATCATTATTATATATATATATATATAGTATTCATTTATTATGTTTTATCAAAAAATGGGTAAAGCACATTGCCTTGATGGTTACCCAAATATATAATTATTTATTTATTTTAGATTAAATATATGTGGTAGCACACAACTGATATAAATACCAAACTATAAAACCCTAAAAAAATAAACTTGATCGCAACAAGACAAACCTAACCATATTCAGACAGTCATGATTGTATGGATCTATCCTGGTTAGATCAACATAGGAATGGGTTTGTCATAGTGAAATGATCCATCATGATGAATTGGTCTATATTAAATCATCACCTAATTTTTAAGAGCATCTAAATTCATTATAGTATGTCAATCATGTTGTACAAACAAGATCAAGGTTAGGAAAGAAGGATTATACATACCACTGTCTATACCTACTAAACCATGGGAAATCATTTATTTGAATTTTGTAAGATAATTAACTATGTCTAAGCATGTTCATGACTATATATATATATATATATATATATATATATATATATATATATATATATATGTTACTATAGATGGATTCAAAAAATGTGTGTTTTGATTTCATGGAAAACATTAAAAGAGAATGAAGCAGTTGAACTTTTATTTTATAATGTTTAGTGAAATATTAGGTTACTTAAGTCCATAGTTTTAGATATATATTTGAGATTCTTGGGTAATTTTTAGACCAAATTATGTGAAATATGGACACCAAGCTCTAAATAATCATGTCATTCCATACATAAACTGATAGGTAGATGAAATTTGTCAATATGACATAAGTATAATTGATAAAAGGTTATAAAAACAAGTAGTCAAGAACATGGGATAATTATTTTAATTACATTAAGAACTCATACAAGAGGTTAATATATATCCACTAATAATTTTCCATTTTAAAAATATATATTTCAAACCCTAGTAATGGCAACGATAGTAGAATTAACGATCAACAAATGATAAGTAGGCAAGGAAGGAGAATTATTAGGTGGTGGAAAATCATTATAAGTATTCATGAGGGAATTTTGAAGGTGAAGGATAAGTGGTGACCTATAGCAATGGAAAATATCAATAATGTGCAATAATAGTGAACTCATGTATCTATTCATAGTTTTATAAATTCATCCGATCCCTACCATTCCTATAACAATTTTTTCCACCCATGACTTTCCTGTAGTTTAGATAAGACCCCACCACTTAGCTGTATCCTAGACTGATAAGAAATGTGATAGTAGGTTTGTATGTTTCTACTTTTGGGGAAACCAATTAGGAGGGTAGAGGAGTTTTAGTCTAGGAAAAGGAGGTGTTTAAATATTATTTTAATAAATAGGGGTATCAAATGATGATTTCACTATAATTTAGGGATTTAAATAACTATGAACTTGGAGATATCCCCATTCATATAGCATAAGAATTTATGGATCTCTAAGTTTTGAAGGAGGAAGATGAGTTTTGACAAGAAATGAAGATCATTTCACTTTTAGGAAGGTTTGCAAGTAAACTACCTCTCTTAACTGAGATTGTGAAATGGATGGACACACATGGAAATATATCCCTTTCCCTTTGGTGAATTTTCTAAAAAGGGGTTTTTTTATAATCAAGTTTCTGTCAGAAGTGGATTAGAAGCATGTTTGGAAGCAAGGTTCCTAGTTTTATGGCTAGGAAGACCTACAGCTTTTTCTTAAAAACCCTTATTCGACCCTACAGTGGAAACTATTGATACCATACCTATTTATATTATCCTCCAAAATATTCATTTGGGTTTCAAATCTCCAAAAAAAATTAGTACATTTATAAGGCTTTAACCTTATGTGAATGAGTCCCACTCACCTTTTACTAGGGCATGTATTCTATTATACACCTCAAAACTAGTGATACAAGTCACTTAAATTTATTCAATGGATGGATATTATTTAAAACATATATATTTTGAAGAGTTACCCTTCATATGATTCAAATTCAATAAGATTATCACAAAATTGTAGTTTTTCCTATACGCAAGCTAATTTTGAATTCAAATGATTAGTCCCATAAATTGGTTTTGATGGTAAAATAATATGGTTTGGAATCCTCTACTCCTTCACCTGATCTCCCTTTATGGTTTCCAGTCCTAAGAAATGATTAAGTGTTAATTGACATCAATTTATAAATGGCACTAAGTAAGGATTGATGGCTCTTAACAAATATGGTGATGTACTTTAGAGGATTGAGCCTTTGAGGGAGCCAACTAGGAGTAGCAAGGAGGAAACACATGTAGTTGAACTTTTGGACCAGCAAATCAATGATCATGATCTCTAATTAAAAGATAATGCTTCTCAACATATAAAGGAACCAACTTCTAAAGACATTTTTTAAATGAAAGCATTGCTAACCAAGCCAAATTATGGAGCACCAATATATAGAGTAAGGAAAAGTGAAGCAAAAGGCTTCAAAATGAATGCATTTAATGCCATATATAGAGGCACATAGTGAGCTAAAGAATACATTTTCTCTTGGAGAGTAATGAAGGCACTCATTTCTCACATTTTAGCTTCTCTATTAAGAGAAGATGTTGGTTTTATCACTATTATTGATTGTAATTTAGTTGATTTCAGCTTATTTTTATTCTATCTTTATTTTAGTAAAGGGTGAGGGACCCACACAACCCTCATTCACCAATCAAAAAAATAATAAGTTGATATTTTAAGCATGCTTAAGCTATTATCCAGCTAATCTTATTGATGTTATAATGGAATAGTAAGTATGGGTAGAGAGACAAGATTCATAGTTAAAAAGGGCATAAAAGAAATCGAGAGGATTAGGCAAATCCATCTCAAAGTAAAGGATTAATTGGAGAAGTACCAAGCTAAGTACAAGGCTAGACATGACCAGTACCAAAAATAACACATAGTAAAATGGGTGATAAGGTATGGTTATAATTGAAAAAGTAAATATTTTAATGATAATGTATCATTATAATTAAGAAATAAAATATTTCAATGATAATCTAAGAAGGTAAAGATTATAATATATGGCCCATTTTTCATCTTGGAGATAATATAAGGAAATGTTTTTAGACTTGATTTACCTTCATTCATGAGAATGTATTCAGTTATAAATTGTGATAAATTTCACTTGTATGAACCATCCATGATAGATAAGGAAGAATAAGGATAATTATTACTCTCTATAAAGGATATGGTTGTATATGTGCAAGAAGAGTTAGAGGAGGGTGTAATTTTTTAGAATAAAGTTAGCAAAACTCACAAGGGAACATGAGAGTCTTGGAATGTTTGCCAAGGAGAAGATACTAAGGCAATAAATATGACACTTTAAGGGGAAGTTGAAATATTTTTTTCCACATATCCTCCTTTACTAAAATATTTTATGACATCAAAATCCTCTTTAAAATGTAGGTATGATCTATAACAATCCAAAAAATCAATACATTCATAAGATAGTAAGATCAAAACATGGTTTCAATAATCAATAGATATTTAGAGGAAGAGTTATAATATTGGTGATAAAACTATCAGTTAAGTTCTAGTTAAGTGGTAGTTACATAACTTTCAAATCCTACAGAATGGTATTTATGAAACCACTAGGGAAATTTCATAGTGGTCAATATGCATTATTTGATTATTTTTCCCATGATAATAGTACAAGTATGGTAAGTGTCAAAAACATTGTCTCTTATAATTACAATATGGTTGGATATCCTTTAGCTCATGAAATTACATTATAATCATGATAATATTAAGGCACAGATCTATAAAAATCACCAATAGATGAATAAGGGTGGTGTTCAATCATTTGTAGGAATGATTGGAGAAAGGAATAATGAGAGGAAGTTAATTTAAAAAGATAATTTATTGTTATATGTGTTATATAATCTCATTCTAATACATCTTTGGCCATAATAAGATAAGAAACAATGTAATTCCCTATTTAACTAGTGTTTCCCCATCTCAAGTTTTTCCAAATAAAAACTTTATGTCATGTGTCTCCATGTTCATGTGTTATATTCCATGTTTTTTGCATTCATGTTTTAGTTCAATAATTATTTTTTATATCTTATACTAGTAATTTACACTAATTTTAAGTAATTTAATTTAAAAAATATCATTTTAAATTAAATTTTAATTATAATATTAAATTATGATTGTTTGAATTCTAGGAAGTTTGTAATTGAGATCTTATAAATCAACAGTCAACATATTCAAACATTTTTACTTCGTCCATTGGTATAACTTGTATATAAGCCACCATATTTGGTTGAATTTGATTAAAATTAGGCATAATAATTTATTCAAGATAAATCACTTTATAATTTATAAATGATGTGTCATTTGTATGACATGTATCTATGACTCTGTCATGTATAAACTTTAATCATTTATGTAAATTATATGGGAGAGATCCCATGTCATGAATCCAAGGTATCCAAAGTAAAAATTATAGCTCACATCATTAGATATGACTTTATACTTAGTTGATATAATCTTGGGTCAATGGATATATTAAAATTGATTACTCCAAGATCCTTTATTATTTTATTACCAAAACCCTTAATGATAATTTTAGAGTTTTTATGGGCTTATCTTCCAATTCCATATTTCATAAGAAAGGACTCACTACAAATTTTTAATCACAAACAATTATCCACAAGAACACTTTTTATCCCTAAATTTTTAATTATAACTTGAATGTACAAGGGTAAATTTTTATCTGCAATAGCTTTTGGATATAACTCATCAATCTCAAAGGTAATAAAGTTCTTACTATCCATAAAATATCAAAAAATAAAAGTAGAGTGAGAAGGTTGAGTATCACTTGGAAAAGTAATGTATTTTAATTCTCTATAAGTAATATTCTTGTAAACTTTTGAACTTATAAGTAAATATAGAATTAATGTCTTCACATGAGTGTTATTTAGTTTTTTTTTATTATCATAAACCTTGGTAGCTTATAATCTAAGCCTTAGAGAATAAGGAAGATTAGGATGGAATTTTTAGTTAATCCCACCTTGAGAAGTAATAGGATGTAATATTTTATTCCATTCTCTAGTCATTTATGTCATAGTGTTATCTACCTCATAATAAGTCATCATACAATGGTAAATGTATGAATTCATGAAATATAGAAATTAATAATGTAATTTTATCAATAGTAAAGGTATATACATAATGCATTATCATAACATTTAAGCTTATCATGTCTCAAACCATATGAAAGTATTCTATCATATGTCATTTTAAAGAAACATTTGCATAAAAAATCATCATGATACATAATAATACACACAAGCTAGAAATACACCATGTAGATAACAACATTAACTAGCATTCCATAATTGAATCACTTAAAATAATATTCCTATTCATAATAAATGCATAGATACACATGATTAACAATGGATTGAATGACTAGGGTTAATAATATATGACATTAAATAAAACCCTATGAAGTAACAATCAAGAGAGAAACTAGGGCAAATGAATGCTAACATGGTGTATCATAACCCTAAATAAATACAACATTGTTGAGAAAGAGAATATATATCTCTATGAAGAGGTCACAATAAAATTATGGTTTATGAGGATTGCCTACACTTTGAAATATACACAAAGACAACAAATTAAGTTTATAACAATACACAAGGTTTAAGGTTAATGATAAAAAATAAATGGAACAAGCCCTAGAAAAAATATAAATATCATAATGTAAGTACAATATAAACCTAATGGATGTAAGAGGTCATGAGTTTCCAAAAATTTATATGTAACATTATTTTTAAATCAACATGTACTTCACCTAATCATAAACAATGTTTTAATTAATATTAGAATGGGTTTACCAAAATAAAAAAATAAATAATAAATAATCATAATAAATTAACACTATCGAATAATTTAAATGTGAAAAGATATGATTCTAAGAATAACTTTTAATTTTCACAAAATTGTATATTATCTTAGCCTAAAATTAGTTGGAATAGGTCCAGGAACTAAGATTAACATAGCCCATAAATTTTGATACGAATTAATAACTTTCAATTTTTTACATGAAGTGTGATGTTATACTCTTGGTCACTACTAAAACCATAATATATAGCTAAATTATTCTCTTGGTCATTGTCTAGTTCTTCAAAAAAAAATTGAAAACTTTACTACTAGGCTCAAAAAGCCTCATTAGTTATACTATAAATCACTTTGCATCACCAAGAAAATGATCTCCTTTATTGAAACCCTAATCATCTCACAAAACATTAAAAAACATTTTAAAATGGTGTAATAATTTATGGGCATGTCTCAATCAAGCCCATGTCCTTAGAAAGGTTATAAATCGGTACTCAATGCAATACAACAAACAATCATCATGAGCAATCCTTAATCTTTAAATGTATTTTCACTACATGAATAATTGGCAATGATGCAATATGAAGAATTGAAATTAATTTTTTATTTTAAAATAAAATTTTATATTTATTCTTATTAATCTTGACCTTTTATTGAAAATAATTTTTTAATTCACTTCTCCTTCATTATCTTATATGTACTAATATACCTGTGTGTGTGTGTATATATATACTTCTCCAATTCAAATTATTAAATTATTGGCATATAACTTAACACACAAAGGATGAGAAAATCTAAAATAAATAATAAAAACTCCAAGGGGAAATGGGGAGGTCTAAAGGGACCCACATAAAATAGGGACTAGAATATTAGTGGTGCGTTTCTGGTCAAAACCCAAAAAACATAATAAATAAATGGATAAAAAATAAAACTAGGGAAAATAGAAAATAAGAAAAAGGGAAATAAAATAGGGAATAACATAGACAATATACACTCTAATTAGATATAATATGAACTAATTATTATAAACAAACAACTACTCTAAATTAATATAAACTAACATTTATATCAGTAAATAAAGGGTTGAAGCATCCCTCACCCCTATATTCAAAACAAAAGAAACCTTACATATAAAAATTTGTGATAAAACAAAATAATATAAAAATCATATGAGTTGAAAAAATATGTGAACCCATCTTCCATAATATGTACAAAATATTTTTCAACAAGAGTAAAATCCACCTTCTCCCATAAGGATCTGAGCACAAATTCATAATTTCAATTTTTCAATGCATAAATAAAATATAATTCCAAAATCAGTTCTATGAGAAATTTAATTTATAAGTTTTTATTTCCCCCACACTATTTACTTCTTTTTTAGGTTTCTAATTAAATGGTAATCTTGTCAATCTCCCTTTGTGATTTTTCAATAAGTGGGCTTGACTAGGAGACCACATTTTACAAAGAATTAAATGTACTTATTCCTACCCTTAGAAACCTCAATATTAAGGGTCATCCACAACCCTAAATTTCTATCTTCAATAGCATAAAAATTTTATCATCATTGGATCAATTCATCCTCAAAATCTTCTTCCTTAAAATATGCACTTAGTATTGTATCCAAGCCATTCTAGTCATTCACATCAAAACTGAAAACATATGATAATGGGTTATGTGAAACTCTCACATTGGCTATTAGATTAACTACTTGAATACATTTTTTGTAGTAGTGTTAAAATATGATAGAGGAATTTTTTATAACTATATCCCTTGCTTCACTTAGCATGTTTTCCAACTTCTAATTGAGAGTTATATTGTTTTCCATTTCATTGATCATCACCATCAATTCCCTTCCACTATTACATTTAAAATTTCATAATCCAAAGTAATATTAATCCCTTCTACCAATGCTACAACATCAACCTCTCTTTTTTTTTGCCTTTTTTATTAAAATTTATTCACCTCATAATAGTGCACACTTATGATTGTAGATTGAGAAACCCACTCCAAACATTCCTAGATTAGCTCTTGAGGTTCCATCAAAGTTAATTTTTACTACATGTTTCCAAGGTGGAGTCCATTTAACTCTCGATATTTTGTTAATGTTATCTTTAGCCTTGGTGTCCTTTTTAATAGTGTTATCCATTTCCCCAAAATGGGTTATTTCTCTTTCATTAAGATAGTATGTACTAATGTTTGAGATTATTGAAACATTGTTAGAAATTTCCAACTCAATTCTTCCCTAGAATATTTCCAAAAAATATTCTTTACTCTCAAAAATTCTATAATACTTCTCAAGATAGATATTCCAAATGAAATCTACATGCATTTTTTGCTAAAGAATATTTAAAAAGTTAAGCCCAAGAGTAGAACATTTCCCTCATTTATCTAGGACAAACCCCTATTTGATTTAATGTTTAAATGATCCATTCCTAAATACTCTAAAAATATTTTCAATGGAGGATTAAATTTTCTATTAATTTTCCATATTATTTGCATAAAATACACATTTAATGACATAAAAAACAAATACTTTGAAGATGGTTTTAAGTTTAAATCTTACCAAAGCATGCCAACTAAGAAAATGAATTGGATTTTAGAGTACTAGTAGCATTTTAAATAATATTATTATGACAATCTTTTTCAATAACACGTCCCTTTATTACTACATCATACCCTACCATTACCTTATAACTTAAATTTAATTGTATCCCATCCATCTAATAATGTCCTTTATTTTTTGAAGTGATGTCATCCTTTGTTTTAGAATAACAATTAAAATTTCATTTTTTGGCTCTAAAATTTTGATAATTTCAAGGCTTTTCCATTGTCTACACCTTTTTCCTTGAATTTATGTCTTATAAATATAGTTACAAATTTTTGATCCTCATTCATGTACCAAAACTTCTTATACTTATTTTATTCCCCATTGCCCTGATGTTGCCATTTGAAATTCCCCTAGACCAAAAATAAGTGTACAAAATCATACAAATTGGAATGGTATATATGACAACTATTTAGGGTTTAAAGTTAGTGTCAAGTGTGTTCATTCTAATGTAATCATCAAATCAAGCATACGTATTTAATTTATTGAATTGGACTTAGAAAAATGGTAATGATATATTTAACACAGTTTATTATGGTTTTAGTTTTAGTCTCCTTTGTGTTCATTCCAATGTATTCATCAAATAAATCCTTGTAATTATTTCAATAATTTAATGAATTATACTTAGACCAATGGGAATGGTATATGTGAAACAACTATTTATATGTGAAACAACTGGTATATGGTATATGTGAAATAACTGGTTTTAGTTTTAGTCTCCTTTATACTTAGACCAATGGGAATGATTTTATTGTCAATTATTTTAACTCTAATGCATATGTAAAATCAAGTTGGTTACTTATGTAATTTATTGAATTGGACTTAGGAAAATGGGAATCATATATGTGAAATAATTATTTATACTTTACGGTTTGCTATCAAATATGTTCATTACAATGTATTTGTCAAATGAAGTGTATTATTTTTAGATGAATGAATTAGACTTATGAAAAGGGAATGATATGTGATAATTGGTTAGGGCTTAAGTTTTACTATCAAATGTGTTAATATCAATGTATTCATCAAATAAAGTGATTTTTTAATAATTGATTCAAAATTACTTAGATAAATTCTAATGCTATATGTGATACAATTGTCTAGGGTTTAGAGTTTAGTGTCAAATGTGTTTATTCCAATATATTCATTAAATCAATTATTTTTTTATAATTTATTTAATTAGACTTATACAAATGGTAATGAATTGACTCAACTATTTAGGGTTTGGTGTCAAGTTTTTGAATTTCAAATTATTCATCAAATGACATATGTTCATTTATGAAAATGATTGGATTAGAAACATACAAATGAGGATTATGTGACTCAACTATTTAGAGTTTAGGGTTTAGTATGACACGTGTGTGCATAATTTTAATTTTGTGTCTTTTTTACTGGTCTATGATATAAAGGGTTACATGTGTTATTTTTAAACTAAAATCTCAATCTAGAACACTAATTAGGATCTAATATATTAAGGGAAAATAATCAGCTTACTCCAATATTAAGGAAAATATTGTCAAAATTTGAAAATAATTGTAAAAAATTTGATAATGATAAGTTATATTAGGGAAATATAGATAAAGTGGATTTGGTGCTTCCTAGTAGAGGTCACATTCATATGTTCCAACTAAGTATAAAATCATCATTCAATTAGAACCCAATGGATAGATTCCCTATCAACCAAAAACCCATGAACACATGTGATTACTTTACATCGAAGTCTTACATTTTTTTAAGAACACCTTTATTTATCCCTGGGTACCTAAGGACTATGTAATTTGCATCTTGTAGACATGCACCATCTATATAGCTTGGAGGTATGTCTCCAAAATGTAAACCTCTCTATGTTAAAGTAATTTTGATGATAAAAACACCCTATCTATTATATTACCTTACCTAATTGTTAGAATTTGGTAGGGTGTATAATTATAGTCTAACATATCCATTAAAAAACAATCAAAGCAAAAAAATATAAACATTCTTTAATTATTGCATTACTTTGTCAAAAAATTTAAATGTCTTTTGTATGTTGCCATGTTTTACACATTAGATTGCATTAGGGTCAAATAATTCATTACATTAGTAATTATAAAAGCTTTTTTAGGGAATTTTTTATAGATCATTTAATCATTACACTCCTTTTTCAAATAATTGGTTTACATTCTCTATACTTCCACATTTTTCACATGAGATCAAACTAGGGTCAATTCTATCATGACGTTGAATTT
Organism: Torreya grandis; assembly: GCA_037957365.1. NCBI lineage: Eukaryota > Viridiplantae > Streptophyta > Pinopsida > Cupressales > Taxaceae > Torreya > Torreya grandis. The sequence goes on from JARHVA010006367.1 coordinate 741,192, forward strand.
AGGGTCAAATGTTTATTAAGGAATGTTTTTCATATTCTATAATTATTTCATTAGTTTATCAAATAATTCAAGGGTGAAAAATGTGGGAGACTACAACAAAAACATGAACTATCTCAAAAATGTCACAACAAAATTTTGTCACATGGACTACAATTAATGTAGGATATGCACAATGTGGAATTTACAAATATGCTCTAAAACATGTTGTAGTTTCTAAAAAATAGCATGTATTTACATAAAAATGACTGCAAAAATATAGTGACATGTGAATGTTTTAGTTTTTCAAAAAATTCACATGCCTCCTCTATAATGTCACATTTTATAATTGAGATTGCATTATACAACAATACATATATCATGGTTCCATATGAGTACATCTCCATCCATCAAATAATAATGAGATAGTATATTTTCAATTTATTTTAGTTGTAAAATATCATAGTGAATGTGGTAATATAAATTGTAAATATGGACTTAGGAAATATATTTTTATTTTATGAAGAGGCAAGGATCTTAGCATTATTTCCATATATGTTAGTGGCTTTAGTAAATATTTATTATGTTCCTTCAATTTGGTTACAAAATTGTTGTAACTTTTAATTTTTTTTGTTTTAATATCCTATAGCCATTGAAAAGTAGTCTTTTAAATAATTCATGTGCCTTTTCTATATTTCCACAATTTGAATTGATATGTCAATAAGTTCAACTAGGTGAAATCACTTTGGTACATTTAGGACATTAGTGCCATAACTCATGGGTTTATGATAGAACACCTATATAGATTCATCTTTAATGGTTACAATCATAGACCCTAGGTTTACGTGGAATGCCCATTTGGATTAGGGGGTTTTGGTCATAAAGGTTATGACCATAAGGGCTAAAAAAATTATGGCTACAATCATAACCCCCAATATATTTCTCTATACTACCACATTTTTCACATGAGATCGAACTAGGGTCAATTCCATCATGATGTTGAATTTAGGGTCAAATATTTATTAAGGAATGTTTTTCATATTCTATAATTATTTCATTAGTTTATCAAATAATTCAAGGGTGAAAAATGTGGGAGACTACACAAAAAACATGAACTATCTCAAAAATGTCACAACAAAATTTCGTCACATGGACTACAATTAATGTAGGATATGCACAATGTGGAATTTACAAATATGCTCTAAAACATGTATTTTCTAAAAAATTAACATGTATTTACATAAAAATGACTGCAAAAATATAGTGACATGTGAATGTTTTACTTTGTCAAAAAATTCACATGCCTCCTCTATAATGTCACATTTATAATTAAGATTGAATAATATAGCAATACATATATCATGGTTCCATATGAGTACATCTACATACATCAAATAATAATGAGATAGTATATTTTCAATTTATTTTAGTTTTAAAATATCATAATGAATGCGGTAATATAAATTGTAAAGATGGACTTAAGGAATATATTTTTATTTTATGAAGAGGCAAGGATCTTAGCATTATTTCCATATATGTTAGTGGCTTTAGTAAATATTTATTATGTTCCTTCAATTTGGTTACAAAATTGTTGTAACTTTTTTTTTTTTTTTTTAATATCCTATAGACATTAAAAAGTAGTCTTTTAAATAATTCATGTGCCTTTTCTATTTTTCCACATTTTGAATTGATATATCATTAAGTTCAACTAGGTGAAATCACTTTGGCACATTTAGGACATTAGTGCCATAACTCATGGGTTTATGATAAAACACCTATATAGATTCATCTTTAATGGTTACAATCATAGACCCTAGGTTTATGTGGAATGCCTGTGTGGATTGGGGGATTTTGGTCATAAATATTATGACCATAAGGGCTACAACAATTATGGATACAATCATAACCCCAAATATATTTCTCTATACTACCACATTTTTCACATGAGATCAAACTAGGGTCAATTTCATCATGATGTTGAATTTAGGGTCAAATATTTATTAAGGAATGTTTTTCATATTCTATAATTATTTCACTAGTTTATCAAATAATTCAAGGGTGAAAAATGTGGGAGACTACACAAAAAACATGAACAATCTGAAAAATGTCACAACAAAATTTTGTCACATGGACTACAATTAATGTAGGATGTGCACAATGTGGAATTTACAAATATGCTCTAAAACATGTTGTAGTTTCTAAAAAAATAACATGTATTTACATAAAAATGACTACAAAAATATAGTGACATGTGAATGTTTTAGTTTGTCAAAAAATTCACATGCCTCCTCTATAATGTCACATTTTATAACTGAGATTGCATTATACAGCAATACATATATCATGGTTCCATATGAGTACATCTGCATCCATCAAATAATAATGAGATAGTATATTTTCAATTTATTTTAGTTGTAAAATATCATAGTGAATGTGGTAATATAAATTTCATATATGGACTTAGGAAATATATTTTTATTTTATGAAGAGGCAAGGATCTTAGAATTATTTCCATATATGTTAGTGGCTTTAGTAAATAATTATTATGTTGCTTCAATTTGGTTACAAAATTGTTGTAACTTTTAATTTTTTTAATTTTAATATCCCATACACATTGAAAGGTAGTATTTTAAATAATTCATCTTCCTTTTCTATATTACCACATTTTGAATTGATATGTCATTAAGTTCAACTAGGTGAAATCACTTTGGCACATTTAGGACATTAGTGCCATAACTCATGGGTTTATGATTGAACACCTATATATATTCATCTTTAATGGTTACAATCATAGACCATAGGTTTATGTGGAATGCCTATGTGGATTCGGGGGTTTTGATCATAAAGGTTATGACCATAAGGGCTACAACAATTATGGCTACAATCATAACCCCCAATATATTTCTCTATACTACCACATTTTTCACATGAGATCGAACTAGGGTCAATTTTATCATGACGTTGAATTTAGGGTCAAATATTTATTGAGGAATGTTTTTCATATTATATAAATATTTCATTAGTTTATTAAATAATTCAAGGGTGAAAAGTGTGGGAGGCTACATAAAAAACATGAACTATCTGAAAAATGTCACAACAAAATTTCATCACATGGACTACAATTAATGTAGGATGTGCACAATGTGGAGTTTACAAATATGCTCTAAAACATGTCATAGTTTCTAAAAAAATAACATGTATTTACATAAAAATGAGTGCAAAAATATAGTGACATGTGAATGTTTTAGTTTGTCAAAAAATTCACATGCCTCCTTTATAATGTCACATTTTATAATTGAGATTAAATTATACAGCAATACATATATCATGGTTCCATATGAGTACATCTACATCCATCAAATAATAATGAGATATTATATTTTCAATTTATTTTAGTTGTAAAATATAATAGTGAATGTGGTAATATAAATTGTAAAGATGGACTTAGGAAATATATTTTTATTTTATGAAGAGACAAGGATCTTAGCATTATTTCCATATATGTTAGTGGCTTTATTAAATATTTATTATGTTCCTTCAATTTGGTTATGAATTTGTTGTAAATTTTATTTTATTTTGTTTTAATATCCTATAGACATTGAAAAGTAGTCTTTTAAATAATTCATGTGCCTTTTCTATATTTCCACATTTTGAATTGGTATGGCATTAAGTTCAACTAGGTGAAATCACTTTGGCACATTTAGGACATTAGTGCCATAACTCATGGGTTTATGATAAAACACCTATATAGATTCATCTTTAATGGTTACAATCATAGACCCTAGGTTTATGTGGAATGCCTATGTGGATTGGGGGGTTTTGGTCATAAACGTTATGACCATAAGGACTAAAACAATTATGGATACAATCATAACCCCCAATATATTTCTCTATACTACCACATTTTTCACATGAGATCGAACTAGGGTCAATTTCTTCATGACATTGAATTTAGGGTCAAATATTTATTAAGGAATGTTTTTCATATTCTATAATTATTTCACTAGTTTATCAAATAATTCAAGGGTGAAAAATGTGGGAGACTACACAAAAAACATGAACTATCTAAAAAATGTCACAACAAAATTTCATCACATGGACTACAATTAATGTAGGATGTGCACAATGTGGAATTTACAAATATGCTCTAAAACATGTAGTTTCTAAAAAAATAACATGTATTTACATAAAAACGACTGCAAAAATATAGTGACATGTGAATGTTTTAGTTTGTCAAAAAACTCACATGCCTCCTCTATAATGTTACATTTTATAATTGATATTGCATTATACAGCAATACATATATCATGGTTCCATATGAGTACATCTGCATCCATCAAATAATAATGAGATAGTATATTTTCAATTTATTTTAGTTGTAAAATATCATAGTGAATGTGGTAATATAAATTGTAAAGATGGACTTAGGAAATATATTTTTATTTTATGAAGAGGCAAGGATCTTAGCATTATTTCCATGTATGTTAGTGGCTTTAGTAAATATTTATTATGTTCCTTCAATTTGGTTACGAAATTGTTGTAACTTTTTTTTTTTTTTTTAATATCCTATAGACATTGAAAAGTAGTCTTTTAAATAATTCATGTTCCGTTTCTATATTTCCACATTTTGAATTGATGTCATTAAGTTCAACTAGGTGAAATCACTTTGGCACATTTAGGACATTAGTGCCATAGCTCATGGGTTTATGATAGAACACCTATATAGATTCATCTTTAATGGTTACAATCATAGACCCTAGGTTTATGTGGAATGCCTATATGGATTCGGGGGTTTTGGTCATAAAGGTTATGACCATAAGGGCTACAACAATTATGGCTACAATCATAACCCCCAATATGTTTCTCTATACCACCACATTTTTCAAATGAGATCGAATTAGGGTCAATTTCATCATGACATTGAATTTAGGGTCAAATATTTATTAAGGAAATTTTTTCATATTCCATAATTATTTCATTAGTTTATCAAATAATTCAAGGGTGAAAAATGTGGGAGACTACACAAAAACCATGAACTATCTAAAAAATGTCACAACAAAATTTCATCACATGGACTACAATTAATGTAGGATGTGCACAATGTGGAATTTACAAATATGATCTAAAACATGTTGTAGTTTATAAAAAAATAACATGTATTTACATAAAAATGACTACAAAAATATATTGACATGTGAATGTTTTAGTTTGTCAAAAAATTCACATGCCTCCTCTATAATGTCACATTTTATAATTGAGATTGCATTATACAGCAATACATATATCATGGTTCCATATGAGTACATCTACATCCATCAAATAATAATGAGATAGTATATTTTCAATTTATTTTAGTTGTTAAATATCATAGTGAATGTGGTAATATAAATTGTAAAGATGGACTTAGGAAATATATTTTTATTTTATGAAGAGGCAAGGATCTTAGCATTATTTCCATATATGTTAGTGGCTTTACTAAATATTTATTATGTTCCTTCAATTTGGTTACGAAATTGTTGTAACTTTTAATTTTTTTTGTTTTAATATTCTATAGACATTGAAAAGTAGTCTTTTAAATAATTCATGTGACTTTTCTATATTTTCACAATTTGAATTTTTATGTCATTAAGTTCAACTAGGTGAAATCACTTTGTCACATTTAGGACATTAGTGCTATAACTCATGTGTTTATGATAGAACACCTATATAGATTCATCTTTAATGGTTAAAATCATAGACCCTAGGTTTATGTGGAATGCCTATGTGGATTGGGGGGTTTTGGTCATAAAGGTTATGAACATAAGGGCTACAACAATTATGGCCTCAATCATAACCCCTAATATATTTCTCTATACTACCACATTTTTCACATGAGATCAAACTAGGGTCGATTCCATCATGACGTTGAATTTAGGGTCAAATATTTATTAAGGAATGTTTTTCATATTCTATAATTATTTCATTAGTTTATCAAATAATTCAAGGGTGAAAAATGTGGGAGACTACACAAAAAACATGAACTATCTAAAAAATGTCACAACAAAATTTTGTCACATGGACTACAATTAATGTAGGATGTGCACAACGTGGAATTTACAAATATGCTCTAAAACATGTTGTAGTTTCTAAAAAAATAACATGTATTTACATAAAAATGACTGCAAAAATATAGTGACATGTGAATGTTTTAGTTTTTCAAAAAATTCACATGCCTCCTCTATAATGTCACATTTTATAATTGAGATTGCATTATACAGCAATACATATATCATGGTTCCATATGAGTACATCTACATCCATCAAATAATAATGAGATAGTATATTTTCAATTTATTTTAGTTGTAAAATATCATAGTGAATGTGGTAATATAAATTGTAAATATGGACTTAGGAAATATATTTTTATTTTATGAAGAGGCAAGGATCTTAGCATTATTTCCATATGTGTTAGTGGCTTTAGTAAATATTTATTATGTTCCTTCAATTTGGTTATGAAATTGTTGTAAATTTTAATTTTTTTTGTTTTAATATCCTATAGACATTGAAAAGTAGTCTTTTAAATAATTCATGTGCCTTTTCTACATTTCCACATTTTGAATTGATGTCATTAAGTTCAACTAGGTGAAATCACTTTGGCACATTTAGGACATTAGTTCCATAACTCATGGGTTTATGATAGAACGCCTATATAGATTCATCTTTAATGGTTACAATCATAGACCCTAGGTTTATGTGGAGTGCCTATGTGGATTGGGGGGTTTTGGTCATAAAGGTTATGACCATAAGGGCTACAAAAATTATGGCTACAATCATAAACCCCAATATATATATATATATATATATATATATATATATATATATATATATATATATATATATTATTTTTTATTTTTCAACACCATTTTTTCTTATAAAAATACACCCTTATTAGCATAACCCCTCTACATTATATACTACTCATCAGGTGACCTCAACAATTCTAGGTATCTTTCTATGCATTTTTCTTACTTTTTGTTTAGAAAAAGAGTTAAAAAAAAAAATTCAAATAAGGGGTTTAGGGATAAAATGATAAAGTGTATATATATATATATATATATATATATATATATATATATATATATATATATCCAAAGTTTTTATTAAATTAGATAAAAAATAAACATTTATTTTATATATTTCAAATATGGAAGATTTTATTTATTGGCTCAGATGTGCTTATGAGATTAGACACACTGAAGATAACTCAATGGGTTTTCACCCTATTATTTTAGAATTTTCAAAAGACAACTTAGGGCATGAGTTATAATTTTGGGCTCTCCTATGTAGCCTATTTGGAATAGCTTCTAGAACATATAGGTTCTACCACACAAAGAATCAAAACCTTACATCCACACTATATTAAGCTCACGTACCTTTGCCAATTTGTCCAAGAAGGATATCAATAGATAGTATCTAATTCAAAGAGTGAGTTAGGTAGAAAAGAATAAAAAATAGGTGGGTAGGTTATAAATTTGTATTCTCATGCTTAATGGGAGTTTTATTGCTTTCATAGACTATCTATAGACTTGAATAGGAATTACCTCTACATAGGTAGTCTTGATAGGGATCAGACATGTCTAGATAGAGTAGAGAGTCTGAAGGAAGTACTTATAATGGGTGTGATCCATGCAACAATAATTCAAAAGATAAGCATATACATATTTTTTTAGTAAAATACACTCATACATAGGCATTTGGAGAAACATAATCAAATGCAAAAGATTTTTTGAGTTAGTTATTCACTCAAATTGGCAAATCACACATAACATAATCCAAATTCAAACCATTGTCTTAAAAATGATATGCATCCACCATACTAACACTAAGAACTGAGGAAGGCTTTTCACAATAAAAATAAAAGAGATCATGAACATTCCTTTTAGAATTTCTATAACCTAATAAGTTTTCTTATTATAAATTCTAATCAATCTACAATGGTTTAGATGCATATAAATATCATTAAGAGATATTTTATCCCAAAATAAATTCCACTCATAACCATCATCCCATAGTTGGCATAGTATCGAGATAATTACAAAATGGACAAATAAGATATAATGATATAGAGTGAGGAAGGTAGCCCCACTATGCATGAATTTACAAATTTGGCCAAACAGGGGCCCATTTACAACTTTCAAAATGAATCTTACCCTAATTGATTTTTTTTCTAATTTGGATTCTTATTCCTTAGGGAATATTAAAAATTCCCCACCATTAGAAATCTCATCGTGGTCTTAGAGGTCCCAATAAGTGATGGCCTAGGTGGAACATGTCTGAGGAATGCCACATAGAGGGGTGTGACCATTAGGGACATTAGACTCTAAAATAGTAGCCTAGATTGTGCTTGCATGTTGAACCTACATATCTTTAATACATACATGATAATCTCCTCTAGTTTTTGGAAAATTGATGATATAAGTTTTGAATAGGATCTTTATTTTATCTAAGTGAGTATCATGGTTAGCAAGAGGGGCCTAAATGATCGCTTTTATTGTAGTATATTGATCTTAGTTCTCTTTGGCATAACTTACTAAATTTATGACTTACTCATTGCCTACCTTGTTTTCATCCCAAGCCCTATTATTAATTTATGTCATCAAATTGGATAACTTAATTGAAAACTCCATAAGAGATTTTAGTTGGCCATATGTTTTATATAGTGACACTATCTTGGACTCTCAAAATAACTGCATAATTTAATGGATGGTATGGTTGATGTGGATAACTATGGTGTTTATTTCCACTACCCATTGTTTTAGGGATGTCTTCATATGCATCATTTAATTATAAATCATTCTTATGTCATAAAGGGTCATTAGATTTAGGTATGGGGACATGTCTTTGATGACATACTTGGTCAGGTATACTAATTTAACCTCAAACTTGATGGTGTGGTCAATATACCTTTATCACCTTCTATTTCTAAGGAATACCCTTTGCCTTAGACTGGTAACATTCTACCATACATGGATTCAAAGGCCTATTTAACTTATTATGTAACCCTAACTTTTGATATGGGGGATTTAGGATTAAGAAATATAAAAGTAGTTCTAACATTAGGGTGATTGTTGTCAGACATAGGATCCTTGATTTTGAAGGCACTCATGAGATTGAGTGTTACATAGGAGGAAACTGAGAGACAATCCATGGAATAAAGATATACCCTCATTAATTTTAGGAGTAATGTTGGTTCAGTCTAAGGACTAACTAGTTTAACCTTTTTCTACTCAGAGAGTAGTATTTGTTACCACCAGAGGCTCAATGTATGTATGGTTACACTTAGAATTCATTATCAACCAAAAAAAAACACTTACTCAATAGTATAGATAATCCAAGCCTTGATAATTTACAAAATAGGGGAAATCACTTTACTTCCAAAATAAACTTAAAAAGGGGAGAGTAAGGTAAGGTATAAAAGGGGTGTTTCTAATTCAAAAAATGCTAGTGTCTAAGAACTAAAACGTGTCAAGTCACATTTATACCACTGTGTGCCTAGTTATTGGGAAAGATTATGGAGGGCACCAATAAGAATATAGAGGGAAAGATTACAGAGGGACACCAATAAGAATATAGAGGGAAAGATTACATACTTTATCCACTTATTGGGAAAGATTATAGAGGGACACCAATAAGAATATTTCACTTGCAGGTCCTCCACAGAATGTGAACACTTAAGATATTTTCAATAATTGACACACAAAGCTTTTAAAACCCTTTATAATTGAAAGTATATAAAGCATAAATTATTTACAAAAAGATAGAAAGGAACATATAAGGGGTTAAAATATAAAATGGACAAATATAACTACCATATTCATCTATTTAATATAAGAATGTAATCACTTCTCTTACATGAACATTCACTTAAATTTTACAATGGACCACATTCCATGAACAAAGAACTAGGTTAAAATAATAATAAAAATCTATTGGATTTTTAAAAAAGTTTATTTACATAAATTGGTGACCATTACAAGGGATTATAATTTATAATATATATAAGATGTGTATTACCTCTAAGTATCATGAGATTCCCATCCTTGGCCATGATGGCCACTCAAGGTTGTTATAACTATCAAGATTAAAAATGAATAAAAGATTCCCCCCTCAAAAAATATGATTTAGGGGGAATTAAATTGATTTATTATTTATTTATGGGAGGACCACCTCCCAATTTCTTGGGTTATACCTCTTAGGCTAGAAGTGTAGATACCACTAGGTCAAACTCTCGATCTAGCTTAGCCAGGTTCATAGGTGGCTCCTAAAATATCATATCTAACTAGGTTAATAATCATTAATATACTTGGAATGGATCTTATAGGGACACTTTCACTTCAAATACCTAGCCTATGCTTTCAGTAGATTTATTTGAGAGTTCTAAACCTGCTTTGGTTCTAACTTTGTTAGATTTTGTCACTTTTCTCTTCATGTCCTAGTCAAAGTGATCCAGATGAACTCAAAAATTTATTATGTATATTAGGGTACCATCTAGATGGAATAACATAGTGATTTTAACCTCCTTAAATTAATTCAACATCCTTTCCCTACTATCTTATATATGCCTCACAACTATCTACACTAAAGCCACCCATTCTTTGATTGAATCCCTCATTATCCCAATATAAGTCTAAAAGAGGCTCAAGTCTGAGGTAGGCATGAGTTTCATCTCTAGTAACACGAATTTATGGATAACCATGGTGAAATTTATTACATTTTTTATCCATGATATTAATCCTTTATAAGTATGTATGGGCTCAGTAGAGATGTTCCAAACTTTGGGTCAGTGTTTTAACCTATTCATCAAGAATTGAGAATATTTATATGAGATATTCCTTAACCCTTCCAATAAATTCCATAGGGAAGGTTCTATTCACATATTCCTAGAGTACCCAAACCTTCTCCTACATGTCTTCCATGAGCTTCTCAAACATGTCATGTGTGGATCAGATTACAAAGACTGGATCTTCAACTACTCTCTCTTCTCATGTAGATGTTCTCATTTTAGTGAGTGATAAGATATTTTGTTGCATATTTTAGACTATAAGGTCTCCTTATTAAATGATTTTTTGTGTGAGGATCCTCCTCATATCCTTTGAGGTCTTATCAAACTCCCATTTCACGTTTAGATCTTCCTACATAATCATCTTTAGTGCCTATAACACCATGGCTAATCCCAAGCTAGAAGGGGGTGTTAGTAGGGTGGTAGAGATGGAGGTGAAAGGTGGAGGCATAGGTGGATGAATAAGGTATGAATTGGATGGAATTGAGGATGAAATAAATTAATGAGGAGGAGGGATGGGGGCATAAGGAGGCAAGATGAAAGGGGAAGCCCATGGGAATATCTAAGCTTATGATTGGCTTTGGATCAAATAAACCTTTGGGTAATTAAAGCCAAGGAGAGAGGAATTAAGTAAGAAGGAGGAAATTGGTTTATTAAATCCAAATACTTAGGCACTTAATATAATGGAAAATTTAAGCCTAATAATTATATGGGGAATAATAAGGGGTTGAAGAGAAAGAGTTACCTTTTGCTTCTTCCTATGCCTCTTCCCCAAATCATCTTATATTGTTATAGTGGAAGATGTAGTAGAAGAGGTAGAATGGGATGACTAAGGATTATGTTGAGTAGATTCAAGTATCTCTAATGTGACTAAATCCAATTTAATTATGCACATAGGTTCACTTATTTTTTAGGGTGTAGCAAGACCTGTTGAAGAAGGATTAGTTGGAGGTTGCCAAACCTATGGAAGATCTGGTGGAGGTGTTATTGACATCCTTATATGTGGAATGGTTTGGGTAGATGTAAATTGAGATGTTAAGATATAGTGAATATCCAAAACCAGTAGAATGGTTTGGGTAGATGTAAATTGAGATGTTAAGATACAGTGAATATCCAAAACCATAGGCACTTTGGTGAATTATGAAGGGGTGAAATAAAACCACATGAGTGGGTTGCTCTGGGAATGGGAAACAAGTGAGTGATTCACTTATTTGTTGGGGAATGGTGGGATTATAGGAAGGAATATCTAGGGAAACCTAACATTATTCATTCTTGAGGATAACTTATAGGCTTATACTGATCTCAAACCATAATACTTATATAGCTTATTGTTAAATAAATAAAACCATAGAAGGTGGTAGAAGTGGAGCAAAGGGTTGAGGAGGATAAGCTCATGGAGGATAAGGGGTTGGGACCCCTTGTAATATCCTCCTTTAAATTTAAGGAGGATTCACCTAAATATCCTCCTTGACCTCAACTAGTTTATAAGAGGTAGGTCCACTTTGGTTAGATGGCCTAAGCTAAACCTACTTTCCCTTCTTTCTAGCTTCAAATTGGGCAAGTGCCTCTTTGTCATCTATATGGTTAAGTTGAACCTCATATTCTTATCTAGTTTGGTGTCCATAATTGATATTTATTATGTCTTGATACCTCCCCATATGAGCCCTGATGATGTTGTGGGGGTCTTAATATCTTTGTTATGTCCTATCCATGGCATTAGAATCCCTACCTACATCCATCTTCTAAAATAGGGGAAAACTTATGTATACATGACACCTAATGGTGATGGGGAAGGATATGAAAGCCTTCTACTAGTGGATAATGTAGTGACTAAAGATTCCTTCAACTAGTTGATAACAAATATTTTATTTTGCCAACTAGTCTAGAACTTGGTACGGTAAGTGAAGGGGAGCTTTGAGGGTACCAGCGACTCAAATGATGATGTCATCCTTATTGTGCCATTAATCACTTATGGACCCAATATATTACCTTATTTTATTAGATAAAAGAGGCATGCCCACCTTTTTATCACTAAATAAACCACTAGATAAAAGGACTCACAAATCTCCTAGATGTGATTCTAGTAATGGTGGCCATATAGTTTATAAAAAACTACATGGAATATTACACCTTTGGGAACCCATGGTGGAAAGGAATAGGGATTAAACATAATGGTTGTTTAAAATATGTCCACCAAGTGTCTCATCATATAAAAATTAACTCTGCCCTGATCATCTAATATTTTCTTGACAATATTGAAGTTGATCGTGCCTCTAAGGTTTGGGACCTAATCACCTTTGAGGATTACATACAATAGGGGCATCCATAAGATATTTATAAGCACACAATTGGTCACCCTAAATAGTTGATCTAGAAATAACATCCCTACATGAATCCCCTCCTTGAAGGTGTGTAGGTGTAAGAGTTTATTTCTACCTTATTAACCCATTTGGCATCTAGGTTTTCTACCTAGTCCTTCAAGACATCATATATTTGATTTATGTTAATCCAAACATTAACTATGGATACATCATAATAGACTATGTAATTTATGATTTTTTATTAGGCCTTAAATGCACTCCCCAAAATATATGTGATCTTGTGCCTAAAACTTGTAAAACACACACAATATCATGAACACCATCTTGTACTTGTTTGGAAGTGAGAAAAAAATTGTCGAAGAGGTATGCATAAGGGAAGATCTCTAACTTGTATGTGCATCTATTTAACCCACACTTCTTATATTCCTTGAGTGCATATTATAACTCATCCTTATCCCCATCATCATTAGATGTAGACTTTGGCATATTTTCAATTGTTTTGAATGTCATTGTAATGTTTGAAGTGGGTTAGGCCCTTCAAGAAAGTGGTTTCCCTATATTAGAACTTAAATTTAGAGTTAGAGGATGAAACAACCATGGTATAAAAGGGATAAATTTTATATGGTAGTGAATTATGATCAAAGAAAGCATGGGGCATAAGAATGAGGAGAAAATGAGGAGGTATATCTTAGGAAAATGGGATAAATAATGGTAAAAGAGTTTGCCATGGGAATTTATAGGGATCCTCAAATGTATCATGCATTGATGGTGTTTTGAAAATCACCCCACATGAATTAAAATTTGATTTATGACTCGATCCTCTCATTTATTTCCTAATCTAAAATTAAACTCGGAGATTTCAAATACATTTTGCATGCTATATTTGGAGACTACAAAAGGACATTTTAAATTGTTCAATTAGGGCCCAATTTTGCATTTAGTGAATTCAGAGAGTGTGGTAGGAACATAGCTATATATCCCATGTGGCATCCTAAGTGTATACACATAAAAACTTTATACATTTACCAAATATTGATGATTTACATTTTGCAAGACCCCATCAAGACTCAATCACTCTGAGTACATGCCTTAAGGGGTGTATAAGGAAAGGGGTGGGTAGACCTTTGGTTCATCATAGAATTTTTTTCCCTTGTTTACACATTATTATCAATCCAACTAGATCCCAAAAACTTTCCCTAAGTTACTTCTCCTCCCTTGAGTACTCCTCTAGTATTTTCCTCTTTCCATTCCTCCTTTTCTTATCTTAAACTCCTTTTGGTCAATTGATTATACTAGGTTGACTGGGTTGACCTAATACAATTTAGGGGTATTTTTTACTTTCTTAGCTTGTTATCCCTTTGTCCAACCTAACTCAAACCTAGTGATTTGTCCCCAAAAACACATTGGGTCAACTGGGTTAACCCTATATAGCTGACATTCCCAAAAAGATTTAGGGCAAGATCTACCTATTAATACAAGATAATTTCAATAATTATTAATATGTGTAATCAAGATTTATTATTCACTCATGCTTCTTCATAATCTACTCTTCCACCATTCTACTTGAGGAGACTTCACTTAGGTTTCTTATTTGGAGAATCTAGTCTTGTGGATAAGTCTTGGATGATTTAGCCTTTCTTAGTGATCCTTACAAACCTTAATAAGCTCTTGTGAATCACATTTATCAAAGGGAGATATTGAGTCTTAGTGGGCTCACATTCAGGTAAGTATATTCTAACTTTGTTCTCCTCTCTTTTAGTAGATAGAAGTAGTAAAGTGTTGGCTCAAATAATACTATATTTCATATTTATGTATTAGGGTGTTACTCATACATAATTTAATTGAATTTCCCTATGCATATTTTTTTTAATTTCTAACCCCCATTTTATGCCAAAAGATCTGGTGTGCACTAGATTAGATTTAGTTTCTTGTTATTAGAATAAGTGAAATGTTTTAAACCTTGGGACTCTATTAGATTTCTTATGCAATTGTGTTAGAATGTAGGCTTTGAAATCCTTCCTAGCATGATGTTTTGTGACAATTGATCCCCTAAGTGGGTCTAGTAGATCCCTTAATTGGTCATACTCTCGCTTAACAAGTGTATCCCCAATTAGAATTTTAGGTATGCTCTATCTTCTCTGAGCTAGGATTGATTTATAGACATGACGTATTTTTGATTGCATACATTCTGGTGAAATTGATGTGAAACTAACCCTTACAATATTTATTTCACTTTTTCATTCTTTTAGTCATTATTTTGATCATAATTTTTATCATATATTTTGACATACTGAATTGATTCTATCAACCTAGCTATTTTTTTCTATGCATAGGTTTTTAGGAATAGGAAACTAGATCAACCCAGTTGACATAGTATAGGCTTTCAGCCTTTCAAATGCCTAGTTCAGCATACTAGGTTGATCTAATTGACCCCTTATAGTTTTAACATTTTTATCTAGTTCTTATACAGCTTGATCAATTCTTTTAACCCAATTTGTAGATTTCTCAAGCATACTTCAAGGTTATTCATTAGTAATATTTATTAATTGCATCTCTGATCCACCAAGGTTCTTTTCTACCTCTTTTTTTCTTTCTTTTATGTCTTTCCTTTCATAATTTATAGTCTTTAAAACTACCCTTGCATAGTCAACTGGATCGACACTGTTGACCTAGTTCTATGTTCTATGTATTGTCTGAAATAACTGGATCAATACTGCTAACCCAGTTCATTTTCAAACCTTGATTCCATAGTATAGGTTTGACCCTATCAACCCTATTATGTATTTTTTACATATATTGTCAACACTATACCTTGTTTCAAAGTTAGAATTAACCTTATATATATTAGAAATTAGTTCACACACTTTATTTTCCTATTCTTTGCAGGCTTATAATAGTTCACATAGTTTAATTAAGGGATTTTTAATTAATCACTTAGTTTCACTCTTTATATTTTATGCACACATGACCAAATCACAAAACAATAAACAAGCACTTTAAAATTTTATCTACCTTAGGCCAACTGACTTAGATTTCATCACCAAGGGGGAAGTTGACTTGATGCTCTGGTCAATTATAAATTGTGGTTACTGGTATATTCTGGCTAAACACCCAACACCCTTATCATTGTGGTGTGTGAAGTGAGGGGGTAGGCCCTAATACCAAGCCTGTATCACTACCTGAAACCATCCTTAGATTGGTATCTAGTACCTTGTTTATAGCCAACTTCCAATCACATTTAAAATCATTTTTTATAATCTAATTAATAGTCAGGATGATCAATTATTTTGCTTTACTTTTCAAGTTGTTTTCTTATTTTTTATTTAATTATGTGTGTAAAAACTTGTATTAGCTAGCATTAGTGAAAGGTTTTGTTTTGTGTGCCTCAATTGGATTAACTAGCATTGATCCAATTGATTATTTATTTCCTTTCAGCTCTTTCCTAGATTAGCTAAAAAAATTATTTTATTTTAGCTCATAACTCGTTATCATCTTTCCCTTTCTCCCTATCTATTATACCAGGTCGACCCAGTTGACCTTATACCTTTTTAATCCCCTATTCACTATACAAAATCAACCTAATTGACCTTTTATAGTCTATAGCTCCTTTTCCATCTTTTTCCTGCCTCTGTTCAATATACTGGATCGACCCAGTCAACCTGTATAGTTTACAGGTCCTATTTTTTATGCTTGGTTGACCTAATCAATCGTGTACTATTTTTTTCTTTCCTTGTTTGTCAATATAATTCCTTATATTTCTAATTTTGCATTTTACTCATCTATTTTTAGTCAAAATTAAATCTCCTATCATAATCTTCTTGGATAGCTTGAATCCATTTAGATAATATATGGGATGTTCATTTATTCCTCTCTTTTCCTCTCAAGAGCACCATCACTCTTGGGGAACCTCTTCTCCTCTTTCATCTATGAACTATAACATTGTGAAAATAACACATCAAGATGAATTTGATGGATCTGATCCTTTCTATACTCACTAAGAAACTTCTCAAAATATTCAAACTAATGTGGGAGTTATTGATACAAGTTTATTTAACAATCCCACTAGTAATCCTTCTTCTAGAAATCCTCCCTCTAATACCAATATGGTGAATGCTAATAAAAACACAAACCCACCTCTCAATACAATGCAAATTTTAGCCTAAGTTATTCAACAAATGAACATTATGCAAAATTCTAATACCAACCAAATGATGCAACTTTAACATCTAATCAATGTGGCTAATCAACCTCCAACTATTCATCCTCAAGTTAATCCTAATTATATTCCTCCACCTCTTAGGGATGCCTCAAGTAATTTTATTCATCAACCCATAATGAATAAAAATATCTTTCAAATTATTCAAAATGAGCCTTTAACTCCCTTTATTATTTCCATTGATAGTGGTAACATATCTCTAACTATTAAATATGATGGGACTAAAGACCCTGTCTCATTTATTAAAGCCTTTATCAACCTTTACAAAGAGTGGATCCAAACTAATACATT
Source organism: Torreya grandis (assembly GCA_037957365.1). Classification (NCBI taxonomy): domain Eukaryota; kingdom Viridiplantae; phylum Streptophyta; class Pinopsida; order Cupressales; family Taxaceae; genus Torreya; species Torreya grandis. The sequence continues at coordinate 758,816 of JARHVA010006367.1, forward strand.
TTCCACTAATAAAATACTAGTCAAAAATTTTATCGGTGATATATTAGAATGGTATAATCAACTGCCCCAACATTCTATTTTTAAACTTGAAGATTTGGTTAATCCTTTGGTTAAAGAGTTTCAACACAATGATCTTCCTAAAAATTGTCTTAGCCATTTCATCAATGCTAAGAAATCTCCCACTGAATTAGCTCAAGACTTAATCAAGAGATGGAAATATTTATCTCATAAATTTGATCATAACATGACTAATGATAATCTATTCAAACTCTTTATCATGGATTTAACTCCCACTCTCTAATATAAGGTTCAAACATTTGCTCCTCAAACACTTAAAGTAGCTCTTAATCAAGCTAAGTGTCAATAATTTTATATGAAGTAATTCAAACCTAATCCTAAACTACTTAAAGGATATTTAAAAACATCTAATTATATCACTAGTAATGTTCCACCAACCAAACAAGGAGTTTTTAAAATTGATATTCTTTCACCTTCTCATACACCTCTTTTGGTTCAAAAAATGAAATAATTTTTACTACCCTAGAAACCTTTTAATTCTCCTCCCAAGTGGTATGACCCTAATCTATTTTGTTGGTTCCATGCCAACATTGGACATTCTCATGAATCTTTTAAAGGGATTAATAAATTTATTGTCTCTTATATGTTTGGTGATTCATTCAATCATGAAGCTATGATCAATATTTGTCATCAAGAATACACTATTGTGTCCCAAAAATGATAAAACTTCAAATCTTTTACCTCTAATAACCAAAATTATTATTCTAATAATTAATCAAATATCAAGGATTTTTGTGCCATCAATGATGATTTTGACTAATATTATAACAACTCTTAATATGTTAACACTACCAAGGTCAATTATCACCGTAAACTAGCTCACAAAGATCATGTTACCAATCCTAAAAAACCATCTTTAGAAGAACAACTTCTTAAAGATACTACCACCTCTAATGTTGATTCAGAAGTACCTAATGAACAACTTCCTCCTTATAATCCTTGAACCACATCTATACCTTTTAAAACTAATTTACCTTCTAAAACTCATGTTGGTTCTTCTAAATCTCATTAGAATATTCTTGAAGAACTCAACTCTATGCCTTGCAAGATTCCACTTATGGAGTTAGTACATACTTTATCATATCATCATATATTCCTTATGCAACAACTTCAATAAATTTAATATTCGTCCTCCATCGATGAAGAACCACCTTCTATTAATTCTCAACCTACTAGTATCAACACCATTGAAACCTTATGTCCTTCTTTCAAGCCTTATATTGAATTCCTTGAGGAAGACATGATCAATAATGAAATTCTTGTTCATGTCAATGATCTACCACTATTTATTAAAATATTCATTAATGCAACTCTTATCTAAAAAAATTTAGCTGATGAAGCCTTTGGTATTAATGTGACATCCTTGTGGCTTATATAACAATTTGGTTATAACAAGGATCATCTCAAGCAAACTCATCTTACTTGTCATGGTTTTGATACAACAAATAAGAACTACTTGATTTTAGTTGGCTTCCATTAACTATAGGACCTAAGATTGTTCAAACCAGGCTTATGGTCCTTGATCTCCCTTTATCTTACAATGTCCTTCTTAGTCTTCCATGGACTCAAATAATGAGGGCCATTACTTCTTCTGATAGTCAATGTATTAAATTATTACATAATGGGAACTAGTAAAAGCATGAAGATGATCCCAATCCATGGATTATCTAACTTCCTAATCCTAAACCTCAATATTATATTCCTACAAATCCTAAAATTAACAATTCTCCTTTACCCAAGTTCATCAATATGAGTCCTGATCTACAAGTTAATCTTATAGATTATGATGATGATGGGCCCAATAAGTTGAAACATACTTACAATACTACTAAGTTACCTCCATATATTTTGTAATGGCTTCCTCCCTCTTTATTACCAATAGATCATATTATTCCTTTTATTGATGAGATTACCTACTTTCCCCCTCCATGCAATGCTTAGAAGACTTCTTTACCATAATATGCCTTCACTTTCAATGATTTTGGAGTGGCTAAATTATTTCAAGATCCTCTCATCATGTCTCCTCATGCATTCAACAATATTGGGATTTCACCTTCTGAAACTCCCCATGATTCTCAAGCTTGTAAGATTTCTCCAACATATGATGACAACTATATCATGGCCCAAGCTTAATCTAGAGACTTGGATGTCTAGCACTACCATAAAACTTTAGCCCAAATCCATGATTTTAATTAGAATGTGCATATCATTTCTATGGATCATACCTTAGATCTTGAAGGTCATGCGCCTTCTATCAATCTTCCTCTTATTGATACTCCTTGGGTGATAGAGAAAATTATACCTTCCAAATGTCCATAAATCTCTACATCTCTTTTCCGACCTATCAATCCAATCATTACATTCAATCCTTTTCCCATCATCAAATCCACCAACACACTAATCTCTTCTACTCCATCTACTTCTACTCTTAAAATTAAACTTGATGCTAAGGAAATCAATGTCCATCAAATTCATTCTAAGTATGATATCCAAGGCAATCAAATTCCTAATTTTGAAGTAGATGTAAAATGTTATGGTCCTCTTCCTACCTTGCCTAACAACGAAGCTATTCTTGAGTTACTTCATGCCTAGGAACCTCAACTTCCTTAACAACATCATAAATTTGGAAATTTCAAAACTAAAACTCCTTGTTTCAACAACTTCATTACTAGCATTGATCCTAAAACAAATATAATTTTAGCCTTACCTAACACACCATACCATTTTCAAGATAGTAATGTCATGCTTACTGAAGAAACCAATTGCATTGAATATGGTACCCCATCTTGTCCTTGATCGATTATAGTCTCTCAAGATATTTCACCTATTAAACATGATAATTTTAGCTTATTCTTTAAAAAATATCATGAATCTTTTGCTTGGTCCTATGAGGACATGCCTAGCATTGACCCTAGCATTATGGTTTATAATATCATTACTTATCCTGGTGTCAAGCCTTTACATTGAAAGTAAATAAAAATTTTGTCTAAAGTTTCAACCTTGTGTCATAAAGAAATCATCAAATTACTTGATGTTAAATTTATCAAACTAGTGGATTATTCTAAATGGGTTTCCAACAATGTTCCTATTCAAAAGAAAGTCACTATGGTTATTTTCATTTGTATTGATTTGTGAAAACTTAATATTGCTTGTCCCAAGGAAAACTTCCCCTAACCTTCAATAGATGCCATCGTTGATTCCATGGATGGTTATAAAATGTTATCTCTTATGGATTGTTTCTCAGGATACAATCAGATTCATATCGCTCTTAAATACCAACACAAGACTACTTTCACCATGAAATGGGGCACCTATTGCTATCTCAAAATTCCCTTTTGTCTCAAAAATGCTATAGCCCCTTACCAAAGTGAAATGTCACATCTTTTATGATCTTGTTCATAAAATTTATGAAACTTACGTGGATGATCTTATTACTAAATCCAAACATTTTAAAAATCATCTTTCTAATCTTGCTATCATCTTTGACCATCTCTTCAAATATAAAGTTAGACTTAATCCTTACAAATGTGTCTTTGGAGTCACATCTATAAAAAAATTAGGATTCTTAGTCTCTCTCCATGGCATTGATGTTGATCCTACCAAAATTAGTGCTATCATCAACATGCCTATTCCTCATTGTATTCTTGACATTCATACTTATTTAGGCAATCTTGGATAAATTAGATGCTTCATCCCCAAAATGGCATATCAAATTCACTCCATCAATTCCCTTCTCAAGAAAAGTACTACTTTAGAATGGATGGATCCATTTCAAAAAGCCTTTGATAACATGAAAGAGTCTTTGCTTCATCCACCTACACTTCATCCTCCTAATGATAAACCTTTGATTTTATATATTTCTTCCATGCCTATTTTAGTTGGGGAAATGCTTGCCCAAAGAGATGATACGGTAAGAGAGTACGTTATCTACTACATTAGCCAAGGCCTCATCGACTAAGAAACATGTTATACCAAAATTGAGCATGATTACCTCACTATCTATTTTACGACTAAAAATCTTTATCACTATATGCTTTACCAAACTACTTATGTCATTTTTAATTCTGACCCCCTTCATCATTTCTTCTCCAAAGCCTTTCTTTTTAGAGATAGAATTGGAAAATAGATGGTCCTCCTTATGCAATTTGATCTTGTATTGTCACTCAAAATTTTGTTAAAGAGAAAGTCATAGCTGACCAACTTGCTACATCTCCCATTCTAGCCACTTCTTCCCTTCAAGATGACCTTCCATATGATAATATTCTTTGCATTAAAGTTCTTAATCAATCTATCTCTCTTAAAGATTATTTTAATAGCTTTATTGTTGATCTTGAAGCCAATCAACTTGATGAATATTCTACTCCCTCTGATACTACTAAACCAAAGGTAGTTATCTAGGATCTCCCTAAAATCAATGTTGACTTACATGAGGATACTTGGACCCTTCACTTTTATGGTGTTAAATGCCTTCAAGGAGCTAGGGCAGGTTGCATTCTCACAATTCCTCTTTGTAAGATCATTCATTTATCTTTTAACTTCACCATTGATGTCACCAATAATATGTCCAAGTATGAAACTACTATCTTAGGCATGAGAGTTTATCTTGACTTAGACATTCAATACATTCATGTTTTAGGTGATTCTCATCTTATTTTCCATCAAGTTAGTGCTGATTATCAGTGTAAAAGTGAGAACCTTATCACCTATCATCAAATTGCAACCACTCTTGCTAAGGATTTTATTATTTTCACTATTGAGCCTATTCCTAGAGATCAAAATCCCATTGTTGATTCTCTTGCCTCTTCAGCTTAGCTAGCTCATCCACATCAAGTTCTTTATAATCCTTCTTTCTTATACAAATAAGAAAATATCCATCTTTAACTCAACTACAAAATCACTTATTTGTCATATTGAGGTTATTACCATTAGACAAAGCCCTTGGTATAAATACATCATTCAATTCATAGAACACCAAACTTATCCTCCTAATTTAGAATCTCATGAAAAGACACGTATTCACAAATAAGCTTTCAAGTATGTATTTTGACACAACATCCTTTACTATCACAATGTTTAAGGTACCTTGCTTTATTGTGTTATGAAAGATGAGGTTCCTCCTCTTCTTGAACAAGCACATGGGGGTATTTGTAGTGGTCACTGTAGTGGACATGTTATAGCTTGGAAATGCCTATGTATGGGTTACTTTTTGCCTACTCTTCAAAAGGATGCAATTAAATATGCTAAAAATTGTATTCTTTGTTAACTTCATGATGATCTTATCCATTCACCTCCTTCCTAGCTTCAAACTATCAAATCTCCTTGGCCATTTTCCACATGGGTATTTGATCTCATTGGTAAACTTCCTCGCTATTAAAATGGGCATGTCTTTATTATCATTATTACTGAATATTTTACCAAATAGATAGAAGCCATGCCCCTCATTAACATCATTAGTCCTACCATTTCCAAATTTATTCTTAACTAAATTATTTACCACTTTAGTGTTCCCCATACCATCATTTCTGATCATGGTGTTACTTTCAAAAACAAACATGTTAAAAAACTTTGTAATAAATTCAAGATCAATCATAAATTTTCCACACCTTATCATTCATAATGTAATGGTCAAGATGAGGCCACTAATAAAATTCTCAACAAAATTCTCCAAAAGATAATTCATGGAACCCTCATGAATTGGCATATTCATCTTTACCCTACACTTTGGGCCTATTAAACAAGCATATACTATCATTGGGGCAACTCCATTTTCTATAATTTATGATTACAAGTCAGTTCTTCTTTTAGAATTTGAGTGTCCCTCTCTTCATATATATCTTCATGGCATTATTCCCAATGAAAAATTATGTGAAGCTCACCTTCATGCCCTTGATCTACTTGATGAACACCATCTTTTTGCCTTTCAACATAACTACCAATAAAGGGCTCACATTGCTAGACAACATAACAAATGTGTTAAAGTTCATAATTTTAATATCAGTGATCTTATCCTTAAATTAGACTACACCCATGAAAAAGAAGGTAAATATTCCCAAAAATGGTGGGGCCCATATTTAGTAAGATATTCTTGAAACCAATGAAGGCCATGTTTTCAAGAGCCCACCAATGCTCAATTCCTTTAAAAAGTACTTTGCCTAAACATTTAATTCTTGTCATGTTTTCTGTCTATATCTATTTAATAGTTTTTGTAGGTTACTTAAGCATAGGTCTCTCCCTTTGTAGTAGTTCCCCCTTTTTCACAAACCTTTAGTCCTCCCTTTTGGTCTTTTGATTTCTAGATGTACGATAGTCTTTTTTATCTTCTTGCATTTTCTCTTTTTTTTAATACCCCTTGGGTTTTACTTTTGTGATTTGATTTATAAGACCACGGATAGGACCCAACATTCCTCACAAAACCACCATCTTTTATCTATTTTTATCTTTCATTGTTGTTGCTTACCAATTTTGTTTTGGCATCCTTTGGGTTTTTCTTTTGTGAGTTGCTTTGCAATACCATGGATAGGACCTAGCATCCCTCACAAAATACTACTATTTTTTTACTTACCTCACTTTAATTTTCTCTTGCTTGTTGACACCCTCATGGGTTTCTCTTTTATGATTTTATTTGTAAGACCATGGATAGGCCCCAACCCTCCTCATAAAATTACCATATTTTCATGTTCTTGATCCTTGTTCTCAAACTTTAGTTTTTGCTTCTTTTATTAGATGAAATCTGCACAATAATCTAGGTTAGCATGTTTGCATCCATTTCCCTCATTCTTATAAGGAATCATACTTTACTGTCATTATATCCCTTTTTTCCCTTTGTCACATTTTTTATGATTTAAAGCAATTCAAATTGTTCTATGTGCTAATTACTCTTGATTTCCCCTTCCTTTCATCTCTACATTTGATAAAACAAGGTCAAATTCAAGATAGAACTTTTATTTCACTTAGATTTATGAGACTCTTAGACCCCATGCTATTTGAAGTTCTCTCTCTTAGCAAACTTGTCCCAAGTATTCAAATGAAAGTCATCTTTAGCACCCATGTTTAGTTTTCCAAATCCATACAGAGGAAGAATCATTAAAATCCATCAATAAAGTTAAAATTCAAATCATTTGAAACAAAAGGCAATGATATCTAAAAGGTAGCATACAATTATCAAAAGTAAATTTCACACCAAAAGATGTGATTACAAGAACATCTCTTATCTCTAATTGAAACTCAAACTCCACAGTTGGCCTCATATAGAGTCAAGGTCCTTTGGGGTGCGGTAGGATAGTATATTAGAATAGGGGATTTCAAAAAACTCTATGATGTTACCTACTTTCTAATGCAAGTACCCAATCCTCATAGTCGACTGACATCTCTGTAAGGGGTCCTAAAGAATGGGGAAGATGTCATGGGGATGTAGGTCCATTTTACTTTTCATGTATTTAGCCTTTATGGGATTATCTATATACTCTACTTGTTGAAAAAATACTTTTGTAGCTAAGAGAAGTTCTTCATAGTCCTTATGGTCAAAATTCCTCTTATTTTGACAAACCTAAGCTAAGTGTCTTGACTTCAATAAAGAGTTTATCTACCTTAGTTTTTCCTTCATTCTCCCCTCCACCCATTTCATTTTCCCCCCTTGATAGACAAATTTTGATTCCACATTTGTTTCCCCTTTTTTTTTTATATTCCTTATTTTTCATCTCTTAAAATTATGTTAACACTACTTTGTTCAATTTTATCTATCCTTAGAGTGAAACAACATGTTTGAGTAACTATGGATTACTTATTTCATTACACCATCACTTTACATTTCCTACACTTACTTTACTTTCCTTTTTACCATTTATCATGATTTTTCTATCCTATTGTTATACACACCTGAGTTCATACCCTTTTTCCATTATTGAGTGTGGTTGTCTTGTTACTTCTCACTCAACAATGTTGTTTGCCCTTTTATGTACCTTTTTCTAGTATTGAGTAAGATGTAGATTATTATTGCTCACTCATCAATCTTTTTTTACCATTTTTTTTTTTTTTTTTACCATTCATTTGTTTTACTACCATCATGTTTGACAGGTAACCTTAGTTTGACTTGGTGACTTTGTCTTTCTTACTTAAGGATAGCTTGTCTAAGATATTTGGCCTTTAGTAGCCTTGGCTTTTTTGTTACCCAATTTATTCTTGTTGTTGACTTGGTTGTTTGGTCTAACATAGCACCTATCACCCCAACTTTCCAAATTTCCCAAGTATGTCCCATCCTCATAGCAACATTTATCTTGGCTTTTCTTGCATTTGTTTGTTTTTGCTCTTTATTTTCGTATTCTTAGGTTTGTTAAAAATAGTCTCTGTACCCTACACAATCAAAACTAACAACACAAAATAAAACCATCCCATGATAAAGGTAATTCAAGGTATGTATTGAATTTACTTTTTAGTTATTTACTTTTTAGATTAATTTCCTTTTTAGTCATTTACTTTTAGTTATTTTTTCTTTCAAATACTACAACTTTTTTTAGCATCAACATTATGTGTTACTATGTTCTTTCTCGAAGCACCATCCCCTATTACATCTTAGTGATATGTGATGAGATTTGAGTATGGAATATATATACAAATAATATTTTTAAACTTTTATCAAATACTAATGCTTTACATCTTACAAGAACCTACCGAGACTCAATCTCTCTAAGTGCATGCCTTAAGGGCTGCATCAAGAAAGGGGTGGGTAGACCTTTGGTGCTTTACAAGATTGTCATCCCTTATTTCCACATTATTACCAATCCAACAAGATCCCAAAACCTTTCCCTAAGCTACTTCTCCTCCCTTGAGTACTCCTCTAGTCTTTTCCTCTTTCCATTACCTCCTTTTCTTGTCTTAAACTCTTTTTGGTTAGTTGATTGTACTAGGTAAAGTGGGTCAACCTAGTATAGTTTATGGGTATTTTTTACTTTCTTATCTTGTTATCCCTTTGGTAGACCTGTCTCAGATCTGTGATTTATCCTTGAAAACACACTAGGTTGATTGCGTTGACCCTGTACAACTGATGTTCCTAGAAAGATTTAGGATAAGATCCAAATGTAAACACAAGATCATTTCAATCACTATTCATATGTGCAATCACAAGTTATTATTCACTTGTGCTTCTTCACAATCTACTCTTTTACAATTCTACTTGAAGAGACTTAGCTTAGGTTTCTTATTTTGAGAATCTAGTCTTTTGGATAAGTCTTAGATGTTTTATGCTTTCTTAGTGATCCTTACAAACCATAATAACCTCATGCAAAACCCCTTTGGCCAAGGGAGAGATTGAGTCTTGATGGGTTCACATTTAGGTAAGTATATTCTAACTTTGTTCTCCTCTCTGTTAGTAAATAGAAGTAGCATAAGTGTTGGCTCAAATAATACTATCTTTCATATTTTATGTATTAGGGTGTTACTCATACTTAATTTAATTGAAGTTCCCTATTTATATTTGTTTTATTGTTTCTAACACCCACTTTGTGCCACAAGCTTTGGTGTGCACTAGATTAGATTTAATTTCTTGTTATTAGAATAAGTGAAATGTTTTAAACCGTATGACTCCATTAAGGTTATTATATGAATGTGTTAGAATGTAGGATTTGGAACCCTTCCTAGCATGATATGTTGTGATAAGTGAATCAGGTCTAGTAAATCCCTATATTGGTCATGCTCCTGCTTAACAAGTGTATCCCCAATCAAAAGTATAGGTATGCTCTATCTTATTCAAGCCAAGATTAATTTATAGATGTGATGAATTTTTGATTACATACACTAGGTAGCCTTTATATGATGCCACTTTTCCATCACTAATTAATTTTACCTATAATTTATACCACCTAGGTGTGGCTCTATACTTCACCTTTACACATTTGGGTGTAGGAATTACTAACTGGAGGATCAAGGTGACAAGTGGTATCTTGTGATTAACTTTTTAAAATCAGAATGTGCCTCCCTCTGATCACCTCAGGGTGTCTTTAACCTCTATTTCTAGCTTTTACATAATTACAATGTGGTGTGGTCTAGTAGGTTAGGCTCTCCTAGGCACTGACATCTCTGACAAGTCTAGGAGATTGAAAGATTTCATAGCATGTCCACATGGTGTTTCCTTATTTAGTTGGTCTCTTGGGCCATGACATCTCTAACAAGTCTAGTATGTTAATATCTCTAATAGGATCTATATGGAACATATTCATTTGACTAGGCTCTCCTAGGGTCTAACATTTTTTATAGGTTTGAGAGATTGATAATTTAGACAGTGGGACATGTGGCACCTTCTCACTTGATCAAGCTTTGTCATTTATGATAGTCCAAAGACTAACACATTTGTCATTGGGTAAATGTGATTGGTTGGACTCTCTTAGGATTTTATGTTTCTAATAAGTCTAAGAAAATGATAGCTCTAACACTAGGGCAACTTGATAGGTCAAGATCTTTCAGGTTCTCACATCTCTGACAAGTCTGGGAGATTGATAGTTTTGAAAGTGAGGCATGCAGTGCCTTCTTAATCAATCAAGTTCTCCTTGGATATGACATTATTGATAGGTATGAGAGACTGATATCTTTGATATCAGGGTCATATGGCACTCCTACATTTTATCATTCCTTCTTCAAAAATTCATGATAAAATATTAAGTAAAAAAGGAAGCCACATAATCAATTCAAAAACTCACCTATTTATCAATGAAGCTCTATGAGATGCCAAGTTAGACTTTGAGAGACTGAGACTCTATGAAACTAAGATTTTAGGAACCTTAATACAAGTCTAAATCTATAAAAAAATATTGGCATAATATAAATATTCTAAGTATGAAAGCATTTTATTCTTATTAGGACACAATAAGGACTTGAATGTGCTTGAATCCAAAAGGCTATAAGGATCTTTAACAGAGACCAAATTATTATTTTCAAGTATTTTATATGCTTGACAATTTGAATCAAAATAGAGGTTGGAGGATTTTAACATATTGGTATTGATCAAAAAGGGACTGGAAATCTAGGGAATTTGAATTGAGCATTTTAAGAGGGATCCCCCACTTCTCTAAAAAGGGGGTGTGTTGGCCACAATAGTGATAAAATAATTTATAATAGGCCAATTAATATAAAACTCAAATAAATAATATTTTTAATTTATTTAACTGATATTGTTAAAAATAGTAAAGTACAACTATTGAAAGATATTGTAATAAATAAGGAACAATGGTGCTTAGTTGGTTTATTATGCACAAGTAGATATGGACTAGAAATAAGTGTAAATTATATAGGATTGGTATTCTGGATCAATCATTAAATTAAGTAAAGGATACTTATGTGGTCATGGATACTACCATTAGATCTAGACATTATCATCAATGCTAGTGTCTGAATGCAACATAGGTGTCCAACATAGAATAATGATTGGATATGGATGAAACCAACTTAATTATTATTGATCTTCTCACCTTTCTATTAATGTATTAAAATTTTGGATACAAGTTTTTTCTCTTCATTGATTGATAAACCCTAGATTTTCACCCTTGGAATGAGTTTTATTGAGAATGGGTTAGTGGGCTTACTGTGTCAAGCTTCCCTAAAGACTTGATTTATGTGTAGCCTCTACATAGACAAACACACTCCTCATTTTTTCTTATTTTTATATCTCTCAAACCTCACACAATCATGCACACTCCTTTTCCCAAAGCTTACTCATAACCTTATACACAAGTCTTGTGCTTGCTCATAAACTTTCTTGCAATAGTCACCTCATATCATAGCATGCATACTTCACAACTCATAGTCATGTATGCCTCATAGGTGTTAACTCAAAAACTCACTTTTTGATGCAAGCCCCACCTTATCACAACCATATTTTATTCTGTCCTTATCATGTGATTCAAAATGTGGCCCAACTAGTGTTAAATGCTAATGGAGGATCCTAAGATTGGAGGCCATTAAAGACAGCTTAGACATTAACTATTTTGAGCATTGACAACTACCAGATATAATAGGATATTAGTTAACCTATCAGCATGCTCCTTTTTATTTATATAGTAGTTAATATTACTTCTGTGTTAAATATGTAATCTATGCATATGCCCGAAGTAGTCAAGGTCAATGTAATACACAGTCATAACACAGTTAACTTACTTTACATATTTACTCTATATACATGCACTATATAAATTATAATCTACATCCCATATTATTTTATTTATGAATATAAGTTTTACTTATTTTAAATAAGACTTTCACTCAATTAAATGTGTGTTTGATTGTTCTATCTAATTACTCTTTGTGCATTCACTCTGCACAACCAAACTTGATTATCCCATGCACACTCGATCTTGGTTCCCATGGTGAGGATCACGACCCCTCTCTTAATGGGTGATGCCTACATAGCCAATACTCCAAGGAGGGCCTTAAACTTATCTATTTATCCCCTGTGTATGGTAAAGTATGTGTACAAGGGTGCAATATAGTATATTTATATGTATGTGATGTAGCTTATGATTGCAAAAATATTACTCATGGGATGCTTTTTAAATGCTTCATACCTATAATATGAATAATCCTATGTTTGATATGAAAATAGTGATGAATAAGGTATAATAGAGTGTTTTTGTAATCGATTGATTTAGATTTAGTACATGTTTACTTGGTGTTTTCTCGATGATGAAAGAGAAGTTTTAGACTTTTACTTATGCCACACCTTTTCAAAATATCTCATAGTAAGGTTCAATAAGATAATTAGGATAAGCCATGGGTTTTGATCATTTTTTAAATTAGATGAGTTTTTAAATAGGACACTAAATAAGTATCTGGATACTACCACCAATTGTAGTATCTCTCTATGGTCGGTAGTGTCTATAGGGATAGAAAATAGGTGTTAATCTAAAATTTATGGTGAAGGATGTTTATCAAGTTTTAAGCTTTATTTATGATGCAAGAAACCTAGGTCATCAAAATGATATGAATCAGACTAAGAGATAAGCATTTAAGCATAGTGAGATGGTGAATGCAAGCCTTTCGATAATACAAAGGTTTATAACTAAAGGGTATAGCCCTGATTGATATTTTTCAAATATATAAGATTGAGATGTTATAAATATTCATTTTTAGTATCTAAATTTTCCCCCATTTAATCTAGTAATGCATAAGAATGAAATTACTACGTTAAAAGAAATAAATATATACCTAAGTGTGTATAACACACCTTGCCTTTGCTTTGACCCAATTTTATTATTTTTCTAGTGTCTGACTTGTAACCAAGAGCATGTTATATTGTAAATTAGTGCCTATAATCTAAAATTTGAAATAGTTTAAATGCTTGAAAAGAAAGAGAGCAAGGAAGGAGTACACTTGTGTGTCATTACAACCATGTTTCCTTTTGATTATTTGACTTGGTAAATATACTTCCTTATGAAGCATTGGATTTGGAGAAGGATATGGTATTCTCTAATTTTTCATGATATTATCCATAAAATAGGTGAAAGATATGTCACATATATATATATATATATATATATATATATATATATATAATAAAGGATTTGAGTTCTACAATAAGAATGAAGAGTTGTTCCAGGTATATGTTTGTACATGTCACGTCTCATTTTTATGGACTATATAAATTATTTTAGATTAACAAACATTTACTATCATTATTTTACTTTGAGTAAATTCCACATGTTTGAAGGTAATTATCATGCAATTATATTTTTATAAATTAGAAAATAGATTTAAATATTAAATATTATCAAGATAGACCCAAACCTTAAATATTTTAAGAGGGATATTGTAAGTTATTATGCCCTCAATCTAGTATAAGGATGGGTTGTGACATAACCATTGAGATCATTATATCTCAATCACACAACTCAAGTGTGAATATACAAAATCTGGTGAGGGTGAATGATTTAATCTATTCATCTTATAAATATATGGAGATTGGATGCTTTAATCACTCCAATATATAAATTTAGTGAAGGTAAATTATTTAATCACTTTAAACTACAAAATGAACCCATTGATGTAGTAGAAAAGGCTTGAGAACAATAGATACTAGTGTAATAGGTATGTCGTAGTGAGTAGTATAATTGGTAAAGTTTGAATTTTTTGGTGCAATAACATGGCATAAGCATGTCTGATATATTTGAACTATATTATATGTGTCAAAAATCTAAAACACTTTGTTTCAAATCTATGCAAAATTGGTGCAATGTATAGGATTACAAACCAAGTGATATCTAAATCATGGAATTGAATTGGAGTTTGTGCAAGTGTGGAGGTCATGTTCTTATGGCATGCCCCCACTGAAATTAGGAAACTATGAAAATATGGAGGTCATGTCTTCTAGGATATGCCCCCATTAAAATTCCCCCTTTTGAGGTGAGGGAGATTGAAACTGGTAGGTACTTTATCTCAAAAGGATAAGGTAGCTATATAACATGTGTGTGAATCATGTATCATATAGGGATAGCATGTCAAAGTAGATATATCAATTAGGTTCAGGGCATTTGATCATATAAAATGTTATGACGTATGATATATTTCATAGCAATGTCTAGAGGATAACAATAGAAGATTAGAAATCAATCAAGCACACACATAAGATCACTCGATTTTATTCAAGTGAGTGATACTAAGAAACCTCATACAAAAGGCATGTTTAAATGTCAAATAACATAAATTAATGACATATTTAAATATCTAATCAACATATAATGACATATTCAATGTCTAATCAACATAAAATAGCACATGTTCTAATAGGCAAGGTACATATTCAAATGTTTCATAAGCAAGTCAATATAAATCAAGGTAATACACTCAAGAAAGTGATAAAAACTAGGTAAAGCATAAGTAACCAACATAAGCATATTATACTAGTCCCTACATATATGTGTTTGAAAAAATATTATGTAACATAACATATCAAATATATTGTGAAAGATATGAGTATGGATATATACATGTGTATTTATTATAATATAGGATCAATCATGATAATGTATAAATGATCATAAAGGAGTTGTAATATGTATAAATCATGATCAAAGAATTAGATGCCCCTAATGTATTATAAGACATGAGTACAGGAAAGGTCCAGCATCTAGTTGTGCATAGATCATGTGTTTGGGTGTGCTTGCATCACACTCAAAAATTCATTAAACATATGTGTATATATGAATTATATGATATGTTATTTACTAACATAAATCAAACAACATAGATGTTAAGGGCTAATAAAATCTGGGAATGCTGAATATTTTTGTATTTTTGAATTATTTGAATATTTTTAGGATTGTTAGAGTGTTTTAAAATTTCACAAGTTATCTAATGATCTCAAGATGGGGGTTAGAATATTTTATAAGTAGTAAATAAATAACATTTCCTAAATGAAATGTGTTATATGTTTGCATAGTAGAATCAAAAAATGTATCATGTTATTTTGGTAAGTTTGTACCTGGTATATTTGGTTTACCTTTATTTGTATTTATTTTCACATCTATTGATGATGGATTCAATTGATATGTATCAAGTATTGTAGGTATGAATATATTTTGTGGTAATTTATCTAATGAGTAATAACATAGTTTGTTAAACAGCGCATTTGAATTTTATTTACCCTCTATATGAGAAGTGAGAGTAGAAAGGATTTGATATGAATAAGGGATTGTAGTTTCCCCTTTTGTAACCACATTTAAAACTTTAGATTTTTCAAGTGTCTCTTGATTTTTGATTATTTGTGTTATAAATTATGCTTTAAAAAAATGATGTTCCCATTGCTCTTTTTTTAATGTTGCCTTTTATAATTGTTCATTTTCATCTTGTGCCTTGTGTAATTATGTTTTTTAGTCATTTTGTAACATTGCCTTCTGTAAATTTTCATTTTCATTTTGTAACTTTATTTTTCATCTTGAGATTTTTTTAGCATATCTTTCTCTGGATTTGCCTTTCGAATCTTTTTTTTCTCTAATTTTTGCATGTGCAATTGCTTTTGATCTAAATTATACTGGTGTAGCCATTTTATTTTTGCACTTGTACTTTAGGAAAGGTACTCAATGTGAGTGGGTTTCTTGAGTGATGTTTAAATTATAAGATCACCACTATTTTGAGACTTTTTATTTTGTTCATTAATGCAAAACAATAATTTATATGATTTCCATGCATTCTATGATATGCACAATAGTATTTGGATCTTATTATAGGATGTATAGGAGCTATTTGGATCACTTTGTTTTGAAGAATTTATCTTATAATTTCACTTGGAATCTTATTACCCTTTTATTCACTTTTTGAATCACTTATTTTAGATATATTCTATTGTATCTTTTCATTTGAAAATAAAACCTTGTTGGATATAAAATTTCTAGATGAAGATGCAAACACATGATTAACACTAGCATATTTTAAGTTTTGTAGGTATGTAATATGGTTTTCTAATGATGTGATATTTTAAATAAAATTATGATTTGGATATTTTAACTCTTTTATTACCTTGCTCATGGTGATGATTTGATCCTTTGGAGTTTCCCTAGTACAAATTTAAGGTAATTCAGATTGAACATGCATACACATACCATCTATGGTTTTTAGTAAGGGTTTGTAGGTTACCTTATTTTAACACTATAGGATGTGCCACCTTACCCCTTGAAGAATTGATAGTATGGACCTTGTTATAGGGATGGTGGTTATCACCCTCTTTAAGGTTAGGAGGAGGAAGCAATTCTTTTTTGGCTATTGTAATTTTTTTTTAAACTGTATAAAAACTAGATAAGATATACATATGAATGCTAGAGAATAATTAATCATGATAATTAAATTTAAAAATGATTAATTATTAATATATAAAACATTAGAAGTCTAAAAACCCTAGGGTAAGCTAGTTTTTACATAATAAGGATATAGAAATTTCATCATATTGGTTGGGTATTTTAGAAATATGAGAAAGGTTTTTCATAAAATATAGAAACTATGTAAAACCCAAAAATATAGGTAAAAATACATTTATTTTTCACTTTTTATGTCAATATTTACTATATATATTAAATTAAAAAAATCAAAAAAATACATACATAATTTGGTCAAAAAAATATATTTTTTGTAATATACCTACTTGAGAAAAATAAAACCTCTGAGGAATTTTAAAATGGAGTTGTTAAGAAGCTAAATACACCAATCAAAGAAGAATAAATTTCAAGTGTATGAACATGAAATGCTTGTAACTATATAAGTGTAAAATTTAAGGTTAATGTTTCAAATCTTAAAATCAATCATATAAATTTAAAACCTTGGGAGGTTGACAACCAAGATAGTATTTTCATGAGAAGACATAGTGATCAGGTTCACCAAATGTTTAATGTTAAATTTTTATATGGGGGATATATGGTTAATAAATATATAATTAGTTCTAACATAAGGGTGATAACCTGATCCATAGCAGGCCAATTAATAGAAAACTTGGATAAAAAATATTCTAAATTTATACAATTGATATTTATAAAAATAGTAAAGTGCAGCTATTGAAAGATAATGTAATACATACGGGAAAATGGTACTTATTTGGTTTACTATGTGCATGCATATTTGTAGACACCTAAAATTGGCCACTGATAACCTCCAACTAGGCTTTTGACCAATTTCCACCAAAGTGTACAATTTGGCTTAAAAACACTAAAATGCATTAAATGAGTTAAAATTGATATATTCAAGTGCTAATTTTGGCAAGAGTATTTGAATGGGGAAATTAAATTTATGGCCCAGCTAACTTTGATCAGATCATTTTGAGTAAAATGATAATTTTACACCTGGGTGCTCTGGATTGCTCTTTTCTATCAAATCTCTTGCACAAGACACGTGTCTTTGTTATTTGGTGTTGGTAACATCCTAAATGGAATAATGGATCCAACACATCTAACATTGACTTATAATTCTAATCCAATCAAATTTTTGACCAATAACAAGACATTTTGACCAATTTGATTAATTTGTGCACCAAGAGCCAAAATTTGCACTAAAGTTGACTATTCATGTTTTAGCCTAATTAAACCAAATTAGGGCATTGCGTTAATTTTCCATGGAACTTGTTGAATAAATCTTTATTATAAATTTATTTCTATTAATTGCATCATCAAGTGACATCATCATATGGGGTGGCACCCATAAGCCATAAATGCATAAAATATCAGGATTCATGCCTCCCATGCCTCATCAAAACCCTCCATGCCTCTTATTTGGTCCTCTATATTAAATATTTTTTTAGACTATTTATGAATTTTAATTATAAAATTAGATTAATCCTTAGCCACACATCTCAATCCTAAAATGGATGGATGGTTTAGGTTGATTCTACCTATTTGAAAAAATCTATAAATAGGAGGCCTTACCACATGAATTTTAAGCTCTTTTATGCCAAACTTATAATGCCCAAATGCATTCAAAAATCATTGCATCTTAGTGTTATAATTACAAATTGTTAAGCCAAGACAAAGCCACAAGGTGCTAAGGAGAAGAGGAGATAGCCAAGCCTCCTTTGATTAAGACTTCAGAAGCACAAGTCAAGCAAGCCACTATTACAAGCTAATTTGGAGAGTTCAAGGGAGGTGAAATATTTTTTCTCTTTCATGTTTTAGTTGTGTTTTCCATTCTAGTATTGTTAACTAAGCTCAATCAAGTAACTAAGCCTAGATATGTATGTTAGCTAGTGTGTTGGTTTTTCAATTTGATTTCATTTTGTCACCAACAAGATACTAACACCACTCTTAAGTCAAATTCCTAGTTCACATAATGACACACCTAGTGGGACCGAACAACTTCACAAAATTGATCACAATGATCTTTCAAGAAATTCACTAACTTTTTTTAAGCATAATCTTGGAGTGGGAGGCTTAAAAGAGTGAAAAAATCAAGTAAAACACATTTTGCTGTAAGTGGCAGGTTTGACTGGACATAGTCATAAGATTATCCTACAACTCATGGTATTTTCATTCAAACTCATGGTATTGTGCTAAGTTATTTTTATATTGGACTAAATTTGTGTTTCTATGTAGGTTTAATAATATTGCTACTATCTTAGTAGTAGGATAGTTTTTCAACTTGTAGGGTTTCCAAACCAAGTCACGATATCATCTAACCACTAGCAGGTTAAACAAAAACACCACTACTTTTAAAGTGATGATATTGTCCTTCTACTAGCGATATCATCAAATGGAGTCATGATATTATGACTAAACCACCTATGGTTTATAATACCATAACTTTTAAAGTTTCAAGATTGTCTTGCAAGGAGTGGGATTGTCATTTAGAGTCATGATATTGTGACTAAATGGTTAGCAGTTAGTTACAATATTGTAACTCTTAAAGTTGTGAGATTATCTTGCAAGTAGTGGGATTGCTCTATCAAGTAGCAGTATTGCACCACTGTGTCAACCCTAGAGCTAATTTTTCTAAGTTGATTTTTTCATCTTTAAAAATGCTTCAAATCTAAACCACTTTCTAATATTTTTCTTGTAGGACCAACTTGGAAAATTGATAAAACATGTTTAAAACATCTTTTTCATGCTTTAAAATGAACTAGGAACATTATTTTGGTGCTTAATATAACATTTAGTTTTTAAGTAAGTTCTTAGCCTTAATTTTCAAAGTTTACAATTTTAAGACCAAGGGGTCAATGAACACCACCAAATCTTTCATTTGGGCTTAAAATTGAACATACTTGTCAATTGCTTTTTCATTATTTCAATTAGCACTTTATTTTCACAAAATAAAAGGATGTTGCATGTATGCTCTTCCATTTGTCCCCTTTAGGGAACCCTTGGAATCAAAAGTGTCTTCCTTATTTGAAAATTTCCTAGTCCAAGCCATAGAAAGAACATCATCTAAATCACTCCCCAAAGACTCATCAAAGTTTGGGTGACCTTGAAAATGACCCTATGAGTTCTTTAAGGAAGCAAACTTGGCTTTTGAGGGGGACTTCATTACCTCCTATGATTTCTTCAAGGAAGCTTTGACTTGGGGTTTCATCTCCTGGCATTGACTTCACTTACTCCTTCTAAGTTGAACAAGGGATGCATCTGTATTTGGACATTGCACTATACTGAGTGAATAGTAGGATGTAATGGTTGTAAAAAGGACTAGACCTTTTTACATCAAACCAATGTTGTAGTCACCCAATTTTTGTGCTTGTCTTTTTTATCATTTCACATGAAAGTCATTATGTAATTGATTCCCTAGAAATCTTCAAAATCTTGCTAGTTTAGTCAACCCCACATTTTCATACCCTTGCTAAGATTTGGATGATTATACTTAGTGTATTTTGGTCCTTTTTGCTTAGTATGTTTTGAGACTAAAAATTGTTTATTTATCATAAGCCATGTCAAAACAATGTATTTGAGTTAAGGAGGGTAGTGTTATGCTTCCCAAATCATGTCAAAACATTTTAAGCCTTTTGACTCTCTAAAACATAACATAGATCGCATCATTTGAGCATGCTTATGTCATTAGGTTGCTCAATTTGTTTCAAGACTAGTTTACCTTGTATCAAAAACCATTGTTTCAAACCATGTTATGTATACCATTTAGACCTTTGTCTTGTGTTGTCATGATGTCCAATATTTCCTAGCTGGTTTTCTCAAATCTTAGTTTTCAATGTTGAGTTTTCAATTATCCTTGTCAAGTTTGGATTCAAACATTGATTGATTTCTATTTAAGCCTTAATTAATGGGTCTGATGCACAGATCTTTCTCTTTTGGGTTGCATAACTTCAATTAATCAATTACCCAAATTTGAAAAATATTGATGGTGCATTTTGTTTAATGCCTATCCTCATCATTGTTTGTGCCTTTGTTTAGGAGAACACAGCCTTTCTCTAAGAGCCTTTTGCCTCATGCCTTATGCCAACTAATCATGCTTATGTTTGATTTTGTGTACCAGGTCTATGTCAAAGTTGTTTCCAAACTTGTTAGATTAAATCAAATCATATCAGCATTTGTTTCAAGTCTAGCTTTTGACGTTGTTTGGCTAAAAGTCCTAACATAGGCCTATATGTTTGATCCTAGATTTTGACTCCATGTTTGGATAAAATACCTAGTAACTCAACTTTTCCCTTTCCTAGTTTAGACCTTGTTTGGAACACTTTGACCTAGACTTTTGACATGCCAATTTTTATTCAGATGTTTGACCTTTTGTGTGTATGACATTTGAAATTAGACATTTGATGTTAGAATATTTTATGCCAAGTCTTATCACAAACCATTTTGGAGATACAAATCTATTTTTAGACCATATTGAAGATACAACTCCACTTTTAACCAAGTTTGAACCATTTGTCCTTTGGACATAGTTTTTTTTGGAGTTTGTAAAACTCTAAGCCTTTTTGTTTTTAGAGCTTTCATCATTTATGTGGATATGTCTAGCTACACTTATTATGATGGAGTCATGTACAATCCAACTTATGATATAATGGCCACATAAAATCCCACTAGAAACCCCTATAGAGAAATATTTTATAAGGATTTTTATTATTCTCCCTACAAAATTTTATATGGGGAACATAGTCAAAATCCACAAAATCCAAATCAAGACCTTGATTGGTATGAAGAGTTTTGTGAGGAGGAATTTGAAGACCCAACTATAGATAATGTTGTTTTGGATATAAATCTATACCCTCTTTACAATAATTAGTACATGGAATATAGTCAATAACCAACTTGTGAGTCAAAACATCACTGGGATGATATGGTTTATGAAGAAGACTTGGATACTTTGGCTTATGTGAGTAATAAGGATCCACCAGATCATACCCTTTCTATTTTAGGACCACAATGTCACACCATTCCCATACCAAGACATTATCCTTCGGTTTATGTGAGCAATCAGGCTCCATAATGCCAAACTATTTCTATATTAGGGCATCATCCTTTGGCTTGTGCGAGCAATCAAGCTCCATAAGGCCCCTTAATCATTCCAAGACCCAGTCCTTTGGCTTATGTGATCAATCAAGCCCCATAATGCCCTATCATTACCATTTTATGACTTCATCCTTAGGTTCATGTGAGTAATCATGCTCCTTAATGCCCTACCATTATCCAACCACAAGCCATTCCTCATCCAGATCCAATCCCATCCAAACCTCAACTAATCCAATCCTTTGAAGACCAAGCTATGTTTAAAATTGGTATTTTCTAACTCATTAGAAACCAAGGCCAAGAGAACTAACCAATCTGAGATGTTACTGTTGAATCAACCATTTGTGATAAGTCAACCTGTGATGAATCACCTATTGATCGTATACCAATTTTTTAGGAGTCTCACTATGATGCACTAGTCTTTGCTAAGTCACTTCTTAATTATTATAACTACCTTTGGTAAAATCATTACCTTGACCATGTTCCTATTTTTTAAGAGCCTCCTATTGACAAGTCAGTCTCTAAGGAGTTGTCTCTTGACCTTTTTCCTATCTTAGAGGAGTCCCACTATGACAAACTAGTTTTTGTGGAGCCCATTATGCCATCACAGGTCGTTACTTATCCAATACCAAATATTCAACAAGACATCATTGTCATAGAGTACCCATTAGATAAATAATCAAATTTAAAGTTAATTTCTATTCTTGAACTGATGTCAAAGTTAGCATTAGAGTCAAAGTCAACATCAGATTTAAAGTCCCTTGAGTTAGAATCAGATTCAAAAGAAAAATATGTTTGTGGATATTACACAATTGGTTATGAATACCTCATAGATCAATAGTATTGACACAATTTCTCTTAGTATCTTCTACAAGGATTGTGATGCCAACACCCATTCCATTACCATTTCACATGCCATTAACATCAACCAAGATAGCCATATTATTTACATTCTATCTCTCATAAGTTTTGATTGGGATTGATAGAATCAAACTTTGTTAAACTACATCCATGGAAACATAGCAGTTGAAGAAGAGAAAGGAGGCCAAGACCACATTCCTGTAGTAGAAGAACACTCTCCTAGTGAAACCTTTTCAAAGGCACTAGGATACAATCAAAGTTCCAACTCAGCATCTTCTAGTGAAACATTTTTGGAAGTACTAGAAGAAAATCAAAGTCAAAAGCCGATGTTCATTAGTGAAACCTTCTCAAATATGCTACAGGAAAATCAAGACAACTTCATTAGTGAAAACCTCATTAAGGCACTAATAGCTGAGCACAAAATTTCTTCACTACTTGATAAAGACAAAATCAAAGATCAAATCAAAATAGCTTCCTATCTATATCATAATCAAATGGTAGCTACTCTTAGGCCTAAAAAATAGAAAAATATGATGGTCTTATTAAGAGAACAAGTCTTTGACCCTACCACAACCAAATTTATGTTGAATTTGGTAACAGTAAAATTATGTGTGCCTACAAGTCCCAATATTCATTTGTTTCCCCACCATTATACATTCCATGATCATCTACAATTCTATTTCACAATAAAACCTACCATCCTTTATTTATCCTTATTTACCATCCATGGTCACACTTTCCTTTGTAAAGGCTACAAAGATACCTTGTATTGATGTTTGAAGGAATCAAATTCAATGACTAATGAAGATCACAAAAGCATTCTTGACATCCATATATGTAGGTAGTTTTTGACATAGTAGCTATTTAGATGAGGTGTGGGCTAGCAATTAACATGATTTATTTTTCTATTTATATCATTTATTGATCAAGACCTACATATCCATATTAGTAGGAATAATATAATCATATGCCATTTATCATACCCAGGCCAAAAACATGTACCATACTATTTCATATGCCATTGTTACATATCCTTTTTCCATTGTTGTATATTCCTACCATTTACCCCATCACTTGGGGGCAACCCTCCTACCAATTTAACCCAATTATAAAACCATCATTATCCTAAGTAATACCATACCATCCTATCATTCCATTCCTATCTAGACCAAAGCTTATTTTTAGTCATCCTACCCAATCCTATTTTGATCTTGGTTCATTTAGTTCTTCCCACACCTTTTGTGAGAGGATTTTGATCAAATTTCAATAATAAATCAAATCCATGTTGACAATAATAGTCTATTAAAGTAGTGTGATAGATTATCTAGCAAGATAGCTTTCATTTTCCATCCTTTATTAGGTTTGTTTATGTGAACTTGATTATAAACACCTATGGGTAAATCAGTGTCTCACCAATCTTGCTACTAATTATAACCACATATGGGAAAATTAGTATCATTGACCTATTCCATTATATCCTAATTATAATTTCCTATGGGTAAACTAAGGGAAACACTTATTTACCATGTATTGCCACATCACCTTGCCATCATTGTTTTCATTTGATTGGCTATTTTCTAGATCTGAGAGCTTGTAAGGACCTAGTTGGTTTTTTCTCACCTTTTGTGTGGATGGAATTACTATGAGTTGAGGTCATTTCAAGACTAGGTGAGCCATGCTCAATTCAAGTTGAGGTCACCTCAGTCCCCATTTCCATACACTCTCACCATTTTGTGAGCAACCTAAGCCAAACGCTCTCCCCATTTTGCAACTAAGTATCTTGTCTTTCTCAATCAAGTTAAGATGCCTCAAATTTCCAAAAACATTCATAACATTAAAAAAATCTAGAAAAATTTGCCCTATCTAAGCCTATTCAATTATCCTCGATCTACCCTACTGGGACAAAGTCATTGTTAAAATGTTTTCTTTTGATTTTGTTTTCAGGGTTTTTGTTTGTTTATTTATTTCAAGTTGTTTTTTTGTTTTTTTGTTTTTCTATCTATTTATTTTTTTGTTTTTGTTTTTTTACTTGCATGTTTTTTTGCTTTTAGCACTATTGCCTTGACTCAGTCTATATGTATGCACTGGGTGATTCCTTGCACATATTATTATTGAGTCTATCTATATTCATATGTAATATTATCATCATGGTTTTTATCATTGGTGTATTATTTTTGAGATTTTATTGGATTAAGATTTAGTCCTTATGCATATTTTGGCTAAGTCTTCATGGTGTTTTATCATGATGCCTACCATCACATGCTACAATAAATATTAGCTTCAAGAAGGTTTAAAATCAATGGAGCCATAGAATTTTTTCCTTGGAACCTTAGTAAATCCTTCCATCCCACAATTGATCAAATTAACCCATTATCCATTCTAGTTATATCATTTCTAATAAGGATGAGCATCTCCTCATTAGTAGGTATAATTAAATCATTTTCTATTGATCAATATCAGTCCTTTATTCATCTCTTTCATCACTTTATGCCCACTCATATTTAATCTATATTTTAGGTTGTATCCTTGAGTTATGCTTTTTAATTAGCCCTAACTGGGGTGCCATCATCTTTAGCCAATCCAGGTCCTCTTATTGATTATAATCACCTATGGGAAAATCATTATTTTGACTTTTATTCTTGATTATAACTGCCTTTAGGCAAATTAGTATCTTTTTTAACTAAATATATGAAAGCATTTTCTCATTTGTATTAATCTCAACCATGGGTTAATTCCACCTTTCTTCTTATTTATTTTTGAGGGACCATCCATCAATAAATGTGATAGCCACTCCCTTAAGGGGGCATCATCTTAGGCTTGCCAAACACCATTTGAAGCTTTGTTCTTCAACCACCATATTCTTTTTAGCATACAAGCCTTTTCTCATTATTTAAAAAGACATTACTTTTCCTATGGTTTACAATATCCTCCTAAATAGGGGTAAATTGTAGACACCAAAAACTAGCCACTGATAACCTCTAACTAGGCTTTTGACCAATTTCCACCAAAGTGCACAATTTGGCTTAAAAACACTAAAATGCATTAAATGAGTTGAAATTGATATATTAAAGTACTAATTTTGGCTAGAGTATCATTGCATGGGGCAATTCAATTTATGGGCCAGCTAACTTTGATCAGATCATTTTGAGTCAAAATAACGATTTTGCACCTAGGTGCTCTGGATTGCTCTTTTCTATCAAATCTCTTACACAAGACACGTGCCTCTATTATTTGGTGTTGGTAACATCCTAAATGTGATAATGGATCCAATGCATCTAAAATTGACTTCTAATTCTAATCTAGTCAAATTTTGGACCAATAACAAGACATTTTGACCAATTTGATTAATTTGTGCACTAAGAGCCAAAACTTACACTAAAGTTGACTAATCATGTTTTAGGCTAATTAAACCAAATTAGGGAATTAAGTTAATTTTCCATATAAAATTTTGAATAAATATTTATTGGAAATTGATTTCTATTAATTTCATCATCAGGTGACATCATCATATGGGGTGGCATCCATAAGCCATAAATGCATAAAATATCAAGATTCATGCCTCCCATGCCTCATCAAAGCCCTCCATGAATCTTAATTACTCCTCTATCTCAAATTTTAATGAGCCTATTTATGAATTTTAATTTCAAAATTGGATTAATCCTTAGCCACACATCTCAATCCTGAGATGGGTGGTTCAGGTTGATTTTACCCATTTGAAAAAATCTATAAATAGGAGGCCTTACAACATGAATTTAAAGATATTTTATGCCAAACTTATAATGCAAAAATGAATTCAAAAATAATTTCATCTTATTGTTATGATGCAAAAATTTTGATCCAAGCCAAGCCAAAGCCATAAGGTGCCAAGGAGAAGAGGAGATAGCTAAGCCTCCTTTGATGAAGACATCATGAGCACAAGCTGAGTAAGCCACTACTACAAGCTAATTTGGAGCATTAAAGGGAGGTGAAAGATTTTTTCTCTTTCAATTTTTAGTTGTGTTTCTATTCTATTATTTTTAACTAAGTTCAACCAAGTAACTAGGCCTAGAGATGTATGTTAGCTAGTGTGTTGGTTTTTCAATTTGATTTCATTTTGTCACTAACAAGATACTAACACCTCTCTTGAGTCAAATTCTTGGTTCACAATATCTAGAATATAAATATGTGTAAAATATGAAATATCAATATTTTGGATCAATTTTCAAATTCTATAAATTGCACTTCTATGGTCATGGACATTGCCTTCAAATATAGACACTAGTGTTAGAATGTGACACAAGTGTCCAGTACAACATAATTACTAGATCTAGATGCAACCAACTTCATCGATATGAATTTTTTATCACCTTTTTGATGATGTATCTAGATTTAGGATACATTTTATCACTCTTCATTGATTGATCAAACCCTATCTCTTTACCCTTAGAATGGGTTTTTCTAAAAAAATGGTTTAGTAGGCTCATGGTGTCAAGTTGCCCCAAATACCCCTTTTTAATGGGTGTTGCCTACGTATCCAACACTCTAAGGAGGGCCTCATACTTATGTATTTATCTCCTTTGTGTGGGAAAGTGTGTGCATAAGGGTGCAATATATTATATGAAGATGCATGCAGTGGTTTAGCTTGTGATTTGATAAATA
This sequence comes from Torreya grandis, assembly GCA_037957365.1. Lineage (NCBI taxonomy): Eukaryota > Viridiplantae > Streptophyta > Pinopsida > Cupressales > Taxaceae > Torreya > Torreya grandis. The sequence continues at coordinate 786,295 of JARHVA010006367.1, forward strand.
TCACTCATGGGATTCTCTTTGAATGTTAGACCTATAATATGACTGCTCTTATGCTTGATATTAAAATAGGGATTAATAGAGTATAATAGAGTGCTCTTGAAGTTGATTTATTTATATTTATTATGTGTTTACTTAGTATTTACTAGATGATGAATGAGAAGCCTTAGACTTGTATTTATACAACACATTTTTAAAATATCTCACAGTAAGGTTTGATAAGAGAATTAGACCAACCCATGGGTTTTGATCATTTTTTAATTTGGATGACTTTTTGAAACTAAACACTAGATAAGGATCTAGACACTATCATCGATGCAGTGTCCCTATGTGGTTGGTAGTGTCTAAAGGGCTAGAAAATAGGTATTGATCTGAAACTAATAGTGAAGTATGTTTATCAAGTTTTAATATTTTGGTATAGTGTATAATACATGGGTCATCAAAATGATATGGATCAAACTAAGTGATGATAATTTAATCACAATGAGATGGTGAATACGAGCCTTTTAGCATAAGGGATGTTTATAATTGAAGAGCAAAGCCCTAATTGATATTTTTCAAATATACAAGATTGAGATGTTATAAATATTTAGTTTAAGTATCTAAACTTATGTAGTGACACTATCTAAGATAATAGATTTTGTTTGATTTCCTAATATTTTAAATTTCTATTTCATACCTTAGAATATTTGTTTTACTAAGTCTCTAGTGTCATCAATTGTGAATTTAAGATCATCTACCCATTCATCAAGTTCTCTTGATCTTCCTTATCTCTTCCTTGTCAATGATAAAATCTCCTCTTCCACCCCATAGTAAGTGGGTGGCCCTATTGATGGGACATTTCTCATTTCAACTCCTTTTAGTTTCTTAGTGAGCTTCCAAAATTTAAGCTTGACTTATAACTTTTTTTTAATTACCATCCCTGGTCTCTAGGTCTTTGGTAAATAAATATCATCCATCTAATCCTCTCTAGCCAGTGACATAGTAGTGGCAGAGGATGGGGTGGGTGAAGAAGGTGATATGTGGGATGGAGGTTTGGGAAGAGGTGTAGTAGAGTCAACCAATACAAATTTTGTGCATGAAAATGTGGGAGTGAATGTGGGTGAAGGGGAGTGAAAATAGGTGGGTTAAAGTCAGTTAAAATGGGAGGAATGGTAATCTTAGTAGGAGTATACTATAGAGTATTCATTAAAGTCAAACTATCATGAGAAGGGACTTAACCACCTTTTTCTTTAACTTATTTTGACTTAGAAGTAGTAATTTTTAGATGAAGTGGGAGGCATGCATGATAATATATTTGGAATATGATGAAATTATGACCAATTACACTATCGATATTGGGTTATCTCTCTAATTTATTTTGGAGTGAAAATGTTTGGTGGGGTGGGGACAAAATTTTTATAAATGGATGAAGTCAAAAATTATAAGATGTGGACTAGTGGTGTTATGGTGGTAGCAGTGATAAATGTCATGATGGTGAAATATTGAATGTTGGTCCCCGTTGAATTAATGGTAATAGTGACAATATAATCAATTTTAATCATGGGTCTTATTGAATTTATTCCCCTTGGGGTATAGCCATAGGAGTGCTCATTGAATAAAATATTATATAACTACTTAAAATATGAGGGTTCATGGTTTGCATAACCTAGATAGATTGTATTGGATTAAAAATGGAAATGATAAGGTAATATTTAAAGGTAACCTCTAGTGAAGTTTTTTCACATTGGGATGAACCAAGGGGAGTGTCAACTAGGGTATCTCCAAATAAGGGCATATAATGAGAGGGAGGATAATTCAATTGAGCTTATTTTGTAATGACCCCTACTTGGGGAGAAGAAATACTAGGAATTTAAATAGAATAAATATGTAAAAGAGAAAGAAAGGGATCCATAGGCTAAGTTACCTCTTATGTCTTGTTATCCCTTAGATTCATTAATGGAAAATGGAGGCCTCATACCACCTTCCTTCTCAATAAAACTTTTATGTCAGGTGGATCTTCTCCTTGGAGTTGGGAGGTCCTTCTTATTTCTTATATTTTCCTTGGTTGTTGGGCCTACACTAGGATAAGCACAATGCCTATTGTGGCCGTTTTTGCTTTTACCTCCTTATTGTCCCTTGTGTTTATATAGACCTAGTCATGAGGATGTTGATTTTTCTTATAAACTATAAACAACTTCCCTTTTAGAGATTATATATGAGATTTAACCCTACCCACTAGATCCTAATGATGATGTTCATGATCATTGAAATTAAAGGAACCTTTGTGGGTTACAATTATGCTCAGATATTTCCAATACTTCACACTAGTGTGGCAAATTTTTTAAGATCTTATGGGCCAAGGTGATTTCTTCTCTTTACAATTTTTTCCAATTATTTGAAAGATTTGGTATGCAACCTCTTGCTCTACTAACTTGTCTAGGATAGATGTGGGAAATTTAAAGGCTGAGAAAAGCACACCCTTTATCCAGAGGAATATATAATCAAGGTATAACCAATATACTCCCATGCTTATGATGGATTTATTCATTCCTTTAGACAACCTTGGCATGGGTTCCTTAGATATAACATGATAAATGCGAAGGTATAAATAGTCACATATTTTTTCCATATGATGTCGAATATAGTGAATATGCAAGTCTTAAAAGTGATTGTGGAACCAAGATTCCCAAGGCTGGAGTCCAATTTAAAATCCTATCAAATTAGACTATGGCCTAGTAGCATATACCAAGTACTACATCACTTATAATTTTTCACCTTTCAACACACCTAAGTTATTATGTTTAAGATTGAATTCTGGGACCTCTCCCAAGGTTAGAATCTATTTATTTTAGGCAATAATTAATTTGAAGAAACCTAAATCTTATTAACATGGGTTATAACCTAGGCACATAAAATCTAATCCATTAGTGCCATACCAATTTGAACACCTGGTATGAAGTGGTGGATGTGAATTTTATCTACCTCTTCCCTATCAACCTAGTGGTTGTGTTCCTCTTCCTAGTCCTTTATGATAATATGGAAATAATATTGATGGAATGAAAATGAAATTATATTGCACTATTCAATTTTGAGAGAGAGAAAACATTATAATATAAAATTCAAAATGTATATTCACTTCACATTCCAAATATGACTCTTCCTATTCCTAAGGGAACAAAAAAACAACTTATTATAAAAATACAAAAGCTAGACACCTAGGACTAACAACTATGTATAATATTTATGCATTCCCCCTACAAGGATCTTTGTCAAACCAAGAATTCCTCTGAACTATTGAAAACTTTATCATCCAAGTGATTTTTTCAAGATGTTTGTTGGTTGCTCTATTCTAGGGAAATGTTGTAAATTGAAAATGCCATATTTCACATAGCCTTGAATCAAACGAAACTTAGTATTGATGTGCTTGGTTCGGTTGTGAAAGACTAGATTCTTTTCCATATGGGTTTTAGAAGTGTTATCAACCATGAGAGGTGTTGATGAAACCTGTTTCTCCTAAAAACATAAAAGAACCCTTTTAAGCCACAAGATATCTCTAGTTACCTCTAGAGTAGCCATATATTATACTTATATTAAAGAAATTATTGGCATTAATTACTTGTTAGATTTCCAACTGATAATTATTATTCCCAAATTCATTAGAAAACACAAGGTGGATTTTCCATCTTCATGATCATCAGAATAGTTAGAATCAAAATACCCAACCAATTTGAAGTATCTTACCTTGGAGTATTTGAGCCCAAAAATTTGTGTTCCTTTGAGATATCTTAAAACCCATTTTTTTGCTAGCCAATGATTATCCTTAGGTTGTTGCATTAATATTGATAAGACACCAATTGTAAATGATATATCTAATTCTGTTGTGGTCACATAAATAGACTTCCAATTAGTTATTCATATTTAGTGGCATCAACAAAATATATTTAATCTTTAGATGTCAATTTTAGATTTTGTTTCATGGGCATGTGGAAAGGCTTACAGTCTTCTATTCTAAACTTGTTCAAATTGTCACCAATGTATTTCTCCTGAGTGATGAAGAAATAATTTTATTTTCAAATGATTTCAATACCCAATTATTAATGAAGGTATCCCAAATTAGTCATTTCAAAACTTTTCATCAACTCTGATTTGAACTTTTTAGTGTATCATTCATTATTCCCTGTGATCAGTAGTTCAACAACATACACCACTACAAACATAACTATTTTTTCAACTATTTTGATGATAATAGTTTCATCTTCAAACTCAAAATTTTTGAATTTCATGTTCATGAGGTGTTCAACTATTTTTCTGTGCCATGCTCAAGGGGCTTGTTTGAAACCATACAATGATTTTTCCAATTTTCACACTTTTTGCTCTTATTCTTTTATTATAAAACCTTTGGGTTGTATCATGTCCATAGTTTCCTTGAAGTCAACATTTAGGAATGCAATTTTGACATCCATTTGGTGAACTTTCCATTCATTGTGAGATAATAGAGCCAACATGGTTTCATTGTAGTTGATTCTCTATTTTTGAGCATATCCCTTTGTGACAAGCCTTGATTTGTGCTTATCGAGTGAGCCATCAACCTTGTATTTTTCATGGTAAACCCACTTTCATAAAATAATTTGGCATCCATATGGAGGATAAACTAATTTCTAAGTCCCATTTTTGACCAATGCAATGTACTCATATTTCATTTCTTTTCTCTAAGATTCAAGCTCATCAACCTATTTGAAATATGTTGGTTCAGAATCAAATTCAAAATTGAGTTCTTCTAGAAAATAATTCAATGTGATTTTTTCAATTCCATCTTGAATTTATTCAAGGGACTTACCTAAATATGATGTAGTTGCATGTGCACTTTTAGTGCCTATTTTTCCAATTTCATCATGTTTCACATATTTAAATGTTTGAGTGGCCTATTTAGGCATCTATTTCTATGTTTTAGGTGCTTCAAAATCATCCTCTAAAGTTCCATCACTTTCTACCTTTGGTTATGATGCCCCTTGTTCATATTCTAATGAATTTTCTCTCTCTCCTTCAAAATTAATTTCAATCTCATGTATAGGAGATAATATAAAATCAATAGATTCCCGACTATGTTTCCCCCACTCATTGTTTAGAACATCTAAATTACTCTCTATATAGACATCAAAATTTTCATACTTGTCAAGTCCACTCAGTTACCAATCAATATGTTCTTTGTCCTTTGTAACCTCATAAAATACTTCTCTTTCAAAAATAAACTTCTTCTCTTTCTCATCGTATAGCTTGTATGCCTTTGAGGATTCAAAATATCTCAAGTGGATGCATTTTTAACTCTTACATCCAGCTTATTTTTATTCTCTGTTGGAATCAATGCATAAAAAGTGGATACAAAAATTTAAAGATGTCACACTAAAGGAAGATTACCACACCACATCTCATACGGAGTCTTGGATTCAAGAGCTATTGATGGTGATCTATTTTAAAGGTATATTATTGTTTTATCTACTTCAGCCAAAAAGTGTAGATTTACCCCTTTGTAGTACAACATAGCACAAACCATATTCATCATATTTCTATTCATTATTTCTATAACTCCATATTGTTTCAAAGTGTAAGGAACTATGAGATGATATTTGATCCTATTTTTCTGAAGATAGGATTCAAATTTATTTGAAATGTATTCACCACCATTTTCTTTCATGAGTGTCTCAGTGTAGGTTTATGATTCATTTTCAATCATGGTTTAAAACTTTTGCAAAGTCTCAAAGGCTTTTGATTTTTTATTCAAAAAGGATATCCAAGTCATCCTACTATAGATATCAATAAACAACATAAAGTAATTATGACCACCAATGAAGAGGATTGGAAGAGAACACAAGTCTGAGTGAACCAGTTTCAATTTTTTGTCAACTTTCCATTATGACTTCAGAAATATTTCTCTTACATATTTAGCAAAGATGTAAGCTTCATGTGTTTCATCTGATTTTATAAGTAATGTAGGCATGCCAACAACACCATTCTTTTATAATACATGAATGTTATTATAGTGAGTGTTCCTAAATATTGCATGAAAAAACATGTTTAGAGACATTCTATCTTCCATGATGTGAGCATAATTCCTTAAATTTGATGGCTCACCTTTGAGTTTTAGTAGTTTCCATTAATCATATCTAGTCAAGATGACTACATTATTAGTTTTTCTCCTAATAGTGACATCACCATTATCTAATAGAATAGAATGGTCTTGTTTCCTTATGAGAACTACAGACAACAAGTTTTGTTTAAATTGAGGAAGGTAGAAAACATTTTGGAGTTTGACATCTAGAAGCCCTAAAAACTTGAGTCTTATTGTACCTCTTATTTTTAGTTACAAACTTGATCTATCTGCACGGTATACCACACCATAACTTTATTCACTAAACTCCTCAAAGAAGAATTTTCATAAATTCATATGTATAGTGACACTAGTATCAAGAACCCAAACATCAAACCACGAGTAACTAATTGAGACATTGTTTACTTCATCGTCTATACTAGAAAACACACTTTCACTAATGAATTGGGTAGAGTTTGATTCTCTCTTTTATTTTATTTTTCCTCTTTTTTATTAGTGTATGCTTTAATTTTCTCCCATGGAGTTTTTCATCCATGAGTCTCATGACTTCATTTTCTATCACATCATTTGTAGTAGAAGTTTTGTTTATCATTCTACTTTTGACCACCTAGATTTTCATTTTTGTCACCTTTTCCCTTGTACTTATTATTACCTTATTTTTTGGAATATGTGGCCTTGTTGTATGTTTTGGAATAATTTTATTTTACATAGCACACATTTTTTGCTATTGTGGACTCGATTTCTCTTCCAAAGGTCTTTTCTCTTTCTACCATCTCTTCAACCAAGTGATCAATTATGAGAGTCTTAAACTTATTGTTTACTTGTAGAGACTCCAAATAGGTTGAATAGATGGGAATAATAGATTTTATGAATTCATTCATATATATGTTAATTTTGACACCTGTTACTTCTACATCATGCTTGATGGCACATATCTCTAAATCTAATCTCATCACATCACCATCTTTCACCTAAAGGTTGAAGAGATTTAACTAAAACTGAAGGACATACAACTCTGAGTGGGAATCATATGGCTCCTTTAGTTTGTAAAATTATTACCATGGAGTAATTTACCTCTATATATGATGAAACACATCTCTATCAACTAAGTCCCTCATTAATGCCAACACTTGTTTTTGCTTCCATGATTGAATATCCTCTGCATTCCCTTTTGGCTCAACTGGTTGTATATCCCCATCATAAAAATAGAACCATAGATCATTAAAGATGAGTGTTTTCTCCACTTGTCAAGACCATTCTAACTAGTTATCTTTGTCGGTCAATGTTGTGCCAATGATAGATTTGATTGAATGCATGGTTTTGAGTTTTCATTTTTGATATTTTAATTTTTTTAAACCCTAATTGGTTAATTATCACTCTAAAATGGTCCCTTTTTCTATATACCACCAAACTAATATACCAAACCTCTCTACATACCCACCCTTCTTTTACACCCATTGGGATGTGGAAGAAGCTAAGCCTTTATGTATACTCAATAATACATGAAAGAAGTTATAATGTATGTAAGATTAGAGTGGTATGTGGTACCTAGGTGACACGTGAAAAGTATTCATCATGTCATTAACATTGGCTTAAAAATAAAACCTCATACATCAATATACTTGAATTTTCTTGATTTTTGGATTTACATTCTTTGATAAAAGCGAATGGGAAAACGAGTAGCTCCCCTTATTTTTTCTTGAATTTGTAAAATTTGATTGTTGTTTTCCAAATTTTTTTATATTAGTATGCTCAAGGTAATTAAATGAAAAAATTGCTCCAAATTCAAATGCTTTCAAATTTTCAAATTTAAATCCTTTTCAAATTTTAAAAATGAGTAATTAAAAGAAAATGAAATTTTGCTTTTTAATGAAAAACCTTAAATGTGTACCTATTATCCTCCAAATTTATAGCTTATGTGGATTTCCAATATTGGAAATAAGATAAATTTACATATTTAACTCTTTGAAAAAGAAATCAAATGTTGGAAATAAAAAATAGTTTTTAATCCTCTACTTTATTTTAGCATAGCAGTTTGAATGATATATATTAGCTTCCAAAGAGCCACGTAGAAATCACACATCTTCTCTTTGTGGTTATAAGATAGAAAAATGCCACATATTTGATACCAAATTGCCTAAAAAATTTGATGGATACACTTTTATGATGCCAAAATGGTCAAAATAGAAGCTCAAACATTAGAAATTAGACATTATGCCTAACACGTTAGTCTTCCAAGCTTGTATGCAACATATGTGTTGACGTAGAGGATTGCACCCAGGGTAGGATGCCTAGCTCATGCCTTCCACACATCAAAATGGAAACTCCCCTCTCACTTTTGAGACTGGCGAAGATGGAGGGGAGAGTCTCTAGGTAAGGGCTAGCTCCCTTTGATACATCTGAGTTGTTCTTATAAGTGTTAATAAATATAAATAGATATATAATGGGGGGGATGGAAAGGTAGAAAGATTATAGGAAAAAAAAACTACTCTAAAAGAGGTGATGCACCAAATGATTCGACCTACTCACACTCACACTTGAAACCATACAAACACATACATACACATTAAACTAGCAAAAGGACCAGGCTACAAGAAACTTAACAGGGAGGCTTCAATGGAACACACAGAAAATAGGGACTCACCATAGGTGTTGTGGAAAGGGCACACTATATAGTAGCTTCTTCTATCTCTAAGCTTCCAAGTGTAGCTCTCCTTGTCACTTGCAGGAATGGTACCTTATAGACACTAGGTACGTTGGTGTTAACCATGTGAAAGCATTAGAAAGCAATGACTAAACACAAAACTAACACTCAGACACACACAGAGATATCTAACCAGAATAGAGGTAAAAGTGCATTTATTGATTTTAGGTGAAAATTTGCCAGGGCTTCACCTTATAAATGTGACAGATCCCTTTCTCAAATGAGAAGTATACAATTTATAGAGGAATAAAGGGCCTTTTGGCACCCCTATTACAAATGACCCATGTGCGCTCTGCGCATTAGGAAGAGGAAAGCTGCTCAAAGGTAATGCTATGTTAGCCCCTTACTTCAAGGTGAAATTATGGGTCGTGCCATTTGTCTACAAAAGACTGCTCCTTTAAGGCATGTTGCAGCTTGCCTACTCATTAATGTAGAATGGAAAAAGATGAGATGCACCATTCATCACCTGTTCACACCTCTTGGTAATCAATTGGTAGACACTATTTCAACTATAGATATAACTCACCTCCTTTTTGCAACCTGGGCTGCCTTCTTAGTTTCTACTCCTTCATCTCTTAGGTTACCTCTGCTAGTTCTTCAGCTCTCTGGACTTTAGTCTTTGAATTCCTTTGAGTTCGCACCATTTGTTTGAAAACCAATAGTTATTCATTCCCATAAAGTTGATGTCTATGTGCCCATCATTTTAAAACTCATAAGGCACTTTGAAATGTAGATGCTGATGCGTGGTAGCTTTTGCTAAGTTTATGATGGGACATGTGGTAGTATCTACTAGCTTGTAGAAACTTTATAGCTACCCTTAGAAATATTTGGGACTCACTTGATTCTCATGGATAGTGACACTTGGCACACCCCACAAAGCCTTTACCTGCTAATGAAATAAAATGAAGAACTACAGATGTTGACACTTGGCAGCTTTTGTAGAGTCTCACAAAGTAAATAGGGGCTTGGCTGATGATACTTGGCAGCTTCTACTTGAATGGTTTAGTTTGTGTCTAACTGCCTTCCAAAAGGGCACTTGTCTTTTAGCTTTTGAGATGCTCCTTTAAACCACTTGATTGAATTAATCCATTGAATCGATCGATTGAACCAAAAATGGTTCAACGGTTCAATGTTTCAACACTGCGTGCCACTCCTTTGTTGAACCAAGCCTTTGAACCTACTGCTCAAACCAAGTGTTTGAATCATTCCTTTGAACCAACTACCTGAACCAACCGCTTGAACCCAAAATGGTTTAATGGTTTAATGGTTCAATGGTTCAACACTTCATTTGCTTCATTTTCTATTGAACCAAGGCATTGAACTGAAGTGATGAACCAAAGCATTGAACTTTGCTGATGAACTTTAATATTAAACCAAAAATGTTGAACCAACACATTAAACTAAGATGATGAACTAACTGAGTGAATCGAGTAATTAGACCATCCAATTGAATCAAAGCATTGAACTAAGGCATTGAACCAGTGCATTGAACCAAGCTGATGAACTGTTTGATTGAACCGAAGTGATGAACTTGCCGATTAAACCAAGGCTTTGAACTGAAGCATTGAACTGAAGCATTGAACTGGTTCAATGGTTCAAAGATGCCAACCTTCCTTGTGAATTTTTTTAGACAAGAGCCCAAAGAAGCCTCATAAAACCCAACACTCTCTGAACTGATTCTTCATGCACCAAAAGACTAACCTACAGAGTCCATAGAAAAACTTCTTTATAGAATCTGTAGAAACTTCACCTGCAGAGTCCGTAGAAATAGACTTGCAGAGTCCGTATAAATTCTTGGACTTGTGCAAAATCAAAAAATGAATTGGCTTAGAATAGCAAGGGAAGAAGGGGACCAATTTTTATCTTGTTGGGAAAAAAATGGTCAACAAATTGGTGACTCCTAGGGGAAGTATGCCTGCTATGCTTAAAAGCCAGATGCCTCAAAATCCATTGGGCACAGAGTCAAATTGTAACTTAAAGATCAGCCATATCTCTGATAAATTCTAGAACCAATCTCAAAGATTTACCTCAAAAGGAAATGAAAACACACACAAAGCTAAGAAAACTACTAACATGTGCAGAAAGTACTTAGGGAAAATAGGGAAAGAAAATTGAAAGCAAACTACTATATACAGCTAACCAGGTATTTTTGATTCCCTCCTAGATCAAAGGGAAAGCTTTTAAAGTATCCTTCATCTGGCACACCTAGTATTGATAATGGATCCGACAAGGAAATATTCATGTGTAACTTCTTCACCTAGTCTGCCACATTGATATGAGGATTGCTCCCTTCCATATTTTCTTTGGGGTCACTTGCAGCCTTCTAAGGCATAGGCCAGGGAGCTAAAGGTATGACTGGCAGCCTAAAATTTGGGAATTTTTGGTTCACCTATGGTGGAAGAGATGGTGTGGATGTTTGAATAGCTGCTTGAGCTTCTTCCATAGCTCTCCCTTTGGATCTTGTGTTGGTTGTGACACAGTCACCCTGATTGCCCACAATGCCTACATAATTGATTACATAGAACTCACCTTCCAAGTGATTCATAAGAGTAGAATTAGGCTAAATCTGACTATTGCTCATGATGGGTTGCATTGAAGCCTCAAAGACATGGGAATGGGTAACTGCTTGATCATCTTGTTCATTTGGGTAGTGACCTACCATTTCATTTGTATAAATAGCCTACTCTTGACCATATCCCATGGTTGAGCAACTGGGATATTCTTGTACTAGACTATTTTAAATGGGCACCATGGCCTTGAATGATGAAGGGGCACTTGGGTTGTAGCCTTGAAAGGATCTGGTCTGAGTAAGTTGACCCTATCCTTGATTGTAATTTTTGAAAGGGGGTCTAGGAGCTTGACCATACTATTGGTATCCTTGGTTTGGTCAGTTGCTTTAAGCTTTCTGCCTTTTAAGAGCTACAAGTTCATTTGACATACTTTGCAACAGACTCTTAACTTCATGAAGCTCATTGGATGGAGTAGCAGTTAGCTTTTCTATGCTGGGCAAAAGAGCTAAGGTAGGAGTAATAGTCTGGATTGGGGGCAGCATTTTAGGGAGAAGCAGCATAAGAGGTCTCAGAGCTATTTTCCCTACCTACACTAGGCAATTCTCAGCTGCTATAGCTATGTCATAGGTGGTAGGTATCACATGTCCTCCCATGGACTATATCATAATAGCGATATCGATGTTTGATGCTCTTAAGTAATAGAGGAAAGGATAGTTTGGAGTTGGCCTTAATGAAATGGGAATTCTACCCCATGTCTTCTAAAATCAAGTGTTGAAATCTTGCATGTATTCTTGTGGAGCTCTTTTCATTATAGTTAGTTGCTCGACAAGTGAGAGGTGGTCGTTCTTCTCCCCAAATTGACTCATCAAGAGGATGCCCAATCCATTCCAAGAATCAACTAAATTCATGGGTAAAGTCCCATACCAGTCTAGAACTTTGCCCTTGAAAGACAATGCCAGCAATCTGATTGTAATATTCTCCTCAGTGACATTATGAATATTGCAGAGGTTAGCAATATTTTTGATGTGTTCAATAGCTATAACAGGCCCCTCCCCATCAAAGGAAGGCACACTTTTGAGAGCTACTCCTAGAATTAGGTCATAACATTGAAGGTTCAAGGGACTCTGACCATGGAAAGTCATAAAGGGTAATGTCATAGCTATGACGGGATGTAAATGAGTTATTTCTCTTGTGAAGGAGTAACTTGTAGCTAAACTAGGAAGTCAACTCACTAAATAAGGATGAGTCCTTTTGAACCTCAGTCACTTTGCTAAATTGAGAGGTAGTTCAATGAATTCAAAAGGGACACCCTTATTAGTGGATCATGTGGTGACTTTAGGCATAAGAAGTTAGACTGGTCTATGATTAAAAAATGAAGTTCTTTACCAGTGGAGTCGCTAGATGCTAAAAATAGTTGATTTTTTGTAACAAGACTAACATCCATCCTAAAACTTTACTGAGTGTAAAAATTGAGTCCCACTGGGCATGCCAAAAATTGTTGACGCAATGGATTGCACCCGAGGCAGGATGCCTAGCTCCTGCCTTCCACACATCAAAATGGAAACTCCCCTCTTGCTTGTGGGACTAGAGAATCTAGAGGGGAGAGTCTCTAGGTAAGGGCTAGCTCCCTTTGATACATCTGAGTTGTTCCAATAACTGCTAATACATATATATAGATATATAATGGGGGATAGAAAGGGAGAAAGATTGTAGGAAAATAAAACTACTCTAAAAGAGGTGATGCACCAAATGATTCGACCTACTCACACTCACACTTGAAACCATACAAACACATATGTACACTTTAAACTAGCAAAAGGACTAGGTTGTAGGAAACTTAACACGGAGGATTTAATGGAACACATAGAAAATAGGGACTCACCATAGGTGTTGTGGAAAGGGCACATTATATAGTAGCTTCTTCTGTCTCTGCACTCCCAGGTGCAGCTCTCCTTGTCACTTGTAGGAATGTCACCTTATAGACACTAGGTACATTGGTGTTAAACCTGTGAAAGCATTAGAAAGCAATGACTAAACACAAAACTAACACTCAGACACACATAGAGATATCTAACCAGAATAGAGGTAAAAGTGTGTTTATTGATTTTAGGTGAAAATTTGCCAGGGATTCACCTTAAAAATATGATAGATCCCTTTCTCAAATGAGAAGTATACAATTTATAGAGAAAGAAAGGGCCTTTTGGCACCCCTGTTACAAATGACCCATGTGCACTCTGGGCATTGAGAAGAGGAAAGCCGCTCAAATGTAACGTTGTGTTGGCCCCTTGCTTCAAGGTGAAACTATGGGCCACATCATTTGTCTGCAAAAGACTACTCCTTTAAGGCATTTTGTGGCTTGCCTGCTCATTAATGTAGAATGGGGAAAGATGAGTTACACCATTCATCACTTATTTGCGCCTCTTGGTAATCAATTGGCAGACACTATTTCAACTACAGATATAACTCGCCTCCTTTTTGCCACCTGGGTTGCCTTCTCAGTTTTTGCTCCTTCATCTCTCAGGTTACCTCTACTAGTTCTTCGGCTCTCTAGACTTTAGTCTTTGAATTCCTTTAAGTTCATGCCATTTGTTTGAAAACCAATGGTTATTCATTCCCACAAAGTTTACATTTGTGTGCCCGTCATTTTAAAACTCATAAGGTACTTTGAAATGTGGATGCTGATGCGCGGTAGCTTTCACTGAGTTTATGATGGGACACATGGTAGTATCCACTAGCTTGTAGAAACTTTCTAGCTTCCCTTAGAAATATTTGGGACTCACTTGATTCTTGCAGACAGTGACACTTGGCGCACCCCACATAGCCTTTACCCGCTAATGAAATAAAATGAAGAACTATGGATGTTGACACTTGGTAGCTTCTACAGAGTCTCACAAAGTAAATAAGGGCTTAGCTGATGACACTTGGTAGCTTCCACTTGAATGGTTTAGTTTGTGTCTGACTGCCTTCTGAAAGGGCACTTGTCCTTTAGCTTTTGGGATGTTCCTTTGAACCACTTGATTGAACTAAGTCATTGAACCAATCGATTGAACCAAAAATGGTTCAATGATTTAACAGTTTAATGGTTCAACACTACGTGCCACTCCTTTGTTGAACCAAGCCTTTGAACCTGTCGCTTAAACCAAGTGTTTGAACCATTCCTTTGAACCAACTACTTGAACCCAAAATGGTTCAATGGTTCAATGGTTCAACATTTTGTTTGCTTCATTTTCTGTTGAACCAAGGCATTGAACCAAAGCGTTGAACTTTGTTGATGAAATTTAATATTGAACCAAAAAAATTGAACCAATGCATTAAACCAAGCCGATGAACCAACTGAGTGAACCGAGTGATTGAACCATCCAATTGAATCGAAGCATTGAACCAACGTGTTGAACCAAGCCAATGAACTATTTGATTGAACCAAAGCAATGAACTTGCCAATTGAACCAAGGCTTTGAGTCAAAGCATTGAACTAGTTCAATGGTTAAATGGTTCAAAGATGCCAACCTTCCTTGTTAATTTCTTCAAACAAGAACCTGAAGAAGCCTTGTAAAACCTAGCACTCTCTGAACTGATTCTTCATGCGCCAAAAGACTAACCTGCAGAGACTGTAGAAAAAAGTCTTTAAAAAATCCATAGAAACTTCACCTATAGAATCCATAGAAATAGACCTACAGAGTCTGTAGAAATTCTTGGACTTGTGCAAAATCAAAAAATGAATTGGCCTAGAATAGCAGGGGAAGAAGGGGACCGATTTTTAGCCTATTGGGCAAAAAATGGTCAACAATATGTTAGTAGAAACATATCTTGAAATAATAAATATAACCAAAAACCACTTCCACATTGTAGGTATTAGAATATTTGGTACGTATATGGAGTTTCTGAGAGAAAACACCTTTACATGGGTTGTAAACAATCTAAACACAGTAAAAAGAAACACCAAATTCTAAAAATTCAACCTTGTAATAGTTGTGCTGCTAAATACTAGTTCAATGTAGGTCTCTCACAATTGGTATGCTTCAAAATGCATCATTTTTAAATGCTAATTTGTTACATTTCATAGTCATACAAATATTTGAAAGAGAATAATTAATTATAGGGTCTTATGGCTAGAATGAAGGTGATGGAAGAAAAAATAACCAAATAAAATTATAGACTCTGACACTAATGATAGGCCAAAAATAATATTGATGAAATGCACTTGAAATTATATTTAAATATTCAAGTTTGAGAGAGATAAAACATTACAATATAAAAGACAAAATGTTTTTTGACTTCACATTCCCAATGTGACTCTTCCTATTCCTACAGGAATGGAGAAATAACTTATTATAAAAAGATAAAAGATAGAAACCTAGGATTAACATCTATATACAATATTGTTACACTTTAGCACTTCCTAAAGATCATTTTTTATTAACAAAGTGGAAATATCTTCTTGATTATAATGAGTTTATAGAGGGGGAATCTGGTAATATCAATCTAAGACCATCCCATCCATAAAAATGATTCTATTATACTTCTTAAGTGATAATATGAAATCATTTAAGTGTCAAGATTTAACAAAGACAATATGAATTAATTATATATAAGGTGATACCTTAGGATTAGTTACAATTGAGTGAAACTCAACTTGTTAAATGGTGATCAGATCATCTATATAAGTAGCATCTACATCTCTGGGGTTATCATCTTATTTGCAATTTTTAGGCCTAGAGATCTCTATTTGGAGTCCACTATAATGCTTGATCTTATTTATTAGGGTTCCTTAAAGGAACAAAGTATCTAAAAATGTCTATTTTATTCCCTATGTGAAAAAATAACCTACTATAGCTTTGTAGTTTTAAAATTTAACATTTTTTTTATGTCATAGATTTTTTTAGCCTTAGGCTTTAGGAAAGAAATTTGGTTGTAGAGGATTTGTAGATCAATGGTAATTCAAGTAATTAGATATACAATTCAAAATATCAAGTTTATTTTGAAACTTCAAATGATTGAAATAGACCAAATATTCATGTGGATTTAATTTTGAGGTGACCAACATAACTTCAAAGTTTTTTCCTATTATAATTTAATTTGATTTTAATTTTCCTAGATTTATGGGATGTCATTAGTAATCCATATATCCCATTTTCACTCACTATGTAGGCTAGGTTCAAGCTTAGTAAGCATTTAATAATTCATGTAGACACATCTTGTACCTTAACTTGGTTGGTTTATAGAGCTCAATGTCCTTGGTTTGAATGCAACATTTAAGAAACTACAATGTGTGAAGGCATGATAATTTTCCATGTGGGGTGTCGTAATTAATTCATAGGATCATGGTAGATTATCCTTGATGTATGTTTCTAAATGAATTTTTAGGTGTGATAATGTGAGAACATTCCACATGGAATGATATAATTAACATCTATTTACTAATTAAATAAAGGAAAGAGTAGACAGTTATAAATATTTACCTTAGAGTCAACCCATCTAGCATCAATCTCCCCCTCTGCTAGTGGTACTTTATGAGAGATTATTATTGTCAAGAAATCCTCAAATAGATAATGTTGTCACTTGTATTTTCATCCTTTGAGGATATGTCTTATCTCTCCTCATCCAAGTGCCATAATTGAAACACCTCTAGGTTGTGGGTAGCCTAAGAATGAGGTGAATCTCTAAATAGGGATAGTTCCCTTGATGTATCACTTTTATATCAATACTACACATATGATTGCAATGAAAAGGGAGAGAAAACTAAAATTAAACTATCCTAAAGGTATTTATACACTAAATTAGTTGATAACTACCAACCAATTGCATGTCACACATGAGACCAAGAGACCAACTATGCATACACTTCTCTAATTTGAATCTACTCACATCAATATTGCATTATGAGGTTGTGATGAATGTTTAGGCTATGAGGACTATAAAAAATGCCTATAATGGCACTATTGAATATAATAACTCACTCAACCTTGACAATTCATATAAAACTTCATATGACCTACAATAAGAAGCTTTCAAGTTGTAAATAGGTGAGAGAATGAGACAATAATGCTAAGGAAATAATAGTCATCATAAATCAAGATCAATAATTCAAGTTAATACACTATTAATAGTCATAGAAGAGGTAAAATCAATAGTCTTTATTGATCCATGGTATGAAAATGAGTATGGCTTCACCATGCTCAAGTTGAACATATTTATAATAGCCAAAATGGCTAGTTCTTATAGAACTTGAGAGAGAGAAGAGAAGAAAGAAGTCCAAAGGTCACAAGGACACTTGTCATGCTGAGAGGAGTTATAGGTGTAGAATAAGATAATGTTAAATTGATCATGCAAGGTTAGGAACCACAAATGTCAATCCAAGGCATGAAACTCTTGAATGTGGCATGATATTCTTTTTCTTGGCTCAAAAAATTACCTTCCTCATTTGGGCTTCTTAGATGCCTCATATTTGACTAGGGTTAGGTATAATGATTTAATAAGGGGGAATGGTTATATAAATTCTTCTCCATAACTTTTTAATAGTCCTAATCACTTAGATTCCTCTAAAAATGAGACATCAATACCTATAGTCAAATAAAACTACTCTTTCACACACCTTCTACACTTGGATTTCAAAATGGCTTAAGTTTCCTATGAAAATACATAAAATGGAGTTATTTAAATGTTTCAATACCATACATGGACTTATAGTCATAAATCACACCTCAAAAAGACTCCCACTTAATGTTTTCACCCTAATCACTATCATGTTCACTATGTCAATTCTGACTGGCTAGGATGGAGCTAATTTTAGGAACACTTAGGAGTTTTCATAAATCATTAAATGAACATAGTGAGTGATTATAAGTCCCTATATTCCTCCCAAGGTTGATTTCATCTCTTGAAACCTTCTATAACCTGCACAATGAACAAAATAGTCAAAGAGAGAAATTTTGTACCCTATATGTATAGATAGGGTTCAATTAAATTGGGTTTAAATGGTTTATATAGATCCATATATAATCTAAAAACATTTCCCAAGCCATTCTGACCCATTTAGATGCATCTCCTTCCTTGTTTTCCCAATTGGGTCCTTAACCAGGGTTTGTGAGGGTTTTAGACCACTTTTGCTCTTAAGGTGTATTCATAAAAATGGGGCATTGGAAATGAAAAAAATTACACAAATGTGATTTTAAAAACCCATATTAACACCTCTAAACTTCTTATATATTCAAAAAAAATTTAGAGAAGATGTGAGCACTCAAAGTTGCCCTATCAAGCCATTTTTTCCATTTACACAAGCCTAATATTGTCCTTGAGTCAAAAATGGCCTTATTTATGGTTATCTACATTAAAAAAAGATTTATCACATCTATAATTATCTCATAAACATGTTTTAGTCCATTTTAATTCTCATCTCATGTTAGAATTAGAAGTGACTCTCCATTTGGCTTCTAAGCCTAAACCTTGCCTAATAGGCCTGACGGCAACTCTTGTAGGTTTGTACCACTTGTGTATATTCAAGCCTTTAATAATGTTTTATCATGTTTTTCTAGGTTTCCTAAAACTTATCACACCTCCTAATAAGGTTTATTTATCTCTTGGTCCATCATTTATCACCCTTTCTTAGAAACGTAGGATTTGTGCTCCTAGGTAAGTACCCTCTGTCTAAGAATAAATAGAGGGTAATTCCCCTAGTTACTTAGAAAAATTTAATTATTTATAGGATTATAAAATTTGTTTATACCCTCTATTTTAATCCCTTTATCAATTCATTTGAATCCTAAACTCCTTCAAATTCTAATGCAGACTCCTAGAAAAGGGATTGTGTGCAAGGTTTCAAGATGTAGATTGTGTGATGCATCCCTAGGGTCATCTATTTGTTCTATGTCCATAATTAAAGTTGTATTATAATAATTTGATAATTATTTATGTGATTTCATCTTCACTCATCAATCCATCCTTCCATATACTCCTCATATCCCTTGCTTAGTCAAGATTGAGTACATATTCCTAACTATGTTGGATTCAAGGCACTTATACCTATAGGTGATACCTACATAATTTATCTTGAGGATAATTTATAAAAACTCATTATATTCAATTAGGGCCATTTTATATCATACACACCATGTTTCAATATGTCAACCTTCAGAATGTACCTTCCTAGCTCACTGTTATGTCACAGTCAACTACAGTTGACTGTGTTATGGCAACATGGAGTCCCATGGGTGTTATTTTATCTTAGATATTGTATTATATCCTTTTAAATCCTTTATAAGAATTAAATTAAAATTTCATAGTAATATTTTCATGTTTATAGGCCCATTATTCTCCAAGTTCATTTTGAGAGCTCTAAGAGCATCTACAGGCACACCTGTAGATGGTTATATGATAAAAAATCAATATACCAACCTATAATGATGGTATTTATGAACAATAAGTTCCAAATCATTCTCTATGTCTACAAGAAAGAAACACATTCTCAAAATTGTACCTTAGGTTGGTTACAGGTTAACCTCTTAGGCAAAAGACACCTGTAGGTGTGTACAAAGATCAAAACACAATACATCATCTTCTTTGAATGACCTTAAGGTTATGAATTATACATTAACCAATACAAAACTATTAAACATTTAAAAATGGTTCGTAATTCAACCTTGAGGTGGGAAGTCTCTTTGGGGCTCAAAACTATAGATGTCACTACCTGACATTAGTGCATAAACGTGCATCTTTTGGCTCCTCTAACATGAAGACCAAACGAATAAATCACTTCATTACTTTTACAATATGGATACCTATGTGGATAATATAATACATAGTCACTTATATTCACCAATAATATTGATAACCTTGTTATATGACCTTGGCAAAAAGGCTTAGGTGCTCTATTTTCACCTTTTGGAGATTTGATCCTTGAACACAGTTATTGAGTCTTTAAACATGGTTTCCCACTTTCATTTATCAATCCAACATCTAAAATATTTCTATAATGAACTCTAAAACACATTATGAGCTCATTAATTAGTTCATCCATGTGCTTCAAGACTCCCTATGGAACCTCAACACTTTACTAGGACCACCTATAAGTGGACATTCCATTGTGCAGGTAGTATATGTAAGTATGTACAATTGCATTATTTTTTGACTTATCATGAGTTATATCCATATTAAATATCTCAAAATTAACTCTTCACACTATCAAGTACTTTATCCAACTCAGACACTCTTTTCCAACATGATTGGTCATCATGAGGTACCTATAGGTGAGTATAATGACAAGAGACTGTGAATGACTGTGTTGATTGTCACAATCCCTCTCATAACAAGTGAAAATATTTACTTGATTATTCCCACTATGATTATTTATTCAACCTTTAAATACCATAGTAAATACCCCATGGACATGTTAAAATCCTTAATCCATCTCATTCAGATGACTGTGTGTGACAGTCATGAAGCAATTAACTATATGATATGTCTCTTATCTACCACTCCATGGTTATTCTTTTAAGGCTGATTTTGAATGGAGAAGGGACCAAGACTATATTATTAACTTTAATATAAACCTATCACCATCCTTTGACACTATTACCAAGACATGAAGACATTGGAAATGGTGGAAATCTATCTGTAACATAGAAGAGTATCTTCTCTTGTAACCTAAGATACTTGGCCTATCAAAACACTTTGAAATGCTAAACCAAGAATTTGGAACATTAAGGAAGATAGTCAACAACATCTATAAACAATCCCAATATTTATATTGTATGAACTTCTCTAAACCAAAGTAAAACCTATAGGGTGCACAGATTGGTAAACAAATTAAATATGCCAACATCTTATAACTAGTTCATAAAGCATAGGCCATCATTCCTCTACAACCAAACATCAAATGGAACCTGACCAAGATAAATTTTTCTAAAACCTTCCCTACTTATTATACCAAGTACAAACTTGTTGACTTGTTTTGTATGCATGGAAGGGTGAAGAAGGAGTAGAATGGTTTTAGCTCAAATTGGACACTTACAGAGTACATAAATCATGGAGATGGGTTTGAGGAATCTAAATATTTATCCCATAACCTTCTCCCATGTGTCATAATCCCTTATGGGTTGTATAAGTTCCAAACTCCTCCTTTTTCCAAGAAAACTATTCTTTCTTCTGAACAACCTACCACTTTTCAGTTAGAAATAGTTAATTAAAACTTATTAGGACACATGTGGTATGGCATCACCTTTTTAAACCTTCACATTTCCCAAAGAGGTCATACAACTCATTTAATGCTATATATTGACCCCCAAAATGACTCTTAGGACTAAAAATATGTGACCAAGGCTAGATACACATAAAATTACATCAAATGAGCTATGGCATACTTCATGTCATTATAATAGGCCCCTAAAAACATCTAAAGTTAAAAATTTTACCTATAAGGGGCCCAATTTGACCTATAAGGTCAAATTTGGTCAAAAAAATAGGGACTCATAGGGGTAGTATGCCTGCTATATTAAATATTAGTAGCCTTATCATATCCATGGGCTTAGGGAGTCATCTAAAGTATAAAGCAAAATAAGAATACCTGACACTTGAAAACTAGGTTTTGACTAAGACAAGACAACTACTTACGTCAACCACACAAAATAAAGGACACACATAAATCAAAACAAACACACTAGCAAGACACACACATGTGCTCAAATCACTTAGGAAAAATAAAAATTAAATAACTATGTACAACTAATAATTAAGCATACCTCCCTTCCTGGATCAAAAGGAAAGTTTTATGAATCTCCTTCTTCATGAGATTGTTTCATAGTACCAATCATGTTGCTCTTTGGATTAGATAATTGATAGATTATACCTTTTTATTATCACTTTACTTGTTATTATCTCAATTAGACCATCTTCAATTAGATCTCGAATGTAAATTTATTCCTCTTGGCCTTGTACACATACCTCATACGATTGCCCACTCTTCATCTCATGATCAACTTGCATATTTTTTGTAGGCATGATTTAAAGAGGAGTAGTTTCATGATCCTTGGAAGATTAAGGCAAATATAAGCTTGTTTTGACCTTAAAATTCTAAGGTTAACTTTACTCTAGATCATCTATGACATTTTGAAAAATGTAATCTTGCTTACCATCACTTGCAATCAGCTATAAGGAAGTTGTAGACCCCTTGGGAGACTCAAACTCATTTCAAATGCTTACAAACTAATACCACAAGTACTTATCTTCTCTTTAATCAACATCATGAAGGGGAACAACAAGTTAAGTGATTTCATCCTCTTTTTTATAATCCAAAAGGAATGCATCCAAGATTTCTTCTTTGACCCAAGGAATTCTTCATTATCAACACAATAGGAAGACTTAATATACTCATTTCTTCTTCAAAATTTGGAAACTCTTGAGGACTCTCAAGTTGTATATCAACTATTATAATCTGATTTTGGTTCTCAAGAGCTGTAAGATCCTTATTTTCCTTCACCTTATTGGTGATGCCAAGACTAGGCATGTTGTAATCAGGTGACTTAACCCAATGAGGCTGCCAAAGAGCTATATTTTCTTCAAGTAAACTTTATAAATTATTCTCAATCAAATGTTCCTCTTTAGGTTCTCATACCACATATCCATCAAGGAAAAGGGAGATGGGGTGAGGATAAGCTAAACTAGTTGGTGGAGGTGGTACATAGAACTCAACATCAAATTGAGAATGAATTATTGGGGATCCTTTTGGGAATTCTTGAGGATGGGAGGTAGACCTTAGAATAAAATGGTTTGGTCTTCTTCCTTCCATTTGATAATCTCTTCATTTAAATCTAAATTATCTTGAGGAATCTCTTGAAGAAGGTTAGATGGGGTTTGTTTAACCATAAGATCTTGTTTTGGCTCTAAACCTTCCATCACACCTTGACTCAACAATCTCATTCTCAACTGTAACTCCTCAATTTGCTTGGCTAGGTTCTATATAAAAATTCTCTCTTGAATTTGATAAGAATTTTCATGATGATGAGTATGAGAGGGCTGATATGGAAAACAAGAGGACTCTTGAGGAAGGATGGAAGGGGCTTGCATAAGATCAAGATCTTTCTCAACATCACACTCTTTATCTAGGCTTTTATACCCTTTCTTTTCCCATGATTCTAATTTATTATTCCAACTTAGGGTGTTAGGATTAGGATTTTCTTCTTGATATGGTGATACAATTTTAGGAGTGTATGAATTGCTTAAGAAACTTGCGATCTCTTTAGGCTTGGGTTCTCCACCTTATCTCCAACATGGAATTTTAAATATAGGAGTTCCTTCTTGAGATTAAGTGAGCATGGGAGAAGGCAATGAGGGCCTATATCTACTTCCCTTTCTGATAAGATGGACTAATTCATCTACTTATTTGCTAACTTAATTTACCTCTCAAGGTTTACTTTAAAAACAAGGTTTGTCTTTCCAACTCTCTCTTCCAGTTGATTGGGAAAAAGATGACTTTGATAAGCTTGATTGGGTTCATGAGTAGGGCTCATGTAGGACTGATAGCAATCTTGGATATGGAGGTTGATAGATTTTGTGAGGATTTTTTTCATGAATTCTTAGCTTATCTTATAAGGATGAAATAAGGCCACTCACATATAGCATATAACTTTTGAGCCTTTGCTAGTTTTCTCTCTCAATAGGTGCCCACTCTCTCTTAACTAGCTCCAATGAATTTATTACATTATGAATGAGATGACTAGGAACATCTTCACCATGTCCCCTTTGTGTGTCAAGATCCATCATGTACCTCTCACATCCCAACAAAGTTTTCTTGAAACTAAAATGGACTGAGTTGAGAAGTGGCTAAGTTGACTAGGAGAAGCAATATATTGAGGAGGTTGATTATAGGGCTAATACAACTTATAACAAGGTTGTTAAGGATCATTTTGGAGTTGATAGGGATCATAATAAGGTTGATATGGAATTCCATATGCTTAGGATGCCTCATAAACTTGTGTAAAATAATACTCTACACCAAAACTAGCCATGGGACTTCATTAAGAAGCAAGAACACAAGGAATGATTATCAACAATATTCAAAGGAATACCTGGGTTACTTAACCAATTGATGTAATCTTAGAGTCACCATTGATGTTTAGATAGATTCCTCCAAAGGTTGATATGTTTAAAGATAACATCAAAAATATTTCAATCTCTTAGATAATTGTCCTACTGGGCATGCTGAAAACTATTGTCACTTGGATTTTCACCCTTTGAGGAGATGTCTCAGCTCTCCTCATCCAAGTGGCACAATTGACACACCTCTAGGTTATGGGTAGCCTAAGAATGAGGTGAATATCTAAATAGGACAAGCTCCCTTGATGTATCACTTTTATATCACTACTACACCTATTATTGCAAGGAAAAGGGAGAGAAAACTGAAATTTAACTATCCTAAAGGTGGTGATACACCAAATTAATTGATAACTACCAACCAACTGTACATCACACATGAGACCAAGAGACCAACTATGCATACACTTCTCTAATCTAAATCTTCTCACATCAGTATTTCATTATGAGGTTGTGATGAATGTTTAGGCTAGGAGGACTAGACAAAAGGCCTATAATGGTACTATTGAATATACTAACTCACTCAACCTTAAAACTTCATATAACACTTCACATGACATGTAAGAAGAATCTTTCAAACTATAAATAGGTGAGAGAATGAGACAATCATGCTAAGGGAAAAATAGTCATCACTAAGCAAGATCAACAATTCAAGTGAACACACTATGAATAGTCATAGAAGAGGTAAAACTAGTTGTCTTTATTGATCCATGGTATGCAAATGAGTAGGGCTTCACCATAATTAGGTGGAACATATTTATAATAGCCAAAATGGCTAGTTCTTATAGAACCTGAGAGAGAGAAAAGGATACTTGTGATGCTAAGAGGATTTACATGTGTATAATAAGAGAATGTGAAACTTATCATGCAAATTTAGGAAACACAAGTGTCAATTCAAGGCATGAAACTCTTGTAATGTGGCAAGATATTCCTTTTGTTAGCTCAAAAAATTGCCTTCCCCATTTTGGCTTCTTGGATGCCTCATAACTGATTATGGATAGGTCTAATGAGTGGATTGAGGGTTAAGTGTTAAACACATGATTCTCCATGAATTGGTTGTAGTCCTAATCACCTATATTCCTCAGAAAATGAGCCATTACTACCTGTAATCAAAGAAAAGTCCTCTTTCACACACCTTATACACTTGGATTCCAAAAAAAATTAATTCAAATTCATAAAATGGAGTTAATTACATGTTTCAATACTATCCATGGCCTTGGAGGCATTAGGCACACCTCAAAAACACTCCCATTTGAAGTTTTCACCTTCTCACTATGATGTTCATTATACTAGTTTTGACTAGTTGGGATGGATCTACTTATAAGAATGCTTAAGAGTTTTTATGAATCATTAAATTACCATAGTGAGTTCGGATGAGTCTCTATATTCATCTTAAGGTTTATTTCATCCCTTAAAACCCTCTAAAACTTACACAATGCAAAAAATAGTAAAAGAGAGTAATTATGTACCTTGTCCATACATATAGGGTTCAACTAAAGTGGATGGAAATTGTATTTTGATATTCCTATATAATCTCAAGACATTTCTCAATCCATTATTGTCCATTTAGATGTATTTATTTCATTATTTTCCCAATCGAGTCCTTAACCAGGGTTTGTGAGGGTTTTAGACCACTTTTGCTCTTAAGGTTCATTCATAAAAATGTGACGTTAGAACTACAAATAAATTGCAAAAAAAATATTTTAAACCCCCTTTTTAACACCTCCAAACTTCTTGGATCTCCATGCAAATCTTTACATAAGATGTCAGCACTCAAAGTTGCCTTATCGAGCTCTTTTCTCCATTTACACAGGCTTAATGTTGTCCTTGAGTCAAAAATGGCCTTATATGTGCTTCTCTACATTCCCAAATATTTATCACATCTATAATTATATCATAAACATGTCTTAGTCCATTATAATTCTCATTTTATGTTAGAATTGGAAGTGACACTCCATTTGGCTTCTAGGCCCAAACCCTACCTAATAGGCCTGACTGCAAATCTTGTAGGTTTGAACCACTTGTGTAGATTCAAAACTTTATGAATGTTTTTCCATGTGTCCTAAAAATTCTCAAATTTCCTAACAAGGTTTATTTATCTTTTGGTCAATCATTTATCACCCTTTCATAAAAATGTAGGGTCTATGCTCCTAGGGAAGCACCCTCTGTTTGAGACAAAATAGAGGGTAATTATCCTATTTAATCAAAAAAATTAAATGTTTAAAAGGATTATCCAAGTTATGGATACCCTCTACACCAAATTTTATCCCTTTATCAGGTTATTTGACCCCCAAGATCCTTCAAATTCTAAGGCAGACTCCTAGAAAAGGGATTGTGTGTAGGGTTTCAAGATGTGGATTGTGTGATGCATCTGTAGGGTCCTCTCTTTTTTATATCTACATAATGAGAGTTAAATTATACTACTATGATAATTATGTAGTTTTTCTCATCTTCACTCATCAATCCATCCTTCCATATACTCCTTATATTCCTCATATCCCTTACTTAGTCAAGACTAAGTATATATTCCTGATTGTGTTGGCTTCAAAACACTTATATGTGTAAATGATCCCTATATAATTTATATTTATTATAATTTATAAAACCTCCTTATATTACCTTAGGGTTATTTTTTATCATACACACCATTTTTCAATATGTTAACCTATAGAATGTAACTTCCTAGCTCATTGTTGTGTCACAGTCAACTACAGTTGACTGTGTTATGGTAACATGGATTCCCATGGTGTTGGTTGCCATTATATATTGTATCATATAATTTTAAATCCTTTTTAAGACTTAAATAAACCTTTCGTAGTAAGATTCTCATGTTTATAGGCATATTATTCCCCAAGTTCATTTTGAGACCTCTAAGAGCATCTGAAGGCAAGTTATATGTGAGTGACCTGAGAGTTAGGCACACATGTAGGTCTTTATATGATATAAAATCAATATACCAACCTCTCATAATGTTATTTATTCCAAACAAGGTCCACATCATGTTCTATTTCCAAAATAAAGAAACACATTCTCAAACTTGTACCTTAGGTTGGTTGTACGTCAACCTCTTACGCAAAAGACACTTGTAGGTGTGTATAGAGCTCAAAACAAAATACATCATCTTTTTTGAATGACATTAAGGTTATTAATGATATCTTAAACCATATAAAACTATTCAATCATTTAAACATGGTTTGTATTTTAACCTTGAGGTGGAAAGTCTCTTTTGGGCTCAAAATTGCAGATGTCACTACTTGATATTAGTTCATAAAAGTGCATCTTTGGGTTCCTCTAGCATGAATACTAGCTGACCAAATCACTTCCTTCCTTTTGAAACATGGACTCCTAATTTTATAATATAATACATAGTCACTTATATGCACCAATAGTACTGAAAACCTTATTATATGACCTTGGTAAAAAGGCTCAGGTGTTATGTTTTCACCTTTTGGGGATTTGATCCTTAAACATAGTTATTGAGTCTTTGAACATGGTTTCCCACTTCTTTTTATCAATATAACATCTCAAATAGGTCTATCATTAAGTCTAAAACACATTAAGACTTCATGAATGAGTTATTCCATATGCTTCAACACTCCATATGGCATCTCAACCCTTTGTTAGGACCACCTATAGGTGGACATTCCATTGTGTAGGCAGTATATGTAAGTATGGAAAATTATATTGTTTTTTGACTTATCATGAGTTATATGAATATTCAATATCTCCAAATGCACTTTTCACACTATCAAGGACTTTATCTAGCTTAGACACTCTTTTCCAACATGATTTGTCCTCATGAGGTACCTTTAGGTGAGTATAATGGTAGGAGACTGTGAATGACTATGTTGACTATCACAGTCCCTCTCATAACAAGTGAAAATATTTACTTACTTGTTCCCACTAATATTATTTATTAAACCTTTCAACATCATATTCATGACCCCATGGACGTGTTAAAATCCTTAATCCATCTCACTCGGATGACTATGTGGTATAGTCATGAAGTAATTGAGTGTATGATATGTCTCTTAGTTGCCACTCCATGGTTATTATTTTAAGGCTAAGTTTTAATGGATAAGGGACTAAGAGGAGATTATTAACATGAAGATAAACCTACACCATCTTCTAACACCATTACCAATACATTAAGACATTAGAAATGGTGGAAATCTATCTACAACAAAGAAGAGTGTCTTCTCTTACAACCTAAGATACTTAGCCTATCAAAATAGTTTGAAATGATAAACCAAGAATTTTAAATATTAGGGGAGATATTAAACATCATCTATAATCAATTCTAATAGTTTTATTTTATTAATTTCTCCAAACCAAAGTAAAACCTATAGGGTGCATAGATTGGCAAGCAAATTAGATATGCCAACTTCTTAGGAATGATTCATAAAACACAGGCCATCATTCTTCTACAAATAAACATCAAATTTAATTTTAATTATTGTATAATACACCCTCAAGATCAATTTTTTTGAAACCTCCCCTGCTTATCACACCAAGTATAAACCTATTGATTAGTTTTGTGTGTATGGAAGGGTGAAGAAGGAGCAGAATGGTTTTAGCTCAAATTTAAAACTTAAACAGTGTTTAAAGTGTGTAAATGGGTTTTAGGAATCTAAATATTCATATCATACCTTATCCCACATGTCACATTCCCTTATGGGTTGTAAAAGTGCCAAACTCCTCCATTTTCCAAGAAAACTACTCTTTCTTCTGAAGAACCTACAAATTTTTAGATAGAAACAATTACTTAAGACTTATTAGGACACATGGATCATGACATCACCTTTTTAAACCTTCAAATTTCCCAATGAGGTCATACAACTCATTTAATGTTCTATATTAACCCCCTAAATGACTCTTAGGACTAAAAAGATATGACCAAGGCTAGATACACATCAAATCACATCAAATGAGATATAAAATACTTCATTACATTATATTAGTCCCATAAAACCATCTAAAGATCAAGTTTTTACCTATAAGGGGCCCAATTTGACTTGTAAGGTCAAATTTGGTTAATAAATAAGAATACACCTGATGACTTATCATATTGGATATTTGAGACTTACACAAGACAAGCTTCTTTGAATACAAGATTCTACCTATAACTCCTCCAAATGTGACTTATGGTATAAGTATGAGTAAAAGTAAATAAAATAGTGTATGATTATGTTAGAATTAAATATGACTACTATATATAGCTATCTAATACCCAAAACCAATCCTAAATAGTAATTTGATGGTATTTATAAGGTTGATATACTTTAATGGGATGTCGACTGATATAGAATGGTGTCAGCTTGGTTGATACTATAGAACTATATTAGCTTGGATGATACTATAGAGATACAATATCAGTCAGGCTCATACCTTAGGATAAGATGGAAGAGTTACTAATGCAAGAAGTGTGTGTGTGTATATATATATATAATAAACATTTAAATATAGGTTGAAATTTAGATATGTACATATAGTTTCTTAATACTCTAAGTCATATTTTATATATATACTTTTAGTATGTTTGAGAGTGGTTCCAGACATATATGAGGTATAATGCAAATTATAGGTTTTTTAGGGTCATACTAGATTTTAGACTCAGCCATATTTAGGGTTTCAATATTTTATGGAGCGCATCATATGAGGTAAATGGATAGACACTCAAAAGAAGCTAAACTAATAGTATGAATTATATGATCATGATATTGTAGAAACATTTCTTGTAAATCACCATAAGCTTATCCATCCCTTTCCTAGTGTACCCTTTATGGTGTGCACTCAATGAGACCAATGTTAAACAATTCACTAAAATATAAATCATCAACAATCAATAAATATATTAAATATTATGTGTATACATATTCCCCTTTTAAGCTCATCATGTTTCATAATAGTGTAACATGGGATGGTGCTTTGGGAAGAACATAACAACACAAAAAATGAGATGACTAAAATGAAATGTGGGAATAAATAAAATGAAAATGTATACCTTCACTTACCTTGTTGATCATATAAAATGATGCATTTATAGGAGACGATGGAAGGCATCTAATGTGTGAAACATGAGGTGAACCTAAAAAATAACATAAATTTTTGGATTTCTTTAAAAATATTTTTTTAGCACCCAAAAGTTGTGTATCACACTAGGATTATAAGGATTATTTAAATTTATGAAAATTACCTAAGGAAAAAAATATATGGGTAAAAGATGGAATGTCATAATACATAAAAGAAGGTTGTTGAATTTGAAATTTGGAAGATGTGACAATAGATTTTTTATTTTTTCTAGCAAATGTGAGCAAATGAATGGTCAAAAATAAAAAAATCTAAGTGATGAAAAATGGTATCTTAAGTAATTATATATAAAATTATCAAGCAAAAGATTTAAAAAATGATGAAAATGAATGTAAAACATACCACAAAAGATGAGTATGTAAAACATTCTAAGAAAATGAAATATCAATGTAAAAAAGACCAAACAAAGATATACAAGTAAATAATGTGATCTCATATAAGATAATCATGTCAAATCAAAACATGAATAAAACATATAAGAGTGAAAATGAAATGCAATTCAAAATGTAATATAAGCATGTGAATTCAAACATAACTAAAAACATGAGAGGCTGCAAATAAATGTCTTATGTAAGATAAGTGAAGTCCACTAGAATTGAACAAGAACATGGTGGATAAATGAAGTCAAAAAAGATATAAAGAATGAAAACTCAAACTTAGTGCTTGTTCTAAAATTTTATGTAGCAAAACACAACCACTTGATGACAAGACTAGGATGACAATGAGGTGGTGTGAAAATAAAATGTGAAGGGGTGATTGTGAGGAAATCTTAGTCCTATCCTCGGTATTAAAATTAAAATCACAAACTGAAACCTAAGAGCCATAAGTAGGTAAAATTAATCAATAATGTGATCAACTAAAATTGATACCCATCAATGAGATATCAGGGAAGAAATAATGTAAATAAGGAATGAAAGGCACCACACGGGTGATATGAAAATCCTTAAAAATAATGAGACACTCTTAAAAAGTGGGCAACGCTAATAACTATCGACATTAAGGACATAAGACACTCTAACTAGTAAACACAAAGCTCAAGCCACAAGTACATATATCATCCTATAAAGGCCACAGGGGTCAGCCTATTGTGAACATTAGGTACTTGTATGAGAAGATAGGTGGAACTAGAATGTAGGAAGATAAAATTATGTAATGATAAAAATAGACATCCTACCTCATTTTACTATCCTACCACACCCTAATAGACTCCAGCTCTATCATGAGGCCAACTATAGAGTTTAAACTTTGAATAAGATAGAATATGTGCCAAATAGAGATCATGTCTTTTGGTGTGATCTGAATTTTTTGATATAAGTTGACTTTTAAAATTGCATGGATTTTAATTTTTTGTGAGTTTTCTATTCCTCCTCCATATGGATTCAAAATACCAAACATGAGTGAAATAGGTAGCTACCACAAGAGATCTTATGTTGGACCACTAGAGGGAAGAATGTAAATACCATGGTGTCTAAAGACTCCTAGACTTTCCCAAAAATAAGTGTGAAAACTCAAAATCAACCTATATGTGCCTCAAGTTAAAGGAGAGAATGTAAATATGGGGATCATGGAATATTCATCCATCTAGTATATGTGATACAATGATGAATATGCTTGTAGCAAATCACAAGGAAGGAAAACAATACTTCAAAATATATGAGGCTATGATATGATAGTCATATCTTTATGGAAGTGTAGACACCACAAATGTGTCTGCACCTTGGTTCTCCCCCCTTGTCCACCTCAAACCCATATCCTAACCCTTGGCCTTAGTCCCCTCCACTCATTTGATTAAAATAACTTAAATATTTCAATTAAGTGGCCCCCTTTCCACCTCACCCTTGCCACCTTGGATCCTCCCTTGGATCCCTCCACCTCCCTCTTAGCCTTTATTATGCCAAATCTTCTCATTATCTTCCTCCCGCGCCCATTTAAGCATCTTCATGACCGTTCTTCCCACAATCCCTCGCCCGACGGCATGCAAGAACGGGCAGAGGCTATTTTTAGTCTCTGCCCCCATTCTGCCACTGTCGACGTCGGTGACCCTTCAGCTGACATCGGCGATCTTGCCGGCATCGGCAGCCTTCAAGACTCCTTTCTGCATCCATTCCAGCCCCCGGCCCCTTGAGCTCGCAAACTGAATTCTCTTGGCATTTTGGCATTCTACTCTTCTCCCTCTGGACCTCATGCAACAGCAGCACCAGGTGCAGGGATTCTTGAGTAGAGATTAAGTCTTCTGTGGTCTCAACAACAGCTCTCCCACTCTTCATTCAGCAAGCTAAAAAGATAAGCACAGTCTGTTATTTCATTTCTTTTCTTTTCTTTAGTGTTCAGTTATTTGGTATCTGTTGTCTCCCACTCCCTCTGTCCTACCCCCTGAGAGGCTGAAAAGCCTTCTCAGGCCCTGTCGTCTGTCCATCTCCCTTTCACCTGTCATCCTTTCAGTACAATCCCGGACAACTCCCTCATCCCTCCTGCCAACAAAGACCCTGTACAGGGCACCTAATCAGAACCAGACCATTACCCAGTCCATTCAAAGTCATCCCTGAACTCTGTCTCGACCCTGTTCACAAACCAGACCTGTCCACAGTCCAGAAACCCGACCAGACCCGACTACAGGCCACTGCCCCGACCGACGCCGGTTACTTCCCTGACCGACGTCGGCAGGATAACCGAAGTCGGCAGACCATACAACTGACGCCGGCAACATTCCCGACCTCGGTGACTTTTATCAACCCAACAGCTCCATTCAGGTAACCATTGGTCTTTTCTTTCCTTTTTAATTTGTTTATCACTTCTGTATTATGGCATTCTGTATTTCCTTAGTCTTTTATCTGTCTGTTGTCAGTGGGTTGACCTCCCTTGAGGAAGTTTTCACACTTCTGGGAACAAGCTTTCGCTTGGCAACCCACTGCCTATCCATCTAACATTTTCTTGTCCAAGTTTCTTTTTCCTTGCAGGTGTCATTCCTCCATAGCCAAAGAGGGGTGCCCACAAACGTCTGGATTACGGTGCGCAATCTTTATCCAGGTACTTCCAGCCTTGTCCATTTCTTTAGTTTCTTTATTCATCTTTTGAATGTAGAAAGTGAATTAGCGATAGAAACATTCTGGCATGCCCGGTGGGACCTTAGGTTCTTCCTCAGGTTCCTCTTCCTTTCATTCATTTAGGTGCATTTAGGCTCCTTCCTTCTTGTCTCTTTCTTCTATTCCAAATGACACTATAAGCAGGACTAAAATGAATCTTTCTTCCTTGTATTTCTAGACTAGTCTAAACATCATACTCTCAAACCCTTTCTCAAACTTGTCTTCATCCAAACTTCATATTTTTGACTTGGGCTTAAAAACATACTGCATTGCATTTCTGCTTGTGCTTGCATTAGTCTTCACCTAGTAATTAGTAAAACGCATATTGAATAAATCGTAGACACTTGATGTTACACTACCAAACCACATGCACTAAAACGAACATAAAACTTACTTGAGACAAGGCCCGACTAGGATTTCATCCCCCAGCAGATACCTTACCCATCCCGGTGACCCTACTTGGATTTCATCACCAAGGGGGAAGCCCACTTCATTCTCTGGTGGAGGATAAACTCTAGGTGAGGTATATCTTGGCTAAGCGAGACCAGCTAACCACTAGAATCGTGAAGTGAGGGAGCTTGCTCCTTAGCACTAGGCCACGTACCAGACCTAACACAGATTTTTGAGCACCTAAAATAAGACCCGAAACTAGCTCTAGACTGCCTCTTCTAGGACCTTTCTTACAGCCAATCTCCCCAAACATTCATTTAAGGCATAAGCCACAAGATTTTAAAGTTAATTCCTAGGATTTATCGCTTAGGCTTGTCTGTCTCTCTCAGTTCTTCTCTTCTCATCTGTTTGTTTGAGTGAGTGAGGACGCTTTCTTCATTGTTTTTCCAAGAATCTTAAAATCTTTTGGTTCTCTGGAAAACACAGTCACCGACATCGGTTCTGCCACCAACGTCGACTTTTTTCTCTTACCGGCATCGGTTATCTGACCTACGTCAGCCATATTTCTTACCGACATCAGTTTCTCAACCGACGTCGGTCTCTGTCACTGTCCTTTTTTTTCTTTCAAAACCATCAGCCTAAAACCTGTCCCTTCTCTATCAAAAACTCTATCCTAGTTTTCTGAAACAGAAAAACACAGTTTTTGAAACCTGAACCTTCTTTGCCTTGCATGGTTTTGACTCGTAGCCAAGCCAAGGCTCTTGTCAACCACGCTAGCCATCAACCACTTCCGTCTACCCTGTCCGTGACCAAGCCTACAATGGAGTTCAACTCGGAGACCGAAAGAACTCCTATTCGTCCAACCCCGCCGTAGACTCCTATTGTCCAAGAAGGGGACCAAGACATTGAACGATTCTTGGACCTCAACGTCAAGGCCTTGCAACACTATCTCGCGTATAGCCAAATGTGAGACTCCTTAGGCAATCCAATCTATGGAATACCAACCTCTCTTGCCGCGACTACGGCTGTATCGACGGCATCCGTATTTCAACCCTTAGACACTCAAGCCATCGCTTCAACCACTGACCAGACTTTGACCAATCCTCTAGGTGTGGCCTCTCCCTCTATCTTTGGGCCCACTTCCACCGGGGTTTCAGCCCCCTATCAACCTCAACCCGCTCAACCGCTATCCACTCCTTTTCAAAACCTTGTCATCTCTATTCTGCCTACCCTGGCCCCTATCAACACCAGGGTGGCTTCTTATCCCTTGGCCCCCGTTACCACAATCCAACCCCTCGTGGCAACATCGGGCCTAGCTATGCCTTCTACCTAACCACCTTTAGCCTCTTCATCTATCCCTACGACTAGTTATCCCTACATTGCGCCTTTACAGGGGCAACCAACTACATCGTATGCCTCTCCTAGCCTCTTCCAAGCGCCCTACAACTTAGCGGGCACGCCACCGGTCAATTCATTGGTAGATATCATCAAAATGCTGATGGACAAGATGACCAGTCTAGAGACCTCCATTTCCAGCTCACGCAACGCTCTCTCATATGAGCAGATTTGCAACGAGCCCATTCATCCTTTTGTCCCAATCAAACCATATCCTAGCCAGTGGGAGCTTCTGAATTTTTCTCGCTTTCAAAGCAGGGAAGACCCACAGCAACACTTGCAGGCATTCAGACATGCCTGTTACCTCATTGCCCATGACGATGCATTGCTCTTACGCACGTTTCCTATGTCTCTCTCAGGTGCTGCACTTGACTGGTACAGCTCCCTTCCCAGCCATTCCCTTTTCTCATTCACACAATTGGCCCAGCTCTTCCTCAATCACTTCTCCATCAACATCACCAAGAAGGTCTCGATCACGGACCTCTATTCTATCCAGCAATTCGAGGATGAGTCCATAGCCGACTTCGTTGCTCGATGGAGAGGCCTCATCAATCAACTCTCCTTTTCCTTACCCCAGGCTGAGCTTATTGAACTCTTCTCCCAAGCCTGTGCCAGACATATTTTGTCCACCCTGAGGGTTCAAACTTTCCGTACCTTCGACGAAGCCTTCACGATGGCCCGCAAACTTGAGTTGCGTGCCATCGAGGAGAATAAAGTCAAGTTGCGGAGCAAGAATCCCAGCTCTAAGACCAATGACTCTTCTTCTACTAAGCCATCATCATCCAATTCTAAATCCAAGGCTTCAGCTAATGCTGTGGTGGTTAGACCTTCATCTTCTTCAACCAATCAGCCTGAGCCATCCACATCTCAGAGCGCCACTCGCCAATTCCAGTAGAGATACGTACAATGACGGTATACTCCTCTCGGAGAATCATACGTGTATGTGCTAGAAAAGCTTGCTAAGCAGGGGGTCCTCAATCTCCCTCAAGCCCGACCTCCTCCATAATTTGATCCCTCACACGCCATCCCTGCGTGGTATAGGGAACAAGACTTCTGTAGCTTCCACCGTGTTAAGGGACATGACACGAAAAATTACAAAACTTTTAAGAACATAATCCAAGACATGCTTGAAAAGGGGGACCTCATCTTAGATAATCCCAATGCACCCCCTAATCAAGCCATTGACATCTTCAAACAGCCATTCCCTAATCATCTGCCAACTCAAAACAATGTCTAGACCTTAATTGACGACAATCATGAACACAACATTCGAACAGTCAATATAGTCTCGCCTTTCATCCCCAATCAACCTCAAGAGGTTTGTCCGTCAATCAGTCCATCACATGTGGATGAACCTCTTTCCCTGGCTACTTCTCCATCGACCTCTCTCATCTTGGAGGATGCCTCAGCTTTACCAGCACCACTGGTCTCGCCATCCTCATTTCTGCTGCCTATGGAGGACCTGACCCTTCCTACTCCTCAACCGCAAGTGGAGGGCACCATCATCCCTGCCCTTTACCCGCTTGAAGAGCCTCACTTTTTGGATTCTTCTCCACCCAGGGAAGAACCTGTCTCCCCTTCATCTCCATCTAAATCTGTCTTGTCTTCGCCATACCATGCCTCTAAGACTGCTACACCCATCTCATCTTCAACCCCGCAACCATCAACATCTTCTTCTCAGCCATTTTCTCGGTTAGTGGAGAAAATTGAACTTCTCCCTCCAAGGAAAGTGATGCCTCAGGTGTTGTGGGAGCGTCTTAAAGCCCTTCAACATACCCGTGCCCTCTCATCACATGCTGCTAATCTTCCCAAGGTAAAATCTCTTCAGACTCTTGACAAAGACCAGACTCTCAAACCTCAACCAAACCCGTTAAAACCAAAACCTACATCTCCCTCGTCTAAGCCTATTGAGTCACTTGGCGTTCGTCCTGTCTCCACCCTCACTCACCCGCAAGTGAAGGTGGACCTAGACTAGACCTTGACTAGTAGTAGTCTTCCAACCAAGTCAAAGAAGACTGCCAGACTGCCGAAGCGAATGCCTCCTTCCCCGTCACCATTGCCATCCATTTTGGGCCCCCATCCTTCGACCCTGGCTAGAATGCTTCCCACTCTGGCCTCCAATCAAAACTCATTGACTCCTTTGCTTCCTCTACCTACCTCCAGCCGTCCCTCTCCCAAAAAGGCAGTACCAATCACCAAGAAAGGGCCATCTTCGCTTGTCACCGCACCATTAACCCATAAGGTGGCACGAAAACCTCTTCCAACCTCACCAAAGCAAAAGTCACCGACCTCGCACATATCAAATAGCACGGACCCTCTAGTGGGCTCATACTCATTGATATTGCACCGGCTTCTGCAGACTTCCAACATAACCCTTCCACCCATCAAGCCTTTCCAACCTCTCGGGTCCAAGCCCTCCTGGTTCGACGACACGAAAATTTGCTTATATCATCGTACACCAGGACACAATACCGAGACTTGCTGTGCCCTCAAAGCCGTCATCCGCCGCTATATGGAGAAGGACACTCTTCTCCTTGAGGACACTCTTGACCAGACCCTGGCTCATTCTCATCCAACCTCTTCAAACATGTCAACATCTCACCAGCAAGACATGACCCCTTCTTCACCTCCTATTTTTGAAATCAATGCTATCCATATAACTACTAGGTCGAAAAAGGACAAGGCAAAAGAAAAAGCTGCCATTCCTTAGACCTATCCCTTCGTCAAGCCACCTCTTGCACCCAAGCCTAAAATTTCTATCCTTGGCGCATCCCAGCCTTCTTCGTCTTCTTCTTCTGGGCCAATTCATGACTCCATGCTGAAGCAGCTTCACCAAACGCCTGTAAAGATGTCTCTTTATGACCTTATCCAAACCTCGCCTCAGCACCGTCAAGCCCTCATCCAAGCCTTGCAGGCAGCGGAGGTCCAACCCGAGGACCCCCAACCACTCGCTGCCCTCATCCATTCTTTATCTCCTATCGCCTCCATCACATTCAGTGATTTTGAGATTTCCACATCTAACATAGAAGATCAGGACGCTGCCCTCTTCATCACTGCCTATGTTGATCAAACACACATTAAATACGTTATGATTGATGGTGGCACTAGCATCAACATAATCTCTACCCATGCCTTTGATCAGTTGGCTCTTCTCAAGAATTGCGTCTCCAAAACTAACGCAATCTTACGCTCTTTCAACGACACCACTGCCACGACCATTGGCACAGTCATCCTTCACATTCACGTTGGTCCACGCACAGTCCTGGAGCTCTTTTATATCATCAAAAGAGAGTTTCAATATAATATTCTACTGGGTCAACCTTGGATCCGTGCCATGGCCTGTGTCCCCTCTACCCTCCACCATTGTGTGAAGTTTGAGCATGACGGGCAAGTCCACACCATTTTCGCTGACCCTTCACCCTTCAAGACTTGTAACACAACTTACCGTCCCAACGATGTCCTCATTCCCATCAAGCCGTCAACTCCGACACCGCCTCCATCTGCAGAAGCTTCGACCAGTTTGCAATCGGCGGTCACCCTCACCCCTCCTCTTCAAGCACCGACCAAAGACCCCATGGAAGACATCTTCCAATGACTATCACTTGGGGAATATCACTTATTGGCCCTAGACATGTTCCAAACTCTGCAAGAGTATGGACGCCTTTATCTCAGTCCCAATTACGACCATCAGATCGGGATGGTCGTGCCTTATGGTCCTCCTCACCTCCGAACCAACTTTGTCTATGGGGGGCTCAATCAAGCTCCTACCAACGATAATTCCCTCTCTTCACCCCAACCTTTCACATCAGATTTCTCATTTCTTGGCAGCCCCGCCTTCGCACACACTTACCTTTACAGGTGTGCATGGAAGGGTTTTGGTTTCAGACGTTATGAGCAGGGCTCCCATCAGCCCATCGACCCGCTCAATGATGACGATGCCAAGAAACGGTATGGCCTGGGATATCATGACCCCACTCAGGCTCCTTCTGACCTTTGTTCCGAGCTAACAATTGACCAATCTCCTCCAAATTCACCCATTTCTCCTTCGTCACCTATGGAGTCAGTGGTTTCCATCCCTCCTAGTTTTTTTTTTCCATAAACACCATCCGCCTGGAACCCCTGACCTATCAGCTCAATGGGGTGTCTAGATCTCTCCCTCTCATCTTTCCTAACATGATAGAGGATGAGTCGGCAACCATTCACACTGTCCACTACGTTGACGATGATGCCGTCCTTTCCTACATGGGTGCTGATGACTCTTTCATCCAACGTTCCCTCCCTTCCAAGACCAGGTTATGTTAAATGAATCAACCATTGACATCAACCTCCCTTCTTCTGATGTTCCTCACATCTTAAAGATTGGCCAATCTTTAGACACTCAGGAGCAGCTTGACTATACCCAGTTCCTTTCCGACCATAGCAAGGCCTTTGCCTGGACTTACAGTGACATGCCTGGCATCGACCCCACCATTGCTACCCATAACATTGTCACCAAACCAGAGGCTAAGCCTATTAGGCAAAAGCTTCGAAAGATGCATCCTCGCGTTGCACTCCTTGTCAAAGAAGAGCTTCAGCGCCTTCTTTCTGTCTCCTTCATCTAGCCCATCGATTATCCGCAATGGGTCTCTAACATCATCCCAGTTACTAAAGCAACTGGGGGGATTCGGATCTGCACAGACTATCGCGACCTTAACCTAGCCTGTCCCAAAGATGACTCTCCCTTTCCTAACATTGACCAGCTTATTGATCTCATAGCTAGCCACGAGATGCTATCTCTCATGGATGGTTTTTTAGGATACAATCAAATCCTAATCGCACCAGAAGATCAGCACAAGACTACCTTTATCACCCCATGGGGGACTTTCTTCTATCGAGTCATGCCTTTTGGCTTGAAAAATGCTAGTGCCACATATCAGCGCGCCATGACCTACATTTTCCATGATCTCCTCCACAAAATCATGGAGGACTATGTGGACGACCTTCTCAGCAAGTCCAAGCTTCGCCGCGACCACTTGACCATTCTCAAAATCATCTTCTCTCGCCTTCTTCAATACAATGTTCGCCTTAACCCCAAGAAATGTGTCTTTGGGGTCCTCTCAGGCAGGCTTCTCGACTTCATCGTTTCCTTCCGTGGCATCGAGATAGATCCTGCCAAGATCCATGCTATCCTCGAAATGCCACCCCCAACCAATCTCAAGTAACTTTGTAGTCTACAAGGGAAGCTCTAGTCCATCCACCATTTCATCTCGCAGCTTTTAGACCACTGCCAACCTTTTCATCATCTCCTTAAGAAGGACGTCTCCTTTAAATGGGATGAGGATTGTCAAGAGGCTTTTGAAGCCCTCAAAATCTATCTAGTCTCTCCACCAGTCCTCATTCCACCTAAAGACAACCAACCCTTCTACCTTTATATCTCTGCCACCAACCATTCGTTATGTGCCATGATCGCGCATCGAGACGAGCATCATCGTGAGCAAGCGGTTTACTACATTAGCCGAACACTAGTCGACTATGAAACTTGGTATACTCATACCGAGAAACTCTGTTTGGCATTAGTCTTTTCCACTACCAAGCTCTGCCACAATCTTCTCAACCACAAAACCTTTGTCGTCACTCACACCGACCCTCTCAAGTATATCGACTCCAAGCCATATCAAAATCAACGTATGGCTCGGTGGCTCATGCTGCTCACTCAGTTTGACCTCGAATTCATCCAGCAAAAATCTATCAAGGGGAAAACCATCGCTGACCAACTGGCAGATGCCCCTCTTCCTGACAACCAACCTTCATAGTGTGAGTTCCCTGACGAATCTATCACCACACTTTCCACTGATGACACCGTCTACCAAATGACCATGTTCTTTGACGGCTCCAAATGTCAACTCGGTGGGGGTGCGAGAGTCATCCTCATCCCACTCGAAGGGGAGCCCATGCCTCTATCTTTCAAGCTTGACTTTGATTGTACCAATAATATGGCCGAATACGAGGCCTTAATTTTGGGACTTCAGACTGCCCTTTCCCTCCACATCAAGTCTATCAACATCTTCGGCAACTCGCAGCTCATCGTCAATCAAGTTAATGGTTCATACCTCTGTAAAAATGAAGTTTTGCAGAGGTATAAAAATCGTGCTGACCTTCTTTTGGCATCTTTCGACCATTATCTCTTGCAGACTGCTCCACACTCTACGAACAAGTTTGCTGACACCATGGCTTCTCTTGCTTCGCATATCCCATCTTCATCATCGTCATCTCAACTTTTTGTCACAGTGCATCATGTACCCTTGCCTTCATACATCTCCCCTCACATCGACCATATCAACACTGTCAATTTTAGCCCACAAGATGATTGGTATAAGCAACTAGTGGACTACTTGTCTCTTTCTGTCACTCCTCCCAACCTCTCTAGCAATGCGCGGCAAGCTTTTATCAAATGCACAGCTCGCTATACCATGCTAGGGGGTCTTCTTTATAAGCGAGGCTTCGATGGCCTCCTTCTTCACTGTCTAACCTCCACTGAAGCTTCTCAAGCCATAAAACAAG
This sequence comes from Torreya grandis, assembly GCA_037957365.1. Lineage (NCBI taxonomy): Eukaryota > Viridiplantae > Streptophyta > Pinopsida > Cupressales > Taxaceae > Torreya > Torreya grandis. The sequence continues at coordinate 828,175 of JARHVA010006367.1, forward strand.
TCCACAATGGGATTTGTGGCAGACACTTTAGTGGGAACTCGGTTGCCAAGCGCATCCTTCGCCTGGGTTATTATTGGCCCACCCTTCATCAAGACTATAGCGACTATGTTCGTCATTGCATCAAGTGTCAGCAACACTCTAACTTGCTTCATCTCCCCAGCCACGCCTTACAAGTCACTCAAGATTTATGGCCTTTCTCTCAGTGGGGCTTAGATCTCATCGGTGAGATTAACCCTCACTCGTCTCTTCGTCATCAGTCTATTATCACTGCCACTGAGTATTTCACCAAGTGGGTGGAAGCCATTCCTCTTGTCTCCATAAAAGCTGACAAAATTGTCGACTTCATCAGCAGCCACATCATCTGTCATTTCGATGTCCCTCACAAAATCATCACCGACAACGGCAAGTCCTTCAAAAATAAGACTGTCCAAAAACTATGTGACTCATTTGGCATCAAACTCAGCTTTTCTTCACCTTACTACCCACAAGCAAATGGGCAGGTTGAGGCTTCCAACAAAATTCTGAATAAAATTCTCATAAAGGTGGTCAACGACACAGGAAGGGATTGGCACATTCATATTCCCTTCGCTTTGTGGGCCTACCGCACTAGCCTCCGAAGCTCTATGGGTGCTACTCCTTTCTCCCTCGTGTATGAAATGGAGGCTGTCTTACCTCTCAAAGTACAGATCTCGTCTCTCCGCATCTCCCTGCATGACATTCTTTCCAACGATGACTTTCATCAAGATCGATTAGCTCAACTTGAGTTACTTGACGAGCGTCGTCTTACTGCCCTCAATCATCTCCATGTCTACCAAAGTTGCATAAAGCGAGCCTACGACAAAAATCTGCGAGAACGAGATTTCCACATCGGAGACCTCATCCTCAAAGAGAATTAGCACATGACCAATATGGAGCGAAGTAAATGAGGCAAATTTGCCCCCAATTGGCTTAGACCTTTTATCATCACACACAAGTATGGGTCAGGGACTTATCGTCTGTCCTCCCTCGACAGACGGCCAGAACCTGAGCCTCTTAATGCGTTGCATCTTCGACCATTCTTCTGTTAGTCGAGTGCTCATCTACTTGACACGTAACTTGAGCTCATCCCTTGAGCAATCCTCATTCTCTTAATCCTCATTCCTTTCAACCCTCTTCCCCTTTAACAAGTCCTATACAACCCTTTTATGATGCATGGATGCTTTGTCCTAATAAAAGGGCGTCCTTGACACCTTCTACAGTCTTGTCTATGACTCAAAAAAAAAAAAAATCAAGATGTCAAAACATAATCCAAGGTCACAAAATCAAATCAGAAAAGATAGACTGCTCCCTCGAAGGACAGCTATACTATCATTGCTGTAGCTAATAGACTGGTCCCTTGAAGGATAGCTATTCAAACATTATATAAAGCAAAAATATAGACCACTCCCTCGAAGGATGGCTATGACTAAATCTTGCTACAAATAGCAACCTTTCTTAGAAGCTTCCCGCATTGATTAGCTTCGCAACATGACCATAAATCAAATGACATCTCTATGTAGACTTCCCGCATCGATCAGTCTGCACCAAAAAAAAAAATGAGTCATGGACTTGGGTTATAGTTGTCTCAGGGTCTCCTATAAAAAGGGGCAAGGTTATTCCTGCTCTTAAACTGGGTTACCCTATCCTCCTCCTATTACCTGCTTAGGGGACTTCGAGCTCACTTTAATGTCAAAGTGATTCGATTACCGCTCTAACACAACACTGGTCAACGACGTAATGCATGAACGAGGCTTTTGTTCTAATAACCCCTATCTATGCTCCCTTTCTGGTCCTTGTCAATGAAAGAGCGATTCGCCTTTCACCTTTTCTCTACACTTTGGTCACATTTAACCACATCAATTGTCGACTCAACCCAAACCAACCATAACATTTTCATCATTTTCAATAGACATCATCCTCGTCCATTTCACATAGTTTTTATGGACACTAGTACACATGGAAACTATCGACCAGACCCAATTTATGTTAAGCATAAACCAATACTTGCTGAAGCATAAATAGACCTCCATTCATTTTTAGCATACATCCATCACGACTATGGAAACTTGCTAGGGATGAAAGACTCTCGACCAATTCTACAGAATACACCATCTGTAGCATCATCTTATCCTCATCTTACCCTCATCATTTCGACACTTGACCACATCCAATCATCGACCAATCTTCTCAATTCGTCTAAACTACATTGGTCTGAGGCCCTATGACTAGGGCTATGTAGGCAGCACTCAGATAACACATCCTCTGAGGTTAGCTTGACCACCCCCATTTATTCATCTCTTTGATGGACAAACCTTCTCTTCTGTGACTTTGATCACATCCAACTCCATCAACTTTGACCAAGACCAATCATTTTCTTTGACCATTCCTCCCTTTTAAGGAAAACTACATTGGCCTGAGGCCCTTCACACAAGGGCTATGTAGGCATCACTTAGATCACATGATATCTTCTGAGGTTAGCTCGGCCACATCCTTTCTTCCATCCATCCCCTTGACCAATGACCATTGGAGATCATGCGTATCTCTTTCGACCTTTGACTACTCCCAAGCCAATGTTGCCTTGGTTGTTTTTACGTGTGTGCTACCTCATGGCTGGTTAGCAAAATTGTCCGCAGACTATTTTTGACCCTTCGCAAGTATAGGATCGCAAGCCAGTTGATCCCTACTACTTGTGGCATTTTCATGTTTCTGGGAGCACTTCCTTAGCCTGGGATACCTGGAACATGATGACCATTTGGAGCTTCAGCTTAGATTGAGTAACTTGATCAGCAGACAACTAAATGCTGGGGCCCAGTTACTTCAATTTTTGCACTCCTTGACCCTCGACATGCGACAATTTAACCCAATCATCCCATGACGTGGTATACGCGTAATCACGACTATTGCAACATTTTTGCTCACACTCTTCTATCCATCTCTCTGTCAAATCGACACTCGAGCTCCAGTTCCCTTCTCTCGACTATCGCTTTGAGGGGGGAACACCTCATCCTTTTCCTGGGGCAACCAACTCCTATTTTTGTCTTGCAGTTCGTCAAGAACAACCAACAAGACAAAAAGGGGCAAATGTAGACACCACAAATGTGTCTGCACCTTGGTTCTCCCCCTTGTCCACCTCAAACCCATATCCTAACCCTTGGCCTTAGTCCCCTCCACTCATTTGATTAAAATAACTTAAATATTTCAATTAAGTGGCCCCCTTTCCACCTCACCCTTGCCACCTTGGATCCTCCCTTGGATCCCTCCACCTCCCTCCTAGCCTTTATTATGCCAAATCTTTTCATTATCTTCCTCCTGTGCCCATTTAAGCATCCTCATGACCGTTCTTCCCACAATCCCTCGCCCAGCGACGTGTAAGAACGGGCAGAGGCTATTTTTAGTCTCTGCCACTGCCGACGTCGGTGACCCTTCGGCCGACGTCGGCGATCCTGCCGGCATTGGCAGCCTTCAAGACTCCTTTCTGCATCCATTCTAGCCCCCAGCCCCTTGAGCTCGCAAACTGAATTCCCTTGGCATTTTGGCATTCTACTCTTCTCCCTCTGGACCTCGTGTAATAGCAACAACAGGTGCAAGGATTCTTGAGCAGAGATTAAGTCTTCTATGGTCTCAACAATAGCTCTCCCACTCTTCATTTAGCAAGCTAAAAAGGTAAGCACAGTCTGTTATTTCATTTCATTTCTTTTCTTTAGTGTTCAGTTATTTGGTATCTGTTGTCTCCCACTCCCTCTGTCCTACCCCCTGAGAGGCTGAAAAGCCTTCTCAGGCCCTATCCTCTATCCATCTCCCTTTCACCTGTCATCCTTTTAGTACAATCCCGAACAACTCCCTCATCCCTCTTGCCAACAAAGACCCTGTATAGGGCACCTAATCAGAACCAGACCATTCCCCAGTCCATTCAAAGTTGTCCTTGAACTCTATCTCGACCCTGTTCACAAACTAGACCTGTCCACAGTTTAGAAACCCGACCAGACCTGACTACAGGCCACTGCCCCAACCGACGCCGGTTACTTCCCCGACCGACGTCGGTAGGATAACCGAAGTCGGCAGACCATACAACCAACGCTGGCAACATTCCCGACCTCGGCGACTGTTATCAGCTCGACAGCTCCATTCAGGTAACCATTGGTCTTTTCTTTCCTTTTTAATTTGTTTATCACTTCTATATTCTGGCATTCTATATTTCCTTAGTCTTTTATCTGTCTGTTGTCAGTGGGTTGACCTCCCTTGAGGAAGTTTTCACACTTCTGGGAACAAGCTTTCACTTGGCAACCCACTGCCTATCCATCTAACATTTTCTTGTCCAAGTTTCTTTTTCCTTGCAGGTGTCATTCCTCCACAGCCAAAGAGGGGTGCCCACAAATGTCTGGATTACGGTGCACAATTTTTATCCAGGTACTTCCAGCCTTGTCCATTTCTTTAGTTTCTTTATTCATCTTTTGAATGTAGAAAGCGAATTAGCGATAGAAACAGGAAGTTGTATTAATCTATAAGGGATATAGCACAAACACTAATGAAAGTAATTTTTCATCCCAAAAGAGAGTGGTAAAGTAAGTGGTCATCCTAAAAAAGGGTGAATATAAATGGTCATCTCAAAAAAGTGGGGAAAGTAAGTGGTCATCCCAAAATAGGGGGAATCAAATAAAGTCCACAGAATCATAAAGATATTAAGGATAAAATGAATAAATATGTAATAAATGTAATGATAATGAAAACCCAAAGGTGATACCTAAGCTTTATAAGAGAAGTAAAGGTTAAAATTAATGTGATAGAAAATGATATAAATTAATAAAAAATTTGAAAATTAAAGTGTTGAAAAATAAAAAAGAACCGTGATATAAACAAGGTATGTAAAAGGCATAACAAATGCTATAAATAATAAACATGAAATTCAATCATTTGACAATGTGAATAATAATGTGATATGAAACATATATGTGTTATAAAATGGTGATATAAATATTGACATACATCATCAATTCTACTAGATCTCATTTCTTAATTTGTTGTGTTTGGAACTGGTGTTATTCCAATAGGTTTGTGATAATTTTCTTGGGTCCTACTAGGAACCTAGTAGGGCCTTTCTCCCTCCTCGAGTGCATTAATATACTCTATGTTTCTTCCTTTTTGGATTGTGTTGTTCTAGACCATTCTCCTTATTTGTTCTCGTTGTTTTTTTGTTTTTTGTTTTTTTTGGGTCTTGTTTCTAATCTGATTTTTCCTTTTCTTTTCTCTTTGTGTTGTTGCTTCTAGTTTCTAGTTTATTGTTCTGATCTTGGTTCTTATCATCTACCAAAAGGGATACCTAGGCCTCCTTTATGCCTGACATGGATTCCACACTAGTCAAAGGTGGGTTTATATTAATCCAAACATCTAATAAGTGGGTAGCCCTATTAATGATACATTTCTCCTTGTAACTCTTTTGAGTTTCCCAGTGGGCTTTATAAATTCAAGCTTGACTTATATCTCTTTTTTAATGACCATCCCTAGTCTCCAAGTATTTTCCTAATAAATATCCTCCATCTAATTTTCTCCAGCTAGTGACATGGTAATGGTAAAGGATGGGGTGGATGAAGAAGGTGATACATGGGATGGAGGTTTGGGAAAAGGTGTAGTAGGGTCAACTAGCACAAATTTTTTTCATGATAGTGTGGGAGTGAATGTGGGTGAAGTGGAGTGAAATGAGGTGGGGAAATGGTGGTTGAAATGGGAGGAAGGGTAATAATAGTTGGAGGAGTATACTAAAGATTATTTATTGTAGGTATACTATCTTGAGAAGGAACCTAGACCCCTTTTACTTTAACTTATTTTCGCTGAGAAGTAATAAGTTTTATATGAAGTGGGGGGCATGCATGATAGTAGATTTGGAATATGATGAAATTATGACCAATTACAATAATGATATTGAGTCAGATCTCCAATGTATTTTTGAGTGACAATGTTTGGTGGGGTGGGGACAATACTGTTATAAATGGGTGAAGTCAAAAACTCTAAGATGTGGACTAGTGGTGTTATTGTGGCAGCAGTGACAAATGTGGTGATGGTGGAATCTTGAATGTTGGTCCCCATTGAATTATTGGCAAAAGTGGAAATATAATTAATTTTAATAGTGGGTCTTATTGAATTTATTCCCCTTAGGGCATAGCTAGAGGAGTGTTCATTGAGGAAAAGATTGCATATCTAATTTAAATATGAGGGGCCATGGTTTGCATAACCTACATAGATTGTAAAGGATTAAAAATGGAAACAACAAGGTAATCATTCAAGGTAGCCTTCAGTGAATCTATTTCATCTTAGTATGAATCAAGGGGAGTTTCAACTAGAGTATCTCCAAATGAGGGTATATAAGGAGAGGGAGGATAATTCAACTGATCTTATTTAGTCATGCCCCCATGCCTGGGGAAAAGAAATACTAGTAATTTCAACATAATAAATAGGTATAAGAGAGGTAGATGGAGCCATATGCTAAATTACATCTTATGTCTTGATATCCCTTAGACTCATTGATGGAAAATTTATGGCAAAGAGAGTCCTTATAACACCTTCCTTCTCAATTAAGATTTTGTGTCAGGTGGCTCTTCTCCTTGGAGTAAGGAGGTCCTTTTTTCTTATATTTTCTTTGGTTTTTGGGCCTACACTAGGATGATCACAATGCCTATTATGGCCATTTTTCATTGTACCTATTTGTTTTCCATTATGTTAATGTAAACCTATTCTTGAGGATGTGGATTATGTTTTTAAACTATAAGCAACTTCCATTTTAAATATTTTATATGATATTTAACCCTGCCCATTGGATCCCAATAATGATGCTTGTGATCATTGAAATTAAAGGAACCCTTATAGGTTACAATTATGCTCAGATATTTCCAATACTTGAAAATGGTCTAGGTAATGTTTCAAGGTATTATGGGAAAAAATGGTTGCTTATTCTCTTTACAAATTTGTCCAATTCTTTGAAGGATTTGGTATGCAACCTCTTGCTCTGCCAACTTGTTTGGGATAAATGTGGGATGAATGACAATTATAGGATGGATGGCTATGACTTTGTGATAAGAGACAAAGGGCATGGAGATGGATGCAATTGGAAAACAAATAGGTATAAGATAAGACACCATGGATTATTTTTGGCTTTTATGGATTTTATGATTTTTAGGTCTTTTGAGAATATGTATGTACACTATACAAAGGGGGTTACTAGTAAAGGGAATACCAAGCCTAGCAACTAGGATGAGGATAGGAGAATGAAAGGGATGACAAAAGTATGATGGTGATGATAAAAATGGGATGGGTACCAAGGAAGAGTGGACTATATATTGTCAATGACCACATCATAAAGAAACCCAATATCTAATTACCCAAATGTTCATTAGAGGATATGCCAAGATGATTCTAGAATTTTCTCAAGACATCTTCTCCCTTATGAAAGTCAAAAATAGAATAAAAGATGGACATAATAGGATGCATGATATAATGGCAAATGAATGCTAAGAGTGATGGAGCAAGGATGATATGGGTGTGATACATATAGGGTTGATATGATTTGGATTAAAAGGACTTACTCCCAAGTGTTGAGGAACAATGTGGACAATATATTATTCTACCATGATGCTAAAAATTAGTTTTAATCATGGTACTTGCCCAAGGTGCTAGTAAACTAGTTTTCACCATTGAAAGAATTATTTTTTATTTTATTTTATTTGACATTTTTTAAAAAATTTGGATGGCATCTTTATTTATTATATATGGGTGTGAGATGCAAGAATGATAACACTTTGGTGTTCTTTAACCAACACCTATTATAAATATGTGTGATGTTAGGATCATGTTGTCAATGTTAGATTTAATAATGTCTTGGTGACCTTCATTGACTCTTAATTTAACATCCTCTGGACATCTCAACCAGGTGTCTTTGTAACCCTACAAGATATGATGTTGCCTAAGAAAGTGATGTATGATATGGATGGGGTTATGTCTTGATTTTGATGGTGGGGTATAGCATGTGAATGAGTGATATGATGGGGAGTGGAAATTAGGTTCAATAGTTACATACATCATTAGATATGGTGGATGGGACATTTTTAATTAGTGTCATGAGATTAATGGATCTAAGATCTTTTGATTGGTTTTCTCTTTGATCCAAATATTAGGAGGATCAGACATATGATTTTTAACATTACTTTGATTTGTTTATTAGATTTAACTTGGACTTTGATTGCCCTCTAGTGTTAAATTGTGGGATTCACCAAAGGAGAGTGATTTTTAACTTGATAAATGATGATGATTTTGAATTTGATAATCCCCTAACACCTCAAGGTTATTTGTACTAGGGATGATGCTTTTTGACTTGGCCAATTATGAAAATATTCTCAACTTTGACTGATTATTTTTGGATCATAGAAGACTTTATTAATTGATTATCGACTTGGATCCTTATGGATTTAGCACATGATATTTTAATGGAATCGAATGATGCACGGTCCTATTTATCTCATTCAGGGAGTAAGATGGAGGGATTGTGAATAACAAGTGGATGATTATGGATGTCTAGTAAAAAGCGTGGATTAGAGGGATAATTGGTAGCATAGTCCTCATAATAGCTACTAGGAAACCCAACCTTGATGTTCAATAAAGTGTCCTCAAGAATATCAAAAGGATCATTAAGACTCTTTATATACATAATATTGAAAGTCAACTTATATTTAGTTTGATGGCCTTTGATTAATAAAATATCCAAAAATTATGTTATGATGTCATCATCCTGAGATGGATCAATAGTGATGCCTTCTGACTGGTTGACATTAGATACATCATTGAAGAGATAGGGGTTGACATGACTTTCATTATTTGAAATGGATGATGTTTTTGACATGGATTCTAATTCATATACTAGTGTCAAACATGATCCTAACCATTCTGATGCTAATTATGATAGGTATGTTGATGATAAATTTTTTATGGTGGCCATAGAGAAGGAATTTTAGATAGCATAATTATCCACAAGTACCTCCTTATCCTTGGGTTTGTGAATGGATGCTTTAGGATTAATGGATTTGTGGAAATGGGGGATTTGATGTGAATAGGATATAGGTATGGTTGTAGTATGGATAAGATTGGGTTCATGACCTTGATTGAGAAGGGAATAACCTTGATCATACTTAGGAAGTAATTTTTGGCATAACCACTTTTTCACACTCATAGGCATGGATGCATTAGATTCACCCTCAATTTCAATTCCACCATTAGCAATTAAGTTTTGGACATAATCTCTAAAAGGGTGACATCGATTAACAAAATGTATGAGGAATTTATTGTATACACAAAATTGTTTTAATCGATACCAGCAGGGCGTGTGGTTGGACAAATTTAGAGGTCATGTGTTCAGGTGAATGATCATGCCTATGGACCTCAGTTTACAAAATAGGGATTCTAAAAATATTGGGAGAGGGGTATATTTCTTTTTGATATGGTTGGATGTGGATGTGTTGGATTTTAGAATTGAATAATGTGATGGTGGTGTGTGACATTGGTTAGGAGGTAAACTAGAACTAGATGAGGTTGACAAGCTAGGCTTCCCTTTACTAGTAGAATAGGGGATTTATGATGGAATATGATTATTAAATGAAGTATTTGACTCTAAATGGGTAAAAATTGAGGGTAAGGTTAGCTAAATGGGGTCAAGACTTTTGGGAAGTTGGGTACCCATCTCAAGGAACCACAAGAGGATTACATCCTTATTAGCAACAATATAGTTATTAAACAAGGTAATCCTTAGACTAAGAAGGCCATGACTATGACTAGGACTAGTGGATGATGGACTAAAATAGAACTGGTTATAATAATAATTAGATGGGTATAAGGGTTGATGAGGGACTTGTTTCGAAGGTGACTTTAAGCTTAGGGGTTCAAAATCATTGGGAAGGTGGCACCCATCTCCAATAGCTATAGTATATACTCACCCTTGTTAGCCAAGATATATTCATTAAATAGAATGACCTTATCATTTAGATATTGACTATGGTTATGATGACTATAAAATGGGGTTGATCATGGTGTGCTATCATGTGGGCTAAGTGCAGATGGGGATTGTTAATGGGGATGAATGTGAGACATTGGTTTATGCTTAATGGGATTAAGGTTGGAAGGTAGGTGAGCACCCATTTCTAGGACCCACAAAAGGATCTCATCCTTATTGGAAAATAGGTATTGTTCTATGAGAATTGGGTCCAAATCCATTTTAGCGTATGGTGGATGAAGGGTAGACAAATGACCAAAGGGGGATTGATGTAAGGGTAGATTAAGGATCAGATTAAAATATGGTCTTTGAATGAAGTAAGTCTGAATGACTGAGCCAGTATGATAGGTGATGATGAGGACAAGATAGACTAAATGTATTATGATATAAGACTAGGATAAAATTTCAAATTGATAGTATGATTGGTGATAATGATCAAATGATAATGCCTAGTTTTCAAGCTATAAAAATGATGAGGATTTAATTAGTGCCTAGATTCAAATTGGTAAGATGATGATTGGATGGGTGATAGTTATGAATAGGCAATATGAAAGGATTATAGATGACTAAATTTATGATGATTGGATTGATGATTATTAGATTTTAGATTGAAACCAACAAAGTGATAGGTTGTTAATAGGGTATCGACTGAGTATGAAATCTGACCAAGTGACGAGTGATGATAGCAGACTAGAGTATTAAGATATGTAAGGATGATAAAATTACTAGTTCAAGACTTAGACATATTTTCTTAAGGGGGATGTATATAATATTATGTGTTGAAGGCTAAGGGTGGTGATGATTAGGGGTGAGATTAATGATGTGGGTATGGTTTGGACAAGTGTGTAACCTAAAATCTAATTATATGTATTTTAATACCAAGCAGGATGGGATTTGTCTAGATGGGGTAAGACTAGATGAGGTTAAGGGATAATGATATGATAAATAAATAGGAGGATGTCAAGACAAGGCTTGATTAGTATATGTACAAGATATGATGAAGGATGAAGTGGCTAGGGATGTATAAGATGATTAGGAATATACAAGGAAATATGATATGTACAAGATGATCATACAAAAAGCCTAAATAGTTGTGTATTAGTTTGGATAAAAGGATAACTTAGCTCATAAACAACACTAGTCTAGTACAACACACACCAAATCAAGAAAATTGCAATCCTATAATTATTACAATGTTTTGGAATGTAAATCAATGACTATACCATCTAATGGATTCATGGGTGAGGCTATAGGCTAATGAAACATTACATAATATCTTGAACCCTCTCAACCTCATATGCACATGAAAATCACTTGGGAGCTGATACTAACTCTAACAATAAGTCATCTATTATGGTTGATTGGTCCTACATTATATTAAATGAGCTCTCTAGGTCATCCCTAATATATGCTAGGTATAATGGAGCCCAAGTCCATATAGGGTGTTATCTAATGCCTAGTTTAAAGAATTAGATCTTCCCCTTCATAGAAGACCTGTATGGGTGCACCCACTTAGCCTAACTCCATCAAAACATGAAGTATGGATTTATGTGTGGTGGTGAAATCCATGGTCATAATCCCCCTAAGACTATCACAAGTGTAAGGGTATCACTTCCACATCATGTTTCACTTAAAAATAAAAATGGGAGGATTTGTTTTTATCCTGCAAAACTCATCTCTAAGACACAAAGAGGAAAGCATACACCATTGTAGCCCTCAGGTAACACATAGACAAAAAAAGTTGTATTAACTGATTTAATTAAGTGTGATATATGCAATATGATTTTCAAAATTCCAAAATATTTGATAGGTGCCTTGTAAAACAAATGATTAGTAGTTTTAGTTAGAAATCTTAAGGGGAAACCTGCAAGGAATTACTTAGACAAAAATATGATCTGCAAGATAAGATTTTAGACAAAGACAAAATGTGACCTAAAAGACAAGATGTTATTAAGCTAAATTTACCACTAGATTCACCCTTATAAGAAATGAAATGTTAGTCCAATAATTCATCATAAAAATGCTGAAAAAAATCATGATTTTGCACTATAACCTTTTTGGATGAGGGGCCATGACATGGGGGTCTAGGGGTGACAACCCCCATCAAGGTCAAATGGTCGCTCCCCTTGTAAGGTTAAGGGGTAGATCCCCTTACAGGGTCAAAGGGTAGTGCCCCTTGTGAGGTCTATGGGTAATGCCCCATACACGGTTGAGGGGTAATACCCCTGATGCCATTTATAATTTAAGGCTTATGGGATGCAGAGAATGATTGAAAATTCTCCAAGTTCTACCTAAAAGGATCACACTCAAAAAGAAGAATTTAAAGGCAAATAAAAGGGTTTTTTTTTTACTCACATTCTTTGATAAGTGAACCTATAGAGAAAATGTCGTTAGTGATTTTGATTGTTGATCTTAAGGGGTGACTTGCAACAATATCATTAGTAGTGTTTATAATTTTTTGTCTTCATTAGTTGTGTACCTATAAGTTAGAAAATTATCCCTACTTATTAATGTACAAACTGTTACAAACAAATTATAATTACTTTTATCGAAATGATAAAATCCTATAAACTTATGTTTACAACTAGACCATTTAGACCCATTTTTTAACTAATAAATTAACTTAACTTATTTAAATTATAAAGCCATTATTAAATATTATATATATATATATATATATATATATATATATATTTGAATTAGTTATATATGTACAAGACCATGATTATCATCATAACTTCTACTAAATATTAATAATTGGCTTATTGAAGGATATACTAATAGTGTATCAAATGCATCATATAGCTATAAAAGTGATATTGAATATATAAAGCTATTGAACTTACTAATTATAATGTATATTAAATAACATATACTCTTAAACACAAAGACATTACTTAGAAAAAATGAATTTATTTTCATTAATATAGACGTTGGAGATTTTGATGATTTAACTAATTTGAAGTGACCAAAATGGTGATTTGGATGATGTGACCAAAGGTCAAATCAAAATGAATATGAGACTTCTAAATTTAAGATTTTCCTAACTTGGTTTCTCATTTTTAACTATTGTAATTAATAACAATGACAATTTTGAATTTATAGATCTTAATCTGTGACATTAGCCAAAAATCAATGAGTCACTATAAAAAAATTAGAATTTCTATAGAAAATCAAAACTTGCATTAATTTGCACCATATCATGTTTTTTGGACATAATACTACAGAATTTTCCCTATTTGAGTTTGCAGTCCTATAAGTTCCTCCCTGGAAAAATAAAGAGTCTTTTGCCTCAAATCTAAACCTGTAATCTCAAAATTAAAATGATGTGCTACTTATATTTGATATTGGATTCAATTTCAATGTATATCTCCACAAATTCAATCACTTAAATCATTAAAACTGATATACTACAATCTCATGAAATCAAATTTCTAAACTATAGGTTGATGGATAACTCAACAGTCATATGTTATAGTGCAATGTTAAGTTTGTAGGGATGTGAGTTTCAGATCAAAGAGTCTAAAATATTGATAGTTATATGATTTATTTATCAAACAAAATGATATGCATATACAACATGATACTTTATATGGGGAGTACATAATAATGCTTTGCTTGAACCATAAATCTAAGTAAAATAATCCAACTTACATTTTATGAAATCACGGTTGGGTAGTGCAATGTGACACCTATACATTAAATAGTATACAAGACAAGGTTTTATAATATAATCACAATATCATTTGGAAAATGGTCATATCAAACACATCTCCATTTAAATATCATTCATTGACATATGACCATAAAGTGATAGAGTTTAAAACTACAATCAATATACATCACACAACTAAAAAATGACATGAATTGTTAAAATAATTAAGTATTATTTGATTTTATATAAATATCCCACCATTAGATGCATAAGTAAAGACAAAATGATTAATTCATTGATCAAAGCACTATCCAATAAAACTTCATAGTGAATGCAAACAATATCTAATATCAGAGTAGATAAATAAGATAAATGTTCTTGCACTTTCCTTTGTTAATGTCATATATTTCAACTGTAATATCACATATTGGTTTTTATGAGTTTGAAACTTCCTTTACTAGTAGGATGATTTAATGATTAGAATCTAATGAAAATGACATGATTTAAAAATTCATGGCCTCCAATTTTTGACAATTCACTCTGTAAGGATTGTTAAACCATACTAAAAACACCAGGTCATCAAAAAGAGGCTCCCACTATGGTCATCAAATTAATGCTTGTAATTTTTAGCTTATGGATTAGAACTACTAAAAATTAAAAAATTACCCAAAACATATAAAACATCAAAAGAGAGAGAAATATAGGAACAATTAGCAATCGAAAATGAAATCTTACCATTACCTTGCTCCTAATGGCTTCCCTTCAAGATATTCAAACCGATTCCAATGATTCTTAACTTTGTTGTTGGATTGATATGGATAGAATCAAATTTTTGGCATGATGATATGGATTTAGGATGGATTAGATTATTACTATATAAGATTTTGCATATAATTCTAAAATTTAGCTTGGCTATAGAGGATGGGTTGGTTTAAATAGGCTAAGGAAGGAAAATCAATGGCCAATATTCAAAATTGGGTTAGGAGGATCCATGGTAGAGGATTATCCAAGGAATTAAAAATTCCTTGGAAGCCTCTATATTAGAGGATTCTAGAGAGAAAGGAGTTAAGATAGAGGATTCTACAATTGAAGAATTCTAGAATTTATTAGGGGATAAAAAAGATTAGTAAATGATTAGTATGGGTGGTTAGATAAGTGATTAGGGACTAGGGATGTAGGATAGCCTAGGAATAGACAATATAATAGACAAGTGAGATATAGGGTAGGTGGGATTGGAATTCAATATTTTAATATAATAGACAAGTGGGATTAGTTAGTGGGTAAGACATGATTAGAAGAATTAATATTTGGTGGGGATAATATAAGGTTAGTGGATGAATAATAATGAAGGGGAATGTTAGATCAATGACTATAAGGGGTGATAGTAGGATAAAATTAAAAGAGATAAATGAGATAAGTGAAATTAGTGTTGACTAATATTAATATTAGTGATGATAAATGAAGCGATCAAATTTGGATGTATACAAGAATCTCTTTATTATTGACAATAACTCATTTGAGGAAACCTAGATATTATTAACATGGGATATAACCTAGGCATATAAAATCAAATCCATCAGTGCCATACCAATTTAAACACCTAGTCTGAAGTGGTGGATGTGAATTTTGTCTACCTCTTCCCTATTGACCCAGTGGTAGAGGACCTCTACTCAGTCCTTTATGATAAGCCAAAAATAATATCAATGGAAAGCACATGAAATTATATTGTACTACTCAAGTTTGAAAGAGATAAATCATTATAATATAAAATCCAAAATGGTTTTTCACTTTAAATTCCCAATGTGACTCTTCCTATTCCTATGGGAATGAAGAAACAACTTATTATAAAAAGACAAAAGCTAGACACCTAAGATTAACAACTATATATAATATTGTTGCACCCCCCTTTAATCTACAAGGGTCTTTATCATACCAAGCATTCCTTTAAAATTTTAAAAAATTTCTCATCTAAAATCTTTTGTGAAGATATTTGTTGGTTTCTTTATTGTAGGCTAATGTTGTAAATTGACACTGCCATCTTTCACATAATGTTCAATCAAATGAAACTTAGTATTGACATTCTTGTTTCAGTTATGAAAGACTAGATTCTTTACCATCTGAATTTTAGAAGTGTTTTCAACCATGAGAGGTGTTGACAAAACCTATTACTCCTAAAAATCTAAAAGAACCCTTCTGAACCACAAGATCTCTCTAATTGCCTCTAATGTAGCCATATAATCTACGTCTATTGAAGAAATTATTAGCACTAATTATTTATTATATTTCCAATTGACAACTATTTTTCACAAATTCATTAGAAAACACAAGGTGGATTTTTCATCTTCATGATCACTAGCATAGTCAAAATTACAATATCCAACCAATTTGAATTCTCTTGCCCTGAAGTATTTTAGCCCAAAATTTTGTGTTCCTTTGAAATATCTTAGGACCCTTTTTGTTGTTACTCAATGACTATCCATGGGTTATTTTGCATGAATATTGAGAGAAAACTAATTTTAAATGATATATTTGGTTGAGTTGTGATCATATAAATAGACTTCCAATGAGTTATCTATACTTAGTGCCATCAACCAAATCTATTGAATATTTAGATGTCAATTTTAGATTTTGTCATGCTGAGAGGCTTATAATTTTCCATTTTAAACTTGTTTATAATGTCACCAATGTACTTTTACTGAGTGATGAATAAATAATCTTTTTTTTAATTATTTAAATACCCAAGTAATAATGAAGGTAACCCAAATTAGTCATTTCAAAACTTTTCATCAACTATGATTTGAACTTTGTAGTGTATTATTCATTGTTCTTATGATGAATAGATCATCAACATACACCACCATAAACACAATTAGATGAAAAGAGTTGCATCTTCAAACTCAAACTATTTGAATTTCATGTTCACAAGGTGTTCAGCTAGTTTTTTGTACCATGCTCAAGGGGCTTGTTTCAAACCATACAATAATTTTTCCAATTTTCACACCTTATGCTCTTATTTTTTTACTATAAAACCTTTGGGTTGTGTCATGTACATAGTTTTCTTGAGATCTCCATTCAGGAATGTAATTTTGACATCCATTCGATGAACTTTTCATTCATTGTGAGTAAATACAGCTAATGTGGACTGAATGGTAGTCAATTCCTTCTTTTTGATCATATCCCTTTGTGACAAGCCTTGATTTATGATTGTCAAGTGAGTCATCAGCCTTGTATTTTTTGTGGTGGACCCATTTGCATCCATTAGGTTTACATCCATATGGAGGATCAACCAATTTCTAATTCCCATTTTTTACCATTGCACTGTACTCATATTTTATTTTTTTATCCAAAATTCAAGCTTATCAACTTGTTTGAAAGATGTTGGTTCTGAATCAAATTAAACATTGAGTTCTTCTTCTATAAAATTGTTTAAGGTGAGATTTTCAATTCTATCATGAATTTCTTCAAGGGACTTCTCTAATTGTGATGCAACTACTTATGTATTTCTAGCACCTATTTTCCCAACCGTCATGTTTCACATCTTTCAATGTTTGAGTAGCCCACTTAGTCATCTAGTTTTATGTCTTAGGTGCTTCAAATTCATCCTTTAAAGTTCCATCACTTTCTACCCTCTATTTTGGCAGCCCCTACTTATTTTCTAATGAATTTTCACTTTCTCCTTCAACAAGAGTTTAAATCTCATGTATAAGAGGCAATATAAAATCAATAGATTCCCAACTTATGTCCCCCACTCTTTATTTAGAATATCCAAATCACTTTCTATAGACATCAAACTTTGCATACTTGTCAATTTGACTCAATTTCCAATCAATATGCTCTTTATCCTTTGCAACCTCATAAAATACTTCTCTTGTAAAAACAAACTTCTCTTTCTCATTGTATAACCTGTATGCTTTGGAGGATTCAATTAATCCAAATTGGATGCATTTTCAACTCTTGTGTCCCACTTTTTTCTTCTCCTTTGGAATCAATGCATAATAAGTAGATATGAAAATTTGAAGATTTTTCACTAAAGTAAGATGTTCACACCACATCTCATATGGAGTCCTAGATTCAAGATCTATTGATGGTGATCTATTATGGGGGTATACTATTTTTTTATCTGCTTCAACCCAAAATGCATATTTACCCCTTTGTAGAACAACATAGCATGAATCATATTCATCATATCTCTATTAATTCTTTCTACAACTCCATTTTTTTTTAAAGTATAAG
Source organism: Torreya grandis (assembly GCA_037957365.1). Taxonomy (NCBI): domain Eukaryota; kingdom Viridiplantae; phylum Streptophyta; class Pinopsida; order Cupressales; family Taxaceae; genus Torreya; species Torreya grandis. Next base: position 846,108 of record JARHVA010006367.1, read on the forward strand.
GAACTCTGAGATGACCTTTTATCCCATTTTTCTTGATAGGATTCAAACTTATTTGAAATCTATTCACCACCATTGTCTATCTTGAGTGTCTCAATGTAGGTTTGAGCTTCATTTTTAATCATGGTTCAAAATTTTTGGAAAGTCTTGAAGGCTTTTGATTTTTTCTTTAGAAATTATATCCAAGTCATCATACTATAGTGATCAATAGATAACATGAATTACGTATGACCACCAATGAAGAAGATTGGAAGAGAACACAAGTTTGAGTGAACCAAATTCTATTTTATGTTAACTTTCCATAGTGACTTCATAAATAGTTCTCTTACATGTTTAGCCAAGATGTAAGATTCACATATTTCATCTAATGTTTTAGGCAATATAGGCATGCCAACAACACAATACTTTTTTAATATATGAATTTTGTTATAGTGAGTGTATTTAAATATCACATGTCAAAACATTTTTGGAGACATTTTATATTCCATGAGATGAGTATAATTCCCTGAATTTGATGCCTCACCCTTGAGTTTGAGTAGTTTCCCTTTGTCATATCTAATAAAGATGAGCACATTGTCAGTTTTTCTCTTGATTATGACATTGCCATTATCTAACAGAATAGAATGGTCTTGTTTCCTTATGATAAATAGGGACAATAAGATTTATTTCAACTGAGAAAGGTAGAGAACATTTTATAGTTTGAAATCTAGAAAAACTAGACACTTGAGTCTTAATTTAACTCTTCCTTTTTGTTGTAGAATTGATCTATCTATGAAGTATACCGCACCTCAAATTTCTTTACCAAACTCCTCAAAAAAATCTTTTCATAAAGTCATATGTAGAGTGGTACCTAGGTGGTACTGAAAAGGATTTATCCTATCATTAACACTGGCCTGAAAATAAAACCTCATACATCAATATACTTGATTTTTATTAACTTTTGGATTTAAGTTATTTGACAAAAGTGAATGGGTAAAAGAGTATCTCTCCTTATTTAACCTTGATTTTGAAAAAAAAGGTTGTTGTTTGCCAAATTTTCTTAGATTGGCATGCTCAAGGTAACTAAATGAAAAAATTGTTCCAAATTTAAATGTTTTTAAATTTCAAATTTAAATGATTTACAAATTTCAAATTTAAATGATTTACAAATTTCAAATTTAAATGATTTACAAATTTTTAAAATGAGCACTTAAAAGAAAATTAAATTTTGCTTCTTAATGAAAAAGCTTAAAATGTATACCTATTCTACTCCAAATTTTTAGCTTATGTTGATTTCCAATAGTGGAAATAAGATAAATGTACATCTTTAAATATTTGAAAAAGAAATCTAATGTTGGAAATAGAAAATAGTATTCACACCTCTACTTTATTTCAATGTAGTAGTTTGAATGATATATATTAGCTTCCAAATAGCTACATAGAAATCACACATATTCTCCTTGTAGGTAGAAGACATAAAAATTACACATAGCTTATACTATGTTGCATGAAAATGCATATGGATTCATTTGTATGATGCCACAATGGTCAAAATAGAAGCTTAAACATTATAAATTAGACACTATTCCTAACACGTTGATCTTCCAAGTTTGTATGCAACATATGTTAGCAAAAATGTAGCTTGAAATAACAAATATAACCAAAACAAAATCCACATAGAAGGTTTCAAAATAGTTCATACGTATATGGAGTTCCTAGGAGAAAACCCCTTTACAAGGGTTGTATACAGTTTGAACACAGCAAAAGAAAACACTAAATTCTAAAAATTTAACCTTATAATAGTTGTGCTACTAGATACCAGTTTAATGTAGGTCTCTCAAAATTGATCTTCTTAAAAATGCCTCCTTATTAAATGTTGGGTTGTTGCATATGAATAGTCATACAAAGCTTTGAAAGAAAATAATTAATTACAGTGTTGTAGAACTAGAATGAAGGAGAAGGAAGAAAAAATAAGCAAATAAAATTCTAGACTATGATATCAATGATACGCTATGAATATTATCGATTAAATACATAAAAATTATATTTCATGATTCAAGTTTTAGAGAGAACAAACATTAAAATATAAAAGACAAAATGGTTGTTCACTTCACATTCCCAATGTGACTCTTCTTATTCCTATAGGAATAGATAAATAACTTACTAGAAAAAGACAAAATCTAGACACCTAGGATTAATAACTATATATAATATTGTTACACTTTAGCACTTTCTAAAGGTCATTTTTAATTAACCAAGTGAAGACAACTTCTTGATTGTAATGAGTTTTTGGAGGGGGTTTTGGTAATATTGATTAAAGGCCATCCCATCCATAAACATGATTCTATAATACTTATTAAGTGATAATATGAAATCATTTGAGTGTCAAGGTTTAAAAATTATAATATGAAACAAGTATATGAAAGGTCATACCTTAGGTTTAGCTGCAATTGAGTGAAACTCAACCTATTTCATGGTGATCAGATCATTCATATAAGTAAAACCTTCTTCTTTGAGGCTATCTTCTCATATGAAAGGTTTGGGATTGGAGATCTCAATGTGGAGTGTGCTATAATGCTTAAATTTATTTTTTAGAGTCCCTTGAAGGAACAAAGTGTCTTAGAATGCCCAATTTGTTTCATATGTGAATAAATAACCTACCATAGGTTTGTAGTTTTGAAATTTAACATTTTTTTATGGTATAGATTTCTTTCATCCCTAGGCTACAAGAATGCAATCTGGTTGTAAAGGGTTTGTAGGTGTATGGAAATTAGGGAAATTAGATTTATAATTTGAACTATCAAGTTCAGTTTAAAACTTCAAATGACTAAAATAGACCAGATATTTGTGTGGATTTAATTTTGAGGTGACCAACATAAATTCAATGTTTTTCCTATGATAATTTGATTTAATTTTACTTTTTCTGAATTTATGGGATATTTTCGATAATCCATGTATCCCCTTTTTGCTCATTGTACAATCTAGGTTCAAACTTAGTAAGCATTTTATAATTCATGTAGATGCATCACATACCTTAACTTGGTAAGTATAGCTCAATGTGTTTGGTTTGAATGCAGCATTTGGGAAACTACAATGTCTGAATGCATGATAATTTTCCACATGGAGTGTGGTAATTAGTTCATATGCTCATGGTTTATTAGACTCAATGTAGATTTTTGGATGAACTTTAAGTTGTGAGAGTGCAAAAATGTGCCACATAACATAATATAATTGGTTCATAGTATCATACTATTTTGGTCCCTATGAAAACTCCTTGACTAACGATAAGTTATGAAAGTGTGAGAACATACCACCTATATGCATGGGCTAGAATTATCTTACAATTATCCTATCTCAATATATATATATATATATATATATACATACTTGGATAATTTTAATAAAATAGAACCTCTGATACCTAATGTTTGGATAGTGACTAATGGATCCATAGACCTAGAAAGAGGGGTATTTATACTACTAATACCAAGAGGAAATAATTATAAATACTATGTTTATATCTCAAAGAAGTAGATATAAATAGACCTATATGAAAGTAATTGATTTCAAATAAGTAATGTAAGTAGTTTTGTTAGTAAAGTAAAATAAAGAGGAAGGTTTAAAAATATCAAAAAGAGCAAGGTTCCATAGTTGATAAATGGGGGTATAGGCAACCTAAAATGGAATATGGAAAGTCTAATCAATCCTATAAATACACCAACTTATTTGGTGTAGATATAACCTACAAAAGGATACACACGCATTCATTCCCTAAGAAAAAATTAATATCTATCTACTAATTAAATAGAGGAAAGAGTATAAGGTTAGAAATACTTTCCTTGGAGTTGACCCATCTAGCATCAACTTTGTTAGTGGTTCTCTGAAAGAGATTATTTTTTTTTTGAAGGCCTCAAATGGTTAACAATACACCCATTAAATTATCTTATTGTATCTCTAAGAATTACACAATACAAGCATCCTTGAGAATGAGATTCTACCTATAACTCCTTCAAATGTGACTTTGGGTAGAAGTGTGAGCAAAAGAAAATAAAATAGTGTATGGTTATGTTAGAATTAAATATTACCCCTATATATATCTATCTAATACCCAAAACAAAAAATAATATTAGCTTTCTAGTGAATTTTAGCAAGGCAACTACGAATGTGGGAATACAAAATGTTGAAAATTTTAAATCTCATCTGGGAGATCCATTTTCCATTAAGACCCTAAGTAAAGGCAACGGTAAATAGGTTCAGTGTGGCAGGTGTCATAAATATGTTGACAAAGAAAATATTCTTCTCCAAATAGATTCAAATCTCAAAAGAATGAAAAGTTGTTGGGAAGATGTTTTAGGCAATTTGGACATGGAATAGGCTTCAGGTTCACTTTCAACTGCTTCCTACTCTAGGCATATCTTTGATGTTTTTTAGTTGTTTTTGGGTAGTGTTATAGATTATTTTAAATCTATTTGTTTTGGTATATTTTGAGGATTATGGTGGTCCTTTGTATCCTTTTTGGTTGTACTTATCATAGGGTTTGGGGACCCTAGTCAAAAAAATCCCCCTTTAACCTTAACAAAAAATAAGCAAAATCAATTATAAATAATAATTTGATGGTATCTATAAAGTTGATACACTTTAATGGGATGTTGGCTAAGAAAAAATGGTATCACCTTGGCTGATACTATAGAACTATATCAGCCTAGATGATACAACAGAGATACGATATCATCCAGGATGATACTTTAGGATAAGATGAAAGAGTTACTAAAGTAGGGAGAGAGAGTGTGTGTGTGTGTATGTGTGTATAAAATAAACATTTAAATATATCTTGAAATTAAGACATGGACATATATTTTCTTAATACTTTAAGTTATATTTTACATATATACTTTCAATATGTTTGAGAGTGGTTCTAGACATATATGAGTTATAATGCAAATGCTAGGTTTTGGAGGATCATACTAGATTTTAGACTTAGCCATATTCAGGGTTTTTATATTTTATGGAGACATCATATGAGGTAAATGGATGACACTTTAAGGAATATAAGCTCATAATATGAATTATATGATCATGATATAGTAGCAACATCTCTTGTAAATCACCACAAGCTTATACACCCCTTTCCTAGTGTGCCCTTTAAGGTGTGCACTCTAGGAGACCAATATTGAACAATTCACTACAATATAAAATATCAATAATTAATAAATATGTAAAATATTATGTGTATACGTATTCCCCTCTTGAATCTCATCACATGTCACAATAGTGTAACATGGGATGAAGTTTTAGGAAAGAACATAGAAACACAAAAAATGAGTTAACTAAAATGAAATGTGGGAATAAATAAAATTAAAATATATACCTTCACTTATCTTTTTGATCATATGAAATGATGCATGTGTAACAGTTGATGAAAGGCATCTAATGTTTGAAACACGAGGTGAACCTACAAAATAACATAATAATTTGGATTTGTTTTTAAATATTTTATTAGCACCTAAAAAAATATCTATCACGCTAGGATTTTAAGGCTTATTTAAATTTGTGAAAATGGCCTATAGAAACAAAGATATGGGTGAAAAGTGTAATATCACAATACATAAATGAAGGTTGTTGAATTTGAAATTTGGAAGATGTGACAATAGATGTTTTTTTCTTTTTTAGCAAATGTGAGTAAATGCATGGTCAAAAATAGCAAAATCTAAGTGATGAAAACTGGCATCTTAAGTACATATAAAATCAATGAGCAAAAGATGTGAAAAATGATGAATTAAATGATGAAAATGAATGTAAAACACACCATAAAAGATGAGTATGTAAAACATTGTAAAAAAATGAAATATCGATGTAAAAACTCCAAACAAAGATATGTAAGTAAAGAAAGTGATCTCATATAAGATAAGCATGTCAAATCAAAACATGAATAAAACATATAAAACTAAAAATTAAATGTAAATCAAAATGTAATACAGGCATGTGAATTCAAACATAAATAAAAACATGAGAGATTGAAAATGAATGTCCTATGTAAGATAAGTGAAGTCCACTAAAATTTAATGAGAGCATGATGGATAAATGAATTCAATAAATCTCTAAAGAATGAAAGCTCAAACTTAGTGCTTGCTCTAAAATTTGATGTAGGAAAACTAAACTGTGAAGAAAATGACTAGGATGATAATGCAGTGGTGTGGAAAGAAAATGTGAAAGGGTGTTTGCGAGGAAATCCTGGTCCTATATGAGGTCTTAAAATGTAACTCACAAACTAAAATCCAAGAGGCATAAGTATGTAAATGTGATCAATAATATGATCAGCATTGATACCCATCAATGGGATATCGGGGAAGATATAATGCAAATAAGGAATGCAAAGCACCACAAGAGTGATATGAAAATCCTTAGAAATAATGAGACACTCTAAAAAAGTGGGAAAGGCTAATAACTATAAACATAAAGGACCTAGGACACTCCAACTAGTAAACATAAAGCTCAGTCTAACAATTTAAGTACATATATCATCCTATGAAGGCTAGAGGTGTCGGCCTACTATGAAGATTGGGTACTTATGTGAGAAGATAGGTGGAACTAAAATGTAGGAAGATAAAATTATTTAATGATAAATGAGACATCTTACCCCAATGGACCTCAGCTCTATCATGAGACTAACTGTGGAGCTTAAGATTTGAATAAAATAGAATATGTGTCAAATAAAGATCATGTCTTTTGGTGTGATTTGAATGTTGTGATATAAGCTAACTTTTAACATTGCATGGATTTTAAATGTTTTTTATTTTTCTATTCCTCCTCCATATGGATTCAAAATGAAAAATATTAGTGCAATATGTATTTAACACAAAAGATCTTATGTTTTTCCACTGGAGATAAAAATGTAAAGACCATGATGTCTAAACACTCCTAAACTTTCCCATAAATAAGTGTGAAACCTCAAAATTGAATTACATGTAAATCAAGTTGAAAGAGAGAATGGAAATATGGGGATCATGGAATATTTCTACATGTAGTATAGGTGATAAAATGATGAATATGCTTGTAGTTAATCACAAAAAATGAAAATAATACTTCAAAAGATATGAGTCTATGCTATCATAGTCATGTCGTTATGTAATTTGTATCAATCTATAAGGGATATCGCACAAGCACTAATGAAAGTAATTGGTCATCCCAAAAGAGAGTTGGAAAGTAAGTAGTCATCCAAAAATAGGGGGAATGTAAATGGTCATCCCAAAAAAAGGGTGAAAGTAAGTGGTCATCCCAAAATTGGGGGAAATCAAATAAAGTCCAAAGAATCATAAAGATACTAAGGCTAAAATTAATAAATATGTAATAAATTTAACAATAATGAAAACCCAAAGGTGATACCTAAGCTCTATAAGAGAATTAAAGGTAAAAATTAATGTGATATAAAATGATATAAATATAATATAAATTTTGAAAATTAAAGTGTTGAAAAATGAAAGAGAACTAGGATATAAACAAGATATGTACAAGGCATAACAAATGCTATAAATAATGAACATGAAACTCAATCATTTGAAAATATGAATAATAATGTGATGAAATATATATGTTCTAAAAAATGGTGATATAAATTTTGACATACATCATCAATTATACTGGATCTTGATTCTCAATTTGTTATGTTTGAAGCTGGTGTTATTCCAATAGGTTCATGCTGATTTTGTAACGACCCCACTGGGTTAGACATAGAATTATATGATTGTTTTTAATTAAACATATATACCATAAATATATTACACCCTAGAATATAAACAAAGATCACATACATATTGAAGTGATAATATTATGATCTGGGCAACAATTCAGGTGATAATTCGAGTGACTGTTCTACCCCAATTGATGATGGAACTTCTAAGAGCCATAACATTTGCACCATAGCTCCAATTGACTCCCCATTTGAATTATTAGAAATCTAATAATGAGGATAACGTGATGAGATGGAATGGATATTTTTTTGGTGGTTTTTGACCCCTAAAAACCTAATGGAAGTGCCCCAAATTTCAATTTTAGTAGTGCAATCTAAAAATAGTAAGTTCTTAAAAATAGTAATTCCTTGAATTTTGTATTGTTGTAAATCATGGAAGTCAAACCACTTAATCTCCCTTGAGATTGGTGACCTTCCACATCCTCCTCCTACCTTCAAAATGTGTATAAATGAATATATAACCTAAAATGGAAAGGAGACATCTCTTCCCAGAGATAAGCATATGGTTGTATTACAATCTTGAGTAATAAAACATCTCTTCTCAAAGAAATCATTATTACTATGTTATTTTTGTATTCTTGAAATATCTATCAATCAAAACTTTTGATTTTTGGATCAGTGGTATCAGATTGGTTTGTCTTGAGAGTGTATGATCTTAAGGATGAGGTCAGGCTATAAGAAGCTTGGGTGGAAAACAATAGAGTTTCCAAACTATCCACCTATTTGCTCCAAATGACTTCAAATGGTGAATAACACTGAGACATTTGATCCCTTCAAGGAAATGGTGAATGAATCCCTCCAATGGAAACAAGTACAGATGCTGCAATAATTCACCCAAATTCTCCAACAAATCTTGATGGGAAATTTTGGCTCTTCATTTGCACTTCCTGGCTCCTCATCCATGGAATGCCCTTTCAGTGCCCCAACACCCTTCAAGGTTTAGGTGAATTTTTATATCCCTATATTTTAAGGAAAAATCAATTTTGATGCAATAGAAAATTGGTTGGATCAATTGTCTTCCTACTTTTTGTAAATAAATTCACCTATGGAGAAAATATCACTTTTGCCCTTTTGAAAGCATCATTGCCCATGAAAAATTGGTGGGAAGTGTACAAAAAGAGGTTCAGTACAGATGACATTGGCCTTGAGGTGGAAGCTACCTAGGATGATTTTATGGAAGTGGTAAAGGAAGAATACTATCCCATTGGAGCATATGATGATCTATACATACAATGGCAACAACTTCACTAAGGTAAGGACCAATTTGTTCAAGATTACACTGACATTTTTCACTCTATATCTATGAGATTGGGCATCCAAGAAAGTGAGAAACATAAGACTCTCAAATATCATGGTGGACTATAATGGTACATATAGGGGGAAATTGAACTCTTCAATTTGGAAACCCTCGGTGAGGCATACATGTTTGTAGTGAAGATTGAGTAGAAACATGGAAAAAAGAATACGAAGAGTCAGCCATCAAAATGGAAAAGTGACAAGGAAGGTCAAACACAAGGCCAAAATTAGAAGGAAAAGGAGTTTCAAGATAAGAAACCCTAAAAGGGGAAGACTGTAAAATGGTGTGATTACCACAAAACTGGAACTCACTTCAAATAAAAATGTTGAGTCATCAAGTCACTACTTTTTGAGTCACAATACTTGACATCTACTAATCTATCTCTTACACAACCTACAGTCAAAGAGGATGAAGAAGAGATTATAGATGCTAAGCCTAAGACCATCATTACTTCATCATAAACCTACGAGGAAAGGCCAGATTACAAGGAAAGGTTATTTCACTCTAAATTATGGGTAAAAGGTAAGCCTCTGCATTTCATTCTTGACAGTGGGAGTCAAAAGAATTTAATCTCTGCTAAATTTGTGAAAAGACTAAATCTATCCATGAAGCCTCACCCAAAGCCATACAGTATTAGATTGGTCAATCTAGATGTTTGTGATGTACTCCTTGGTCAGCCATTCATGTATGATCAACATGTCATCTACGAATCATGAACCTAAAGAATCACTCTCACTCTTAGAACATGGTGTTACAGGGTACCAGAGGTACCACCTCCCACATCTATCTCCCTGATTAGTGCCAAGAAATGTAAGAGATTGGTGGAGAAGATAAAGCAATTCATTCTCATGGTGGTTAAACCATAAAAATCTAAGAAGGTTGATGTTTCAAACTTGACTACACAATAAACACAACAATAGAAGCAAATGGGACAAATCATAGGAGAATGTGATGACTTATTCAAGTCAACTATGGGAGTTCCACTTCACTGCCAGGTAAAACATTCTATCAATTTAATCCCAAGATCACCTTTGCCTAATAGTCTTGTGTATCACAAATTAGTTTTAGAGAATGATAAAATAAAAAGGTAGATTCAAGAATTGATTTAAAAAGGTCACATCAGGCCAACCTTTTCACCCTATGGTAACTTGATTGTCCTGGCACCAAATAAATATGGAACATGGAGGCTTTGTATTGATTATCGAGCCCTAAATAAGATCATTGTGAATAATCACTACCCCTCCCCAGGATTGATGACCTGCTAGACCAACTTCATGGTGTGAATTTCTTCACCAAAATTGATCTCAAATCTGGCTATCACCAAATTCCCATCAATCCCACCAATGTCTGGAAGACTACATTGAAATTTAAGGAGGGGCTCTTCAAATGGTTGGTTATGCCTTTTGGCTTGACTAAGACACCTATAACCTTCATGAGGATGATAGATGATATCATGTGACCTTTCACCAACTCATTCATGGTTGTCTACCTAGATGACATACCCATCTACAACAGAACATGGGAAGAACATCTGCAACTTATTCGTAAGGTGCTTCAAACTCTTTAAGAGCAAAATTTGTATGCAAATCTTGATAAATACTCATTCGAGATGAAAACAATTTAGTACCTAGGGTACATTGTGAATGAGGAAGGGGTCCATGTTGATTTAGAGAAGATTTGGGTTATTTGAGAATGGCCTACATAAAGGACCCTCACAGAACTTCATAGCTTCTTGGGTCTTCTAAATTTCAATCATAAGTTTATTCTTAGATTCTCACATGTTACTCAGCCACTAACCCAAGTGACTAAAGGAGGAGCTAAAGCTACATTTCAATAGGGTCAAATATAAAAAAGGGCATTTGAGAATTTGAAGAATAGACTTTGCTCAGCCCCTATTCTTTCCTTACCAGATTTGCACCAACCTTTCGAGTTGATGATAGATGCATCTAAATACACCATGGGAGCTATCATCATGTAATATGGCCATCTTGTTGCATATCACAATGAAACTTTCACTAATACAGTCAGGAAATACCCAACATATGACAAGGAGATATATGCCATTATGCAAGCTAGCAAATAATGGAAACACTACATCTTGGGGAAATAGACAGTCATCCACACTGACCACAAACCATTAGAATTCATCTAGATGTAGAGAAAATTATGAAATGAGAGGCACCAAAAGTGGGCCACATATCTATATAAATTCCATATGATAATCAAAAACAAAAATGGAATCTCAAATACGATCATATATTATATGAGCCACCTACCAATTACTGCACTCACAATAGTTCTTAACTTGTGTAGACATGAGACTACCATTTCGGGTACTCTGTATGAAACAGATCCTACCTTTGCTAATATATATCAGGTGCTTCAAGAAGGTAAACATATTTCTAATTTTTATTTTCAAGATAATGCCCTCTATCACATGGGTCACATATGTGTTCAAGTTGTAGAGCAATAGAAGATGATATGGGAAACACATTTCAGTAGGACAGCTAGATACTTTGATGTAGAGAAGACATTGGCGGTTCTTCAAAAACACTTCTACTGGCCCCATATATAAAAGGATGTGGAAAGGTACCTCAAATCTTGCACCCCATGTGTGATAGCCAAGCCAATAAATAAGAATCAATGATTGTATACACCATTTCCAAAACTAACCAAGCCTTAAGAATCTATCTCAATGGATTTTCTCTCAGGTTTGAACACTTAAAAACATGGAAAGGACTATATTTTTGTTGTAGTTGATCATTTTTTAAAATGGCTATCATGATTGCTTGTAATAAAAATATATCTATTGAATAAACTAATCAATTATATTTCAGTCATGTATGGCTCCATTTTGTTCTCCCCAAGTCCATTATCTCAGATAGAGATAGCAGGTTCCTGAGCATCTTTTGGTCCACTCTATGGAAGATGGTGGATACCAAGATGATGAAGTCCATAGCCTTCCATCCATAAACTGATGGTTAGACAAAATTGAACCACTTAATTTTTCACATGATTCATAAGTATCACTCTAAACATCCATGCACATGGATGAGGGGCTTCTTTTCATACAACATGGATACAATCGGGCCCTGCCCAGCTCAACCAAGCATAGTCCATTCCAAGTATGCTTTGGGTTACAACCCATGTCACCAATTTATATAGTCATTCCATTCTCCATCGTGGAATACACACCTCATGGGAGATCTGAGGTAGTAAAAGCAACAAAGTTCATTAAACAAATGCAACACATTGAATAGTAAGTTCATGTCATCTTGGGGAAGATGAATCAAAAGTATAAGAAACACCATGACAAACATAGGATTATACACCATTTTTATATGGGTGAAAAGGTTTGGTTGTGGCTTCAAAAGGAATGAATTGTAGGCCCACATAGAAAAATTCAGCCTCTATGATATGGTCCCTACACCATCACTAGAAAAATTGGAGAAAATGCTTTTGAGTTGAACCTACCAGCCTACCTTGGTTTACATCTAATATTCAATGTGGAGCTCCTCAAACCATATCATCCACCTCTATTGGAAACTTTAGTCATAGTAGAACAACTAGACATTGTGAGCTTGATCTATAGAGTTTTTCTCTAGTGGAAGAGGATTAGATTGTGGACACCTGGATGAAGACAACAAGAGGACACTCTATTCTGCTTTATCAGGGGGTCAAAAGGGGCTATCTTAGCCACCAAGGTGAGTGGATCATATAGAATCAAATTAAGATACAAATACCACACCTGATGAGGAATATTGATGTAATGGGTACCATTTCTTCTCAATGAGGGAGGAATGATCTAGGCAATAACTTAGGTGATGGTTCTACCCCAATTAATGATGGAACTTTCAGGAGCCATAACTTTTTCACCATAGCTCCAATTGACTCCCCATTTGAACTTTTGGAAATCTAAGAATTAAGATAACATGGAGAGATGGAAAAATATTTTATCAATGGTTTTTCACCCTCAAAAACCCAATGTAAGTGCCCCAAATTTTAATTTTAGTAATGCAGTCTAAAAATAGTAAGTTTCTAAAAATAGTGATTTCTTGAATTTTATATTATTGTAAATCATGGAATTCAAACCACTTAATCTCCCTCGATATTGGTGACCTTACACATCCTCCTACCTTCAAAATTTGTATAAATGAAGATGTAACCTGAAATGGAAAGGAGACATCTCTTCCTAGAAATAAGCATATGTTTGTATCGCAATCTTGAGTAATAAAACATCTCTTCTCAAAGAAATAATTGTTACTATGTTATTTTCATGTTCTTGAAATATCTTTCAATCAAAAATTCTAAGTTTTGGATCATATTAAGAACACATATTACATCACAAATCTCTAATTTCATGAAGATGCTATATAAAATGAATATAGAAAGTAATACAGCAACTCAACCATGACTGATGCAACTCTACAATCTCCACTACCAATATACAATAATAAGTAATTATAGTTCTTCATGACGATACTCAATAATAATATTCAATCTAACACATGTACATAATTTAGATACTTAGCTCTTCGGAGCATGAGTTCCTCAGACTCTCCAGTATCTATGGCAATCTCAAGTGTCATCTCAATAGTTAGACTATTGTGGGGAGGGAGAACATCATCTAAGTGCTTTACCATATCAACCATAGACTAATGATCCCTCACACTAAACCCATCAAGTAATGGCCCTCCCTTCATGGATGAGTAGATAGTGATGGCATGAGAATCCAAAGAGACTAGAAAGTACCTGTGTGTTGTATGATTCTAAACTAAACATGCAGTATATCATAGAAATACATTATATTTGAAGATATTGTACTAACATGTGAATGATACCCATGAAATGATAATGTCTCACTAGACATTATTTGGCCCAAAGCTTTATAATAATAATGACAATGATCTAGATCAATCAATTTTATATACACCACTTGATCAGACTGCCTTCATATAACATTGCAATGCCAATAAGCCAGTGAAGTCCATCTCACTCCTTACTCTACATTAGCAATGTAAATTGGTCAAATACAATTCAACCACAAGATTCATCAACTTACATCATATTAGTAAATGCATCACATGACATGCTATGTATAGGAGTAATAATAGCATACATTAAGTTTGTCTAACATATGCATGAATCTTCCATTATATTATATCTCATACTAGATATAATGATTACAAATATACCACCCAAGTAAACATACAATAACATACTAATACAGCATTATCTAAACTCTCAAGTTTTCATGCACACATATACAAGTCTCTCTAACTATAATAACACACACTATCTATAGCAATAACCAATAGGTATACAATAAAACAGTCAGAAATAAATTTCAGTTTGGGTAAAATCACTACAGTAAGTACCATCTAAGTAAAACATAATTTTCCACTATATTACCCTATGATATCTCATACTATCATAGGTTCTCAACTACATATCAATCCATACTCCAATCATATGATTTTCAAGAATCAATTGACTCATGTTGATAATAACAAGTAAACAATAACCAATTTTACCATGCAGGCAACTACATACCATCAACTTGCACCATGATGCACTACTATACTTAAGTATAACAACACATTTATAATAACATGCCTTTAGTATGTGATGCACACATGTATCCCCTACTAAATACACCAGACAAACAGTCATTTTTATTATTAATTATGAGTCAGCTAATTCATAAATCTCATTATGAATTTGCACCCTAACGATTTATTGATTTTAGGAGCTTATTCCAAGGGTTATATATCATGATTCTTAAGAAATTTAATTACATAAACAAATCATCCAATGAAATATAGGTATAATATCCACATACCAACACTGACTCATCCCAATGTACACCACATGTACACATTTCAATATTATGTAATTTCTAAACCATAGTTTAGTGTTTTAATCAAAACTACCAAGAATAGTAGCCAACTCATGAAGTAGTTAAAAACACATAGAACCCACACATTCTATACAACATTTAGAACACCCAGAACTTTGTTTTCCCTAAATACAAGGAATCTAGTATAATAATCGGCTGGCTGCTAGGGGGTTTTTAAGTAATCCCTCACTAAGTTATCCATGAGTAATACTGCTAATTTTAGTTAATAATCCACCTGAGAATATTATTTAAATGAATCTTTCCCAAGTTTTTAACTATATTAAAATTCAAAACATATACATGATATATTGTCAAACTTTAGGTGACAGTTTCCTAATAAGTAAGAGATTTTAAAAAACTCTTTAATGTCTAACCATTCAAATCTAAGGTTAATCTATTCTATGTTTTGACAATAAACTATTTTATTAATCAACTTTCAATTTTTATAATGATCTTATAACCAATCAATTGATGGAGTCCCAAGCCTTTATTCATCCAATTAGGTATAAGCAAACACACGTAGAATACATACTACTATGTTTCTAGAGTCATAATATATATATATATATATCAAAAATATGAATCTGATAAGATTCTTGACAGATATATAACATAATGAGATATTAACAACATATCCTGCAATATAGTATATATATATATATATATATATATATATAAACACCACTTATATCCTTTCGTAATTTTGTGTGTGTGTGTGTGTGTGTGTGTGTGTGGATGGGTGGGGGTGTGTGTGTGTGTGCATGCGTGTGTGCATGCATGCATGTGTGAGTGTGTGTGTGTGTGTGTGTGTGTGTGTGTGTGTGTGTGTGTGTGTGTGTGTGCGCGCGTGTGTGTGTGTGTGTGTGTGTGTAGACTAGTGTGTATTTACCCAATATTTAAACTAGGTTAATTGCCTATATAAAGTCTATATTAGATATTGGTATATTGTAATATACCCAATTATATTATTCCATAAACCAGTTTGATATTGTATACAATATTAAATATTTGATTTTATATTATAATATTGCATAACCAAAAGCTAGCCAAAGTGTTGAATATATATATATATTAATTTTTTTTTGGTTATATATATATTCCATTAAAAACATCTGGGACACCAAAGTAGATCTATTGATTTCTTTTACTCAAATTATTATTAAATAATTCATTGGTATATTACTAGAATGTACTACACCCAAATCTAAGGGCATCATAAATCAACTTTTTCATAAATTTCTACTATAATTAGATTTATGACAATGCCACACTTTTATCTAGCTGGGCTAATAATCTTTTGTTACATATATATATTCTAGAGTTCATAATTCTAAATAACCAAACATAATTTACTAACTGGCTAAAATTGGATCTCCCTCTACCCTTCCCATTAATTCACAATAAGGTAAAATCTAATATGCATTGGTCAACGTATAAAGAAACTCATGGTGGAATCAAAGAAAGTCCCTTTCACCATATAATTATTAAATACATGAAACAAATGTGAAGTGACTTGTACTCCTAGAAAGGCACACAACCTCAGTATATATACATTATATATATGTCATGTCCAGTCAAGGAGATAAAATGCATATTTTTATTCTATTGAAAGCGAAAAGGGGCTTTCTAAGTTTGTTAAAATCCTTGACTGAAATGGATCGTGGTTCGGTTTGAGTTGAAATAGCTGAGATAAAATAAATAGTGGCAGTATTGATCTTGGACTGAGTTAAGAAAAGAAAAGAATAGAACTTGATATGGCAACAGTGTTAATGATGTTGGATAAAAAGGCTACTTTGGGAGGTTCAACTTATAAAATATAGAATTAAATAAGACATAAACCAACTCCTTTAGGTTATACACAAAACTCTCAACTGGTTTCTGAAACAAATAAAAGAGTCATCTAAGTTTGGTGTCCAGCCTATTGGCAAAATAATTAAAATGGATTTTGTTTATATGAAATTTAGACATTATCCCATTATTTTGAATCCCAGCTATAATCATTTGACTGATTAATCAAAATATAAATATACAACAATTAGTTAAAGTTTTGATCAAGATGTTTATACCCAGAATTTAGCTTGATGCCTTTGTTTTTCGGTTATATTTGCAAAGAAAGAGTTTGATGCCTTAAAAATTCTAAAAAGGGTTGACTCATTCATAAATTTCATACTGGTTCTAACAAGCTTGGTGCATTTACAAAAGAAAATAGCTTTTAAAATGGTTGGTCTAAGCATGGTAAACATTTAACAATTTATTCTTTTGTTTTGTGTAAAACATTGTATACAGTATTATAACCTTGATGCCATACACCTAGATTTTTGACAGATACTCTACCTTATAACAGAACTCATATTTATTTCTCATAATTATTAATATGCTAGCCATATTATTAACTAATTTTTTTTGTTAAGAGGTCTGGCAGCCCAAGCTCAAACCAAAATATGGAAATCTGAAGCAAAAGATTTAATGTTTAAACCTGAAGTTAGACTTTCATTATAATTTTTAAATCAGAGATTTATTATTTTTTCCTAATTGGGGTTTACTACTTAATTCAAACTACAAATATTAAGCTCCAGATATTCCCATTGAATAATTGTATAGAGCTTTCTAAAAAGGATTGGGCATTGCTAATTTAGAGGTTATTTCCTAATTTAGAGGGTATTAGGATATGGGCTTCCCAAAATAATCCCACATATGTCCAATGGGACAACATCCAACTCAACCTCATCTATGAACTTGAATGTGATGGAAAACCTCAGTCTACAAGTTTGTGAGACTCGTAGCTTCGCATTGTCACACACCCAACCTAGAGGATAAGGCTTCAGATGGGGATTGATTTGTAAGCCTAATTTCTTAACAACCTCTTCAAAAATTAAATTTGATTGAGAACCACTATCAAATAAAGTATCAATCTTAGTATGTTTTGAAACAACTCTAATGTGGAACAATTCATTTCTTTTCTTATCAACATGCACAAAATTTTGTTTAGAAGAAGATGCAGGATTTGATGACTTAGTGCTAGAAAATGAAAGAGAAAAATCATTATGCAATCCCATAGTTGTGATCTTAGTTTCATCACCTGAATCTAAACCTAAGTCCTGAACCATAGCATTAGTCTTCTTTTCTTTCTTTTGAAACCTTTTAGGCCTTAACTCAGGGTGTAGTTTCCAACACTTAGACTCATCATGCTTTTTCTTGCAATGATTACAAAATGGTTTTCCTTCTTTTTTAATAGTAAAAGTGGATTTATGTTTACCCTTTCCTAATGAACTTTCCCCTTTGGAAGAGATTCTTTTGATTGTTTTCCTCTAGCCTCTAAATGAGTGGCTTGTACACATATTGCATCTAAATTAGTGGGATTGAACATAAGAATCATATGTCTTAAGTAACTATGTAGCCCACCTATATATTTTAGCAGTGTTTCTTGTGTGTAAAGAGGAACATTTAAAAGTAAAGATTTTTTCCTAAATTTTTGGGTATAATCTTGAACATTTTGGCCTTTTCCTTGTCTGAAACTTTGCCAATCCATCATGGCTTGTTGCATATAGCCTAAAAGATAAAATTGATTTTTGAGTTCTTCAATAGATTCATTCCAAGTAGAAATCGAGTTACCTTTTTGAAGCTCAGCTTCCTTCAACTTACTCTCCCACCAGATGAGAGTTGTGCCTCCCATACGAAGAGTAGCCAAATGAATTTTTTATTCATCCATTGCAATATTTTGGACCCTACAATAAATTTCTATCTGCTTGACCCAATTATTCAAATTTTTGGCATTAACTTCACCATTAAACATTGGTAATTCAAACTTAATATCCAGTTTAAGTGAAGGGAGAGATTCCATAGTTTTTTACCATCATCCATTGAAGAAGGTTTTTTGGTTTCTTTACCTTTCGATTCTTGTGAATCACCTTTCTCATTCTCGGATTTCTTTTGTTATTCACAGTATAATTCCTCAACCATGCTTCTCATCTGCATGAAGGCTCGGCAGAAAGCTTGTTCGAATTCCATCTCTTCTTCGACCATCCTTAAAGCATGCCTTGAGCCAATTTCTGGATTATACTCAATGAGTTTTCCTTCACCCTTTTGGGATTTAGACCTTGTCAACATACACTAGCAATCACTATTAAATAACAACCACTCTGATACCAAAAATATGATCTAAAAATTGAAATTGCAAGTGCTGCATAAATCGAATAACACTTGTCGCTTTTCTAAGATCTATTAATTTCTTGACCTTTCTTTTTAATTTTTAATCATGAAATAAAAACTAGAATTAAAATGAAGATCAAAATTATAAAACAGTAGAGAAAAATCAGAAGAAATCACTAGCAAATTGATAATGGAGTTTGACCTCAATAGCCTACGTCTCCGGGTCCATTCAAAGTGAGGACCATTTCCATTAATTTTATGCATCAAATAGCTTTCAAAATCAATACAAGTCTTCAATTCACCTTCCCTAGTCTTTGATTACCTTTATTAATATCTCTTAGACCTAAAAATAAAGGCCTAAGGCTGTACAAGGCTTAATTAATTCTATAATCTTCTTAATTCTTTACACAGTCGGCTACCTAATACCCTTCAAATAGAAATTCGCTCCCTTTATAGCACTTACAAGCCCATGGCTCAAGCGGTCAAGGCTTATCTTTTTGCTTGGGAGGTGTTGGGTTCAAGGCATCGGCCTTCCTTTTAGCACCTTATCTTATCTTATTATCCCACATTGGGAGTTTGAAAACTATTTTCACCCTTTATTAAGGTCAGCGGCCCCCTTGTTAAGTGCCAACGTCCCTTTTGGGGGAGACTTAGGTGTAAGGCTTGGTCGGTTTTCAAACTTAAGAGCTAAACTTAGCTAATTCTATACTTAGGCCGACGTGTGGAGATATGTGGCTTAGCTCGTGGTGTTTGCATGGCATGATAGGTTGGCATGGCAAATTTGAAAGTCTTATTACAAAGTGAAAAATAATTATCCCACATTGCTGGGGTTTGAGCAGCCTATGTAACTTAAATACAATTTCTCAGACAATAATATATGAAGATTAAGAGGCCAAGGCACCCCTCCACAAGAGTGTGTCGACCCTCACTGAGGGCCCCCAGTGAGCAAATAATGGGGCCTATGGATCCTCATTTGACCACCTGTCAAAGACCAGAGGCTAAAAAAACAAACACCAAACCAAATTTTTTTTTGCACCTTGGACCACTTGGCATGTTTAAACAGTGCCACGTCACTTTTCGACACCCATTATTCACCTGTCACAAGAATGCTTCAGCGAACTATATCTTGAGCATCCAGACTCCGTTTTACATTCCAGAAGAAGCGCCAAAAAGCTCTCAATGAATTTTATGATGTGCAAATGGTTCAACCAGAATTTGAAGACTTTTTAAATGAAATGGTACATAGATCCACCTAGATCATAACCCATTTTTAAACAATTTCTATCTTAATATATGTTTTCTAATAACATGAATCCACTCATATTATCAAACAATGAATTTTAAGTACACCCCTTATGGTTGAATTTGTTGATTGATCATATGTGCCTTTCTCCATGTTTGTTCTTCCTTCTCCTTTCTAATTCTTAAGCTATCTCAAAATTCTTTCATGTCATATCTTAAATAGAGAAAAAGATGCTTATTTTCTCCTCCAACCTTTTGTTTTTGTTTTATTTTTTGTTAATTTAAGTTGTTTTAATTCTTTTCCTATTTTTCTTAGATTTTAATTTGTTTTTCTATTTTTAATGTTTTTAAAGCAAAATAATTCCCTTCTATTTTAATTATGAAATTCTATTTTCATATTTATCCATTTTAAATCATATTTTGGAAATTTAAACAAAAGATAATAAAATAATAAATAATAATCAGAATTTAAATTTTACTTTAATTAAATTTTGCCTCTAAAATAATAATGACTTAATAGGCTAACCACACAAAGTACTTTTATTCCTATTGCATACCTACTTAAGCAATCATAAACAATTTAAACAATCATTTTTAAATACATTCTAACATAACTAATTATCATGGTGTGTGTAAGGTTTCACTAGTGCTTTGTCAACTAGTGATGTCTCCATCTACACCACCCTCTTCGATGATGCTCTCCCTCCAGTGTGCTCAAGGGAAGAATTCACTTGTGTCCACATCACAACACACAAGTAGTTAAGCTATATCACATTATAATCATAATCAATAATATATAATTATAACAATTCATTAATATGCTTAAAAATGAAAGTGCATACATACACTAGCTCATGTTAAGCAATCATGAATTATCATCCAATTAAGCAACATACTAATATCCCAAAATAGCATAATCTCAAGCTTAATAGGAAAAAATAGTCAATATCATGTATATCTACCATATCCATCTATAAATAGTCAAATAATTAGCTTAGCAAGGAGTCGAGATGTAACAGATTTGCTTGGGTCTTACTAGGAACCTAGTAGGGCCATTTTCCCTCCTTTGGTACATTATTATGCTCTATTGTTTCTTTTTGTCTTGCATTACTCTAGACCTTTCTCCTTATTTATTTTGGTTTTTCTTTGAACCTTCCTTTTATTTTTGGGTCTTGTTTCTAATATGGTTATTCCTTTTCTTTTCTCCTTTTGCTATTACTTCTGGTTTCTAGTCTATTATCATACCCTTGGTTCTTGACATCTGTTTGAAGGGAGACTTGAGCCTCGTTTATGCCTAGCCTAGATTTCACACTAGTCAAAGGTGGGTTTATATTAATCTAAACATTTTATAAATATCATTGTAACTGGTATCAAGTTTTGATCATAATCTCTTCTACTTCTTAGAGAGCCATGCAAGGACTGTTTGGAAAATGAGCTTTATGAAAAAATTAGGAACATTGGAAGAAGGAGGATGGCATGGGGTCTCCTATGAAGAATACCCAATGTGAGGAAATTACAAAATCCTGTAATTAAATGACATCCTTTGATATAATGAAAGGCTTTGGTTGAAGAAAAGATTTCCCCTTAGTCCAAAAACAACCATGGGAGCATTGTTGAGAAGGTTGAGGCATATGCCTTGGGTTGTCATGAAAGTGTTGTTGGAGTACTCTACATTTGTTTTTATCATGTGTAGTGCATTAATGCCAAAGACTATAACTTCCCTGAGTTTTGGGATATAATATGGAAATATCTTTAGAGGTAACATTTTTGAGATGTAAAATTGAGTTGCATTAGGGTGAAGCACATCTAGCTATTGTTAAAGAGCTTTAAAATGGGTCAAATAATGTGTGTTCAAATCATCAAAACAACAAATTCACCTAAGAGTATCTAACTATGGTTGTCAACTTTTTATGGTAGAACTAAGCCTTGAAACCTATGTTATGCTAAGAATTATTAGTATGCTTGATAATCTCTAGCCCAATCATAACAAGGCTCTTCCAACCTAAGTGGAGAATCATATTGTAGTTGTTGTGAACCTATCAAATAAGTCATCATTATCGAAGCATATAAGGGTAGGTTCAGGAACTAGAAATATAACCACTTATTAAGGAGATTGCCTTGAAGCATGTCAGATCAACATAGCTAACATCTTAGGAGGAAGTGTACTTGAAGGATCAAAAATCATAGAAAATTGGTATGTCCCATTATGGAATGATTAAGGAGTATACTTTGAAGAGGATCATAAGTAACTAGGGTGGGATGTAAATAAATTGGAACACGTTCCATCTCTAACATATTAACATCAATCAAAATAGGGATAATGTTAGCTAAAATATGATATTGAATGATATCAACTAAATTAATGTAATAAGAAGATGAATAAGACTCATAATAGTGATGATGAGAGGATTAATAACTGACGATTTTCATATCCTTAGCTTGAGCATAACCAACTAGGTATGGGTCACCAAGGGAATAACCATCATCATAATTGGGTGTAAGAATTTCTATATGGAAGGCATTAACTACTTCATCACTAGAGGAAGAATAGGGATCCAGATTCTTAGGAATGACCACAAAAGTAGGAAATTTGTCAGTCAGCTTCTTACGAGAATGAGGTCACAAATAAGTAGGTAACTGAGCCATAATGATAGAAGGGAGGTCTGAGGTTTTGATCTTGAGACTAATTTCATCAGGCTCATCATCATTAGAATTGAAGAGGTTAGGTGGTATATTTCCCAAAAGCTTAGGGTGACAATTATAACCTCAGTTATATTTGATGGTGTTAAGGTGTGGAGCTAAAAGCTTCACCAAGTGAGCGGATTGTAGAAGTTGCAGGTTTACACAGTCACCGGCATCAGTCAGGAGTGACCAACATCGATCAAGAGTAGACCAGGAGATGCCAGCATTGGTCATGTATCGACCAACGTCGGTCACAGGCAAACAAACAAGAACCGATGTCGGTCACCTGTGCATCTAGAATGTTATTTTCATGGACAGAATAGATTGTTTGCATGGTAGGATTAAGTGATAATCTTAAGTCTGCATCTCTATTATTAGTAAGACTGTTTAGAGCCCTTGATTAGGAGGTACATCTAATGGTTCTAGTTGTATGCTCATGTTTCCTAATTATTATATAATAGGATAGATCTTCTTAGCTTATTGTATTGTAGAATGTTGAACAGTACAGAATTGTCTATGTGTATCAATCCAAGTTGTTGGAATTGATTGTAATTGAGAGAGAGAACTTTTGAGGGAAAGAGATCTAGAGAGAGATCTATACATCTGAGAGAGGTGTGGAAGAAAAAAAGTTTTTTCAATTGTATTCCTTCTGTAAAGAGCTTAATACAAGTTTTCAGGGTGGTTTCTTGTATCTCTTGTTCTTTGCTATTTCTGATTCTAGTTACTTATCTTTTTGGTTTAATTCCACATTTAATTACTTTCATATTGTAATCAACATTGTTGGTTGATCCCCAACAAGTGGTATCATAGCTCAGGTTGACTAACAGGTGTTTTAGATCTGGTTAGTGTGTATTGATTACAAGGTACTCATAGGGGCTTTTGTAGGGGTTTCTGTTTGAGTGGGAGAAGCAATGGCAGAAGAAAGTAAACTGAGAATGGAAAAGTTTAATGGCAAAAATTATCAACATTGGAGAATGCAGATAGAGGATTATCTGTATCAGAAAGATCTATACCTACCATTAGGTGGGATTGCAAAGAAGCCCACAGACATGGAAGATGAAGAATGGGAAGTTCTTGATAGAAATGCTCTGGGGTCTATAAGACTGAGTCTGGCATCTACTGTGATATCTAATTTATCACAGGCAAAGTCTATGGTAGAGTTAATGACTACTTTAGCAAATTTGTATGAAAAACCCTCAGCTTTTAATAAGGTATATCTTATGAAGCAGTTATTTAATTTGCGTATGTAGGAAGGTGGATCTGTATCTAATCATCTAAATAATTTCTATGGAATTATAAATCAATTAAGTTCAGTCAAAATTGTGTTTGATGATGAAATTAAAGCTCTTTTAATATTATGTTCTTTGCCTAAAAGTTGGCATAGCTTGGTAATGGTAGTTAGTAATACTGCATCTGCTTCAAATATTTTAAAAGTAGAGGATGTTGTTAGTGTAATCTTGAATGGAGAAATTCACAGGAAAAGCACAGAGGAAACATCAGGGAACGCTTTAAGTTTTGAGAGTAGGGGAAGGCAAAAAGAGAAGGGCAAGAAAGGGAGATCAAGGTCTAAGTCAAAGGTGAGAGGTAGATCCAAATCCAGAAATGGCAGGAAGCCACAATGCTGGAATTGTGGAAAGATAGGGCACATAAGTAGAGATTGCTGGTCAAAGCCTAAAAAGGACAATCAGCACGAAGGAAAGGAAGAAGCAAAGATTGCAGGTATTGCACAAGATGCTTTAATATTCTCTTTGCATAATAATATAGAATCTTGGGTTTTAGATTTTGGTGCATCTTTTCATGCTACCCCCAATAGAGAATATTTTAGTGACTATGTCCATGGAGATTTTGGAATAGTGTATTTAGGGGATGATGAGCCTTGTAAAATTGTTGGCAAAGGAAAAGTGCAACTAAAAATGCAGAATGGCAACACATGGGTGTTGAGAAATGTCATGCATGTTCCCAGCTTGAAGAGGAATTTGATTTCTACAAGAAATTTAAGGGATGAGGGTTGTACAGTAACTCTCACAGCTAAATCTTGGAAGGTGACCAAGGGTGCACTTGTATTGGCCAGAGGTAAGAGAGTGGGTACTCTCTATTTATGTAATTGTGTTACTAATAATTCTCCTTCTGTATTATCTACTTCAGATGTGGATGCAAAATTGTGGCACTCTAGGTTCAGCCACATGAGTGAGAAGGGAATGTCCATTCTTAAGTCAAGAGGTAAGCTTTTAGATTTGTAAAGCATAGATCTAGATTTTTGTGAGCACTGTGTTTTTGGAAAATAGAAGAGAGTGAGTTTTCTCAAGATTGGGTCAACAAAAAAGAAGCATAAGTTGTAGCTTGTTCACACAGACATGTGGGGACTAGCTCAGGTTGCTTCTATTGGAGGATCACAGTATTATGTTTCATTCATAGATGATGCTACAAGAAAGGTATGGGTCTATTGTATTAAGAAGAAATCTGATGTATTTGCAAATTTTAAGATTTGGAAAGCTATGGTTGAGAATGAAACAAGCAAAAGATTAAAGTGCCTGAGACTGACAATGGTGGTGAGTTCTGCAGCTACAAGTTCAACTGGTATTGTTATATGCATGGAATCTGTAGGCAAAGGATGGTTCCAAGGACACCTCAGCAAAATGGAGTTGTTGAAAGAATGAATATAACAATAATGGAGCATGCAAGGTGTATGAGATTGCATGCTGGTTTGCCCTTAGAGTTTTGGGCAAAAGCTGTTGACACTGCAGTATACTTGATTAACAGAGGACCCTCTACAGCTCTAGATGTGGAATTACAGAAGAGGCATGGACAGGTAAAAAGGTAGATCTCTCATTTCTCAAATTTTTTGGTTGTGAAGCCTTTGTGCACATTGATAAGGAAAATAGAAAGAAGCTGGATGCTAAGTCTATGAGGTGTACATTTATTGGCTATGGCTCTGATGATTTCGGATTCAGGTTTTGGAATCTAGGAACTAACAAGATAATTAGGAGCTGTGATGTTGTTTTCAATGAAAAAGTGATGTATAGTGATCATCTAAAGAAGCTAAATCAATCTGGGTAGAGCAATGGAGAATTAGATGAGGTGACAGTCTAAAATGAGCTCATGGGAAAAATTAATCACAGACAGGAAAACACAGAGACTGACATCGATCAGGCAGGAACCAACATCGACAATACAAAAATTGATGTCGATCAGACAGTGATCGACATCAGCCAGGAAGGAACCGATGTCGATCAGGTAGAATCGACATCGGCCAGTTACAAGCTTGGAAGTGACCGAGGTCGATCACTGTCAGAGAATTTGGGCGGACAGCGTGTTGTTAATGAGTCTCAGACACCCATCAGGAGGTCAGAAAGTTTAAGTAAACCTCCAATTTGATATTCCCCTTCATTATTCTATTTATTGCTTACTGATGGTGGAGAACTAGAGAGTTTTGATGAAGCAATACAAGTGGAATCCAAGAATCAGTGGGAGCATGGCATGGTTGAGGAAATGGAGTCCTTGAAAGAGAACCAAACATGGGATTTGGTTGAGTTGCCAGCTGGTAAGAGGACACTGAAGAATAGATGGACCTACAGATTGAAAGAAGGTGAGAATGGACAAATGAGATATAAGGCCAGGTTGGTAGTGAAAGGATTTGCACAAAATCCAGGTATTGATTTTGGTGAGATTTTTTCTCATGTTGTTAAAATGACTTCTATATGGACTGTATTGTCTTTAGTTGCTATTGAGGATTTGCATCTTGAGCAGCTTGATGTTAAGACAGCATTTCTTCATGGAGATTTGGATGAAGAAATATATATGGATCAGCGACAAGGATTTGAGGTCAAAGGTAAGGAGAAGTTAGTGTGCAGATTGAAGAAAAGCTTGTATGGCCTCAACAAGCTCCTAGACAGTGGTATTTGAGATTTGACAGGTTTATGATTGAGCATGGCTACAGTAGGTGTCAATCTGACCATTGTGTGTATTTTAAGAGATTGGATAATGGTAGATATAATATTCTATTGTTGTATGTAGATGATATGTTGGTTGTAGAATCACACATGTAGGATATCTTTGAGCTTAAGGTGAAATTAGCTCACACATTTACCATGAAGGATTTGGGAACAGCAAAGAAAATCCTTGGCATGAGCATTAAGAGAGACAGGAAAAATCATAGGTTGATTTTGTCTCAAGAGGATTATGTGAACAAGGTGTTGAAACGGTTCAATATGTAGGATGCAAAACCGGTAAGCACACCTTTGGCTGGACATTGCCCGAATATTGCCCAAGCAGTGGGAGTTGTAAGTAAGTATATGGCCAATCCAGGGAAGGAGCACTAGAAAGCAGTTTAGTGGATCCTTAGATATCTGAGAGAAACCAGCAGTAGGCATTTGTGCTATGGAGGTTCAGGTACTTCTCTACATGGTTATGTAGATTCAAATATGGCAGGTGATTTAGATGGTAGAAGGAGCACCACAAGATATGTTTTCACTGTTGGTGGAATGGTGGTTAGCTGGATATCAAAGTTGTAAAAGGTTGTTGCCTTGTCAACTACAGAAGCAGAATATATTGCAGTCACAAAGGCTAGCAAAGAGATGATATGGATGACATGGTTCATGGAAGAGCTAGGAAAGGAGCAAGAGAGTTACAGATTATACAGTGATAGTTAGAGTGCAATTCATTTGGCTAAGAATTCAGCATTTCATTCAAAAACAAAGCATATACAGCTTAGGTACCACTTCATAAGACAGGTATTGGAGGATGGTGAGTTGAAGCTGGAGAAGATTCATACAGATAAGAACCCTACAGATATGTTAACCAAGCCGGTAACAAAGGAGAAGTTGAATCTTCATTCAACTTCTGTTGGTCTTCATGATTGAGTTGAAGATGGAAGAGCTAGAAGATGTTGTTGTACAGGTACTAGTGCAACTGTTTATCTCCAAGTGGGAGATGGTTAAGGTGTGGAGCTAAAAGCTTCATCAAGTGAGTGGATTGTAGAAGTTGTAGGTTTACACAGTCACCGATGTCGGTCAGGAGTGGACCAGGAGATGCCAGCGTCGGTCATTATCGACCGACATCGGTCACAGGCAAACAGGCAGGAACTGACGTCAGTCACCTGTGCATCTAGAATGCTATTTTTGTGGACAGAACAGATTGTTTGCATGGTAGACTTAAGTGATAGTCTTAAGTCTGCATCTTTATTATTAGTAAGACTGTTTAGAGCCCTTGATTAGGAGGTGCATCTGATGGCTGTAGTTGTATGCTCATGTTTTTTAATTATTATATAATAGGATAGATCTTCTTAGCTTATTGTATTGTAGAATGTTGAACAGTACAAAATTGTATATGTGTATCAATCCAGGTTGTTGGAATTGATTGTAATTGAGAGAGAGAACTCTTGAGGGAAAGAGATCTAGAGAGAGATCTGTACATCTGAGAGAGGTGTGGAAGAAAAGAAGTTTCTTCAATTGCATTCCTTCTGTAAAGAGTTTAATACAAGTTTTTAGGGTGGTTTCTTGTATCTCTTGTTCTTTGCTATTTCTGATTCTAGTTACTTATCTTTCTGGTTTAATTCCACATTTAATTACTTTCATATTGTAATCAACATTGTTGGTTGATCCCCAACAGATGGGATAATTAAAGTGTTGATATTTTTAAAAGATAATGCTAGGCAAAGGTTCAAGATTAGGTAATTAATAGACACCACATTATTATAATTATTTTAAATTCTAAGGGTTGGTGTCATATTAAAATTTATATATAGCACATTTATGGGGAATCTTGACACACTAACATGCAAAATAAATGGCTACCCTCATGCAATTAGTTTAGGGTCATCTAAGCAAAATGTTATAAGTTAAATACCATGACCTTGAATTAAACCATAATGGGAAGGACTATAATAGGAATAAAAACACAAATGAGAAGAGGCATTTGTATTTTACCATAGTCTTGACATGTACTTTAGGTATGGTTAAGGTTTCATTTAGAGTATCCAAGGGTTTTTATGAAATCAATGTAGGAGATATGGGTTTTGGACCCTTAATATATCAAGGCACACTTTACTTGAATGTCACCAACTTGGACACTAATGAATAAGGGAGTATAATCCACACGAAGTGTGATTTCATTGGGGATCATGGAAGTTATATGAAACTTAAGTGAGAGATAAACATCCATAGTCTTTTCAACTTGAATAGACATTTTTTCACATTATTATAAGATATTATCCTCATACATGAAAAAGGTAACTTCTTGCCCCATAAGAGGTGATCGAGGCATATTAATTTCAAATAAAATTTGCATCAATCAATTATGATGATGTAGATAAGTCTTCATGAGCTTAAGGAAATGAATTTTACATGGGAACTTCGAAAGTTCCTCAATTGGATCCCACTCATCAAATCCTAGGTGAGTTAGATAAGACTAAGATAAAGGTGCATAATGTTGAATCAAATCAAATAAAGGATGAGATGAAGTGAATTTAAACTGAATAGGAAAGGAACTATATGATCTCATCTTGACTAATGTATTTTGGTTAGGGAGAACAAGCTACATTAGATTAGTTGATCCACTTTATTACATGGAAGAACAAAAAATAGACTGTATCGAGCTAGTTGATGTAATAGTATATGAGTGAATGAAAATACTATATTGCATCAGGTTGGTCGATGCAATATAGATAGGGTTAGGAACAAAAAATAATTGTTTTAGGTTGGTTGATATATTAGGTTCTAATCTAAGAATAACTGATTGTATCAGGCTGGCCACTGTAATAGTGACAAAAAAAATGAGGACTATTAGATTATATCAAGTTTATTGATGCATTAGGAATAATCATTGAAAAGGATGACTACACTAAGTTGGCTGATGTAGTTAAATTATCTAAATTGGTAATGATTTCCTCATACTAAATATTTTTAAAATAAGATAGATAAGTATCTTTAATTATTCTATAAGTAGGATAGGAAGTATGAGTAGAATAAGGATAAGGATCAATATAGGATACTACACGCTTCATGTTGTTCATATTAACCAAGTTATCTTCATTGGTATAAGAGTGAGGATTAAATGTGGTTTAACAACATTAGTGGTAGTAGGCTAATTTATATTATGTTGATGGTTTTGATTATTCTTAATAATTAGATGTGTGTAGATGGAAAGGTAAGCATTGGCCTAGTTAAGAGCTTCATGCTTGACTTTGTAGTCATGGGCTTTGGTTACCTTGTCATAAGTTTGATGATGCTATCATATAATAGCTTTGTGATTGAAGTTGGGACTAAGGATAAATTTAAAATCAAGGTTCTTAATTTGTCTACAAGTTTCATGGAAGTGTCCCCAACTTGCATGATACCAGCAAAACTTTTGTGGATCATACTAATGGGTAGGGAAAGAAGGGTCAAACTCTCTAGATTAGGGTTTATGTGTACTCTTCTTTATTTTAGCTAGGGAAAGAGGCTTGTGAACTTTCACATTATTCAAATGATCTGATGAATAAGGAAGAGTTTAGAAGTGACTTCCCATTATAGGTAGGGAAAATGTCACTTCATCAAATCCACTAGGGAGGATAGTGGTGATGGCATGCATGGAATCATATTTATCTATGACACTATCGTTGGTAGCATGTTTGTTTTTATATTTGATAAGTATATGATTTCCATACATAGGTTAGGAAGGCTTGAATTGTCTTATGAGGAAACCTTGACATTTAACTTGATAAAAAACTTATTCTAATGATTTTGGAGACATATTCCTAACGCTATATTGAAGTTTATAATGGAGAGCATTGGTAAAAAAGTGGAAAATATTGTCTTATAATGTGTTATGTTTAACCTTGTTAGCTAAGGCTTTCCAATACTTGATAAAGGCTTGGGTAGTCTCAAATTCTACATGTTGATAATTAATTAAATGGGATAAGATATTTTATATAAGATCATTGGTCTAAAATTCCTAAACCAATGAATTGACTAAGTCTTCTAAGCTAGATAAAGTGTTAGACTTAAGTTTATTGTACCAATCTAGGACATCACCTAAAAAGATTTTGGCTAGATGTTTGGTAGTCACAAGGGTGTTTAACTTAATCCAATCTTTTTAAATATTTCCAATAAAATTCAAATTAAAATCAGGATTAGTGGATCCATTATAGGAGATAGTAGGATTAATACCACCTATGTATGTGTTTGTAATTTGAGATACTAATGGTTTGTTTTTAATATATTTAATTGATTTGTTAACAAGTGGAGTTTGTAAAATTAGACTACCATATGCATATTTAGGAAGTGGGGGTCATTTGGAATTTTTCACTCCCCATTAAGAATATTGAGGATGATTTTGTAATTTTAAGATTTTATTTCACATTTGAATTATTTGATTGGCATTAGTGGTTTGAAAGGTAGACATTTGATTCATGGCTTGCAACAAGATTTGATGAGTATCAAGAGATTTTTGGCTAGAAGAATAAGCTTGAGATGAACTAGTGGTAGCTTTAATATGATTTTTAACATAATCACATTGATTAGGCCCACTATAATGAAGACCCCTCATGTTAGTTGTAATGATAGGCATGTTGGTATAAAAAGTAAGGGGAAAACTCATAGAATTACTTGCCCCAAGTCTGGTATAAAATATAGGCATAGGTGAAGAAGAAACCTCCACATGTGATGCCATCATGAGATGATAAACCATAATAAGGTCCTTTCCTTTATGTTTAAGATGATAATTAAGGTGGATGATTATTTTGGTTGTATACTCGAGATCACACTCATCATCTAAAATAGGTATGTGTGGAGGATAGTTAAGTGAATAAAGTTATTTAGATTTATTAAGTGGCTCATAGTTTTTAGTTTTAGTGGGCACATGATAATTTATTGTATCTTGATTTTATATGGTAGTATAATGGAAATTATATTTATAGGTTTTGTGGGAATTGGTTGTTAGAGTAGTATTTCTCATGTTTATTAGACTATTAGCTAGGCATTTCATCTTTTTTTGGTTTATCTTTTGTGAGTATTTATCCCACATTAATTAGTTAGGATAATTTTTAGTTTTACGTTGTCTACTTATGCAAGGGCTTCTTATTATACTATAATGTCTTATTATGAATAATATATGATCTATCTTGTTCTTGCATATCATATTTGTAACTTCTATTGTGATGTTATTTATTGCTAACTATTCAGATCTTGGATTTTGTAATGTTAATTACCATTCCTAACATGGTACCAGAGATTTAAGAGTTGAAACAATCCACATTGTTATAATTTTTAAATAATTCTTCTATTTTACATTGGTGCACTAATCTAATGATTAGCATCTACACTAGTGTTAATCATAGCTACAAAATCAGCTTTTCCTTGGTTAGTCATACCTGTCATACCAGCATCTAGATGTCTTGCATGCACTCTATTCTAGATTTTTTTTTCTTTCACAGTTGCACTTAAGTAACATTTGCACTTAGGAAATATAGAAAATAGTTAAAGTGCCTTGGTACCATAAGCACTTATAGACTAGGAAGGCCTTCATTTCTATATGTAACACATTTGGAGATGTGGCATTAGAATATGTGGTGGAGGAGAGTGGGAACATCCTTTTTTTGGAAGCATCTGAAAGTTTGTTCTACATTAACATATTTTCTTTTCCTCTATGGTCTGTACTCAGTGATATCAGAGGACTATGCATTTCTACTACTGCATGGTGTGGTGGAATATTAGAATTGGAAGTTGGATTAAAGGCATTTTTTCTAACAAATTTATGTCTTATTATGAATAATATATGATCTACCCTATTCTTACATATCATATTTGTAGATTTTATTGTGATGTTATTTGTTGCCAACTCTTTAGATCTTGGATTATTGGAATGTTTTTACCATTTTTAACATGGTATCAGACCACATATCATCAACATACAACACCAATATAATAATATCCTTCCCAATATATTGGATATACACTATGAGATTGGAGTGGTAGTGAACAAAGCTAGTAGAGAGAAGAAAAGAATCCATCTTCTCATACCAAGCCTAAGGGGCCTATTTAAGACCATAAAGAAACCTCCTAAGTCAACAAATAAAATAAAAATCATGAATAAATGCTATAGGTTGTTCCATATAGATTTCCTCATGCAAGTCTCCATATAATAAGTCACTCTTAACATCCACTTCGATATGATAGATCTTGGTATTTTTCACTCTTTCCTTGGTTTACAAATATCAAAGCCAAATTTGAGGATTTATTTGAGTCAAAAAAAGTATGCCCTTGATCTTCTTTAGCATTTTGGCATGGTTGATTGCAATCCAAGTCCTTATCCTTTTTCAATTTGGAGTGACTCCCACTACCACTTATATTACTCCCTTTTATGATCCTACATTGTATAGGCAAATGGTTGGGAGTCTTATGTATTTGACCTAGACTCACCTAGACATTTCATTTGTAATTGGGCTTGTATCTAGATTCGCACATGCTCTTAATAATAGTCATTGGCAGGCTACCAAGAAGATTTTATGATATCTATGAGGCACTACTCATTTTGGATTAAACTAAACTAGGGGTTTTGCTTAGTTGGTTGGGTATAGTGATTCAAATTGGGCAAGTTCTCTTGATGGTAGGTGTTCTAATTCTAGCTACATATTTTGTCTTAGTTCTTCACCTATTATTTGGTTGTGTAAGAAGTAGTAAGCTATTGCACTTTCATCTACAAAGATTGAGTATAGAGAAATAGTTAAAATAAGTTAGTGGATTTTTTAGCTTCATCAATTGTTGATAGAGTTTGGCTTCATGTAAGATTTACCCACTATACGTTAGTGTGACAACTAGAGTGAAATTCACATATCTTACAACCCAGTTGAACACCAATGGACCAAGAACATTGAGGTATATATTCACTTCATTCCTCATCACATTTAGGATGGAGTTCTTAGCTTAGAGTACATTCTAACTTAATATTAGGTTGCATACTTTTTCATGAAGCCTTTTATATCACCTGATTTCATTGAGTTACATGGCATGCTTGGGGTTTCAAAATTTGTTCTTAGGGGGTGTTAGTGAGGACATCTTTTTATTCATTTTATAGATACATATTATACATGAGTGCCTTATCAGGACTAGTTATTAGGACTCATATTATGGATATGCCACTATTTACTTTTTTTTTGTTATTGTTAGCCCTTAACTTCACTTGAGGGGGGTGTTAGAGTATGTATTTCTCATGTTTTTTAGACTATTAGTTAGGTATTTCACCTTTTTTTTAGTTTTTCTTTTGTGAGGATTTATCCCACATTGCTTAATTAGGATAGTTTCTAGTTTTGCCTTCCCTACTTATGTAAGGGCTTCCTATTTATTATGTCCTTAACCTATATTACATCTAGGGATATGTGTGGCCAACTTGTGGCTTACACAACTTCATATTATCTTGTTTTATTTCTTGATGTTATTAGTATGTTCGGCCTATGGAATAACCATAGATAATTAGAGTATATATAGGAGGTAGTGGTTATTATTTATCATCATATTGTGAATTATGTTCTTATTGCATTATTGTGGAGGCTTCTCCCTCAAAGTGGCTCAATCATAATATTCAAGTATTTTTCTCTTTCACCAATTGTTGTTGTGGATCTACTTATTCTGATCTTAACTCTACCATAAATTATTTTATTGTTGTGACTCATCTAAGTAATTTCCCTACTAGTGGTATCAGAGCTTCAATTTGGGCAATTTTTTACAATGCAAATTTTTTCTTTGGATCTAGCATCTTGAGCACTAGAAGGCCGAAAAAAATAACTTGTGATCTAGGAAGAATTGATTATTTTTATCACCACAATTTTATTCATGAGATTTAAGTCTAGATTTTTTTTACCTTGTACAAATTAGTAGTTTTTGGATTCATCTCTAAAACATGATCATAATGGTATATTTTATTGGTACACTTTTTTGGGTTAAAATTTTTCACCCTTGTACACAATAGTAATAGTTGGATTTGTCTCAGTGAGATGATCACAATCATGTATTCCATCGATAAATTTTTTTGGGGATAAAACCCTCTTAGGGTTTGTGCATGGCTGGTCCAAACACTCATGGATGTGAGAAAATGAAAGAAACTCCAAAAAATCCTCACAAATATGACATGTAATTTGAAACTTTTGATCTATATATTTTGGAGGTAGTTCAATAACTTAAGTCAGAGTTGCAGGGCATGGTGAAAAAATATGATTTTGATATAGTTTAAGGGGACATTACAAGTTTGAGAGGGGAATTTGATACTGTAAAATAATCTTCCACCACTTTAGTTTGGTTCTAATCCTCCAAATAATACCAACACCAATTCTTGACCTAAATAGATGTTGCCAAAAGTGGACCTATGCAAGTTTAATGGTAAAAATCCACTCACTTTGTTCACTCAAATTGAAATTTTTTTTAGTTTATATCAGAATCCATGTTTATAAAAAGTGGTTATAGCCTCTCTATATCTAGGACCTGATCCATTCATTTGGTATCATTGGTTGTGTGCTCAAAATAAAAAGAAGGGTGTCCCAGTTTCATTGTCAATATTTTATAAGGAGTTATAGATCCACTATTGCAATAATGTCTCTAAAATTTACTTCAATTAATTAGCCAAGTTGTGCTAGACTATGACTGTTGATGACTACATTCATCAATTTTAAAATCTCTCCTTATATGTGGTAGACATCACTGAGGAAAATCTGACTGACCTAATTTTGGGTAGCCTCAAAGATAACATCCAATTGGAGGTTTGCATGTTTCATCTCAGTATTATATTTGAGGACATACCAAGGGAATGCATGGTTAAGGAAAAATAGCTAATCATATGAAGACCTTTCACCAATGTTCATAAATGCACCTTTTCAAGACCATCATTTCATCAGCGTATCAGATTGACACCTCAGTAAGTGGAAGAAAATTTTACAAAAAGTTTGTGTTTTGGTTATGATAATAAATGGAACAAAGGGCATAAATGTGATAAAAATAAGCTATTTTACATTGGAAGTGCTAATGAGGAGGAATAAGATGAGGAGGCTTCAAGGGAAGGGTTAGAGTAACCTGAGGGTAAATCTGAAGATTCTTAGCATACTATTTATTTTCATGCACTTTCAGGCATTAGTACTCCTTAAACTCTTAAAGTGGTGGGGTTCCTAAAGAAATGAGAGGTGATTGTGTTAATTAACTCTGAGAGTACACATAACTTCATCAATACTTAGTTGACTACACATTTGAATTGTTTCATTTACCTAGCTCTATACTTTTAGGGCATGATTTTAGATGGTGGTACAATCAACTATCCTATAAAATTCCATAGTATCAAGCTTTCTATGGGAGACTATTTGTTAGATTCCCTTATGTTTGATATTCCCATGTGAGGATCTAACATTGTTTTGGGAGTGCAGTGGCCCACCACTTTGGGCACTATTGAGATGAATTTCCAAGAATTATTCATGAGGTTCCATTTAGAAGGAAGTTATTTTAAACTACATGGATTCTAAATTAAACCTCCACAACTAGTTAGTTCCCACCAGATGATGAAGATTTTTAGAAAAGGTGAAGAAGGTTTTATAACACACTTATTTTACATGGAGGTTTAACCAACCAAGGAGCCTACACATCTTAGTTTTCAAAAGGTATTGGATGACCATTCTATTATTTTTGATGACATGCCAAAAGGACTTCCTCTAATTCATGCACATGATCATGCCATCAAACTCATTCCAAGAATTACACTACCTAATATCAAGCCCTATAGGTATCCCTATGCCCAAAATAGTGAAATCAAAAATATGGTAAAGATATGTTGTCAATAGGAATCATCTAACATAGTCAAAGTGATTATTCCTCCCTAGTGGTCATGGTGCAAAAGATGTGCCCAAACTACAGAGAACTCAACAAATACACCATCAAAGATAAGTTTCCTATTTCATTAATTGATGATTTGATGGATGAATTTCATACTATTATTTATTTTACCAAGTTAGATATTTTCTCTAGATATCATCAGATTCACATCCATAATGAGGACAAACATAAAATAGCTTTCAAAACTCATGAAGGCCATTCTGAATTTATGATCATGCCTTTTGGCCTCAAAAATGCACCATATACATTTTAGAGTTTAATGGATATTGTTTTAGGCCATTTTTGAGAAATTTTTTATTAGTGTTTTTTAATGATATCCTCATCTACAAACAAAATTGGGAAGACCATTTGAAGCATGTGAAATAAGTGCTTCAATTATAGAAAAACATCATATGTATGCCAAACCTTCCAAATGTGTTTTTGGTTTCCAAGAGGTGCATTACTTGGGTAATATTATTTCATATGAAGGAGTGAAATTTTATCCTAATAAAATCTAAGAGATGATGGAATGTCAGGTTCCCAAGACCCTCAAGAACCTCCACAAATTTCTAGGGCTAACTAGTTACTATCACAGGTTTGTCAAAAATTATGGTAACATTGCAACCCCACTCACCTCTTTATTGAAGAAAGACTCCTTCCAGTATATTGATTCATCTACCAAGGCATTTGAATGGCTGAAAATGGTTATGTGCATAAATCATTTTTTGGCTACTCCTAATTTTTCAAAAACTTTTGTTATGGAGTGTGATGCATCAAAATATGGAATGGGAGTTGTACTCATGGAAGAAGTCTAACCACTAGAATTTGAAAGTCATCAACTGAAGGGGAAAATAGGCTTAAATCAATACATGAGAAAGAGATGATTGTTATTGTGCATGTAGTAAAGCAATGGAGACCTTATATAATGCATCATCACTTTTAGGTAAATAGTGATAATGATAACCTCAAATATTTTTAGAATAAAGCTTATCATCTGAATAATGACAAAAATAGGTTACTAAAATATTATGCTATGATTTTTAAATAGTGTGTTGTCCCCCAAAAATATCACTCATTTTTGGGACAACCTATGAACTATTTTGGTTCAACAGACCAAAATTGTCTCTTCCTTTTTCAAAATTTGTTTTGAGCATTCAAATTCCTCATTTTTCAAGCTTCTCATAAAATCTACAGACTCTACAAACTTGAATCTACGGACTCTATAGGCTTGAATCTATGGACTCTGTAGGCCAAGTTCTACGAGTTTCATAGGTTGATTTCTACGAACTCTATAGGAAAGAAGCAAGCTCTCAACACTTAGGTGATTTCAAGGGTGGTTCAACGATAAGGTTCAACCAAATGTCCATCGG
This sequence comes from Torreya grandis, assembly GCA_037957365.1. NCBI lineage: Eukaryota > Viridiplantae > Streptophyta > Pinopsida > Cupressales > Taxaceae > Torreya > Torreya grandis. The sequence continues at coordinate 884,290 of JARHVA010006367.1, forward strand.
CAAGCTTCTAAGCAAGGATTGAACCATTGAACCATTGAACCGTTCAACCTTGAACCATTTTGGTTCAATGGGTTCAATGGATTCAAAGGTTCAACGTCATCAGCAAGAGTTAAGCACATTTGTCAAGGTTCAAAGTTCAATCACTTCAAGGTTTAACGGCTTCAAAACACTTATCAAAGAGAAGAAGGCTTGAACCATTGAACCGTTGAACCATTGAACCACTTTGGTTCAAAGGTTCAACGGGTTCAATGGTTCAACAGGTTCAACGGCCATATGGTTCAATGCGTTTGGTTCAATAGAACAAAGGACTTAGCCACATAAAGGGATTGAACTGATTGAATCATTGAACTATTGAACCAAAGTTGGTTCAATCGGTTGGTTCAATCGGCAGGTTTAAGGGAGTGCCCCAGGGCCGAAAGAATGAACGACTGCCCTTGCAGAGGGCATGCAACATTGGTTCATGGGTCGAAGAGACTAACCGAAAAGATAGAATTCCTTTGGATTTGTTCAAAGGCTGATAGGAAACATTTCCTTCTGACTTTTTGTCTGAAGGAAATGACTAGGTAAAAGAGGCTAAAAGAATTCTTTCAGAAGTATTTTCCATGGGAAAATGACTAAGGCAAAAATCCTTCAGACATTTTGTCCAAAGGAATTCACCTGAGAAGAGAGCCTAAAGAAAGCGAAGGAAAAGCTTGACTAAAGATAAAATCCCACAAAAAAAATAACTGATGGAAAAAGACAAAGTGCAGTAGAAGCCACCATGTGTCCATTATAAAGCAGAGCGAAAGCTGCCACATGTCATCTTCCACAAGACTCTCAAAAGCTTTCTAAAGCTTCTATAAGTTAAGTGGAATAGATCATGTGTCTTGTTATGACTCAATAAAATGTGACAAGTGTTTGCATTTTTGAAGTTACTCAGGCAAGATGTGTCGTGGATCCCATTTTCCATAAGTTTCTAATGAGTTTCATGACAGTAGAAATTACCACTTGTCAAAGACGTAGAAAGGACCCCCCAAAAACTTAGACAAGAAGGGCTAGAAAGGACAAAGAAGCAACATGGATGATTCCAAAGGCAAGTTCAATTAAAGCAATGGTTCAACTAGAGAGCAAAGAAGCGCTTAAGTAGTGAAGAGAGGAGCGAGACCAAAGGACTAGAAATATCTTCAAAAAAGTTATTTCTAGTAGGTGAAATAGTGGATCAAGTAGACTTCTAAGCGCACCAAATCAAGGATCCAAGCCTATTTTTCTTCCATAAAGTAATGGCAAATTAGACATCTACATAGACATCAAGAAAAGGACCAGACAGTCCATACTAAGAAGAGACATATTAGAGGAATGGACACGCCATAGTTATGGCAATGTACTATTCCCAGCATGGTCCCTCCAAATGAAACTGAAGGCGCATTGAAGGCATTCAATTTGGCATGGACATTTTTCATGAAAATAAGCACCTAAGTCTTTCTTGGAGCGCTATATATTGTAAACTCTTTTATTGTTACAAAGGAGATCTTTCGAATACAGAAGCAAAACTCTACCCAAATTGAAAGGCAAATACTGAGACTTTGAGCTCAGATTGTTGTTCATATCATCTTATCTGAATGAGAAAGCAAGTGTTTGCAGACTTTGTGTTGTTATAGCTTGTATCATTTTAGGAGATTGTTCTTATGTTTGTCTTCTAAATGTATTCTTGTTTATTTAATTTGGCAAGCAGAACTAGTGAAAGTAATCAGGAAGGTGTCCTGAAACCAGTTACTTTCAGACTTTGTGCTGACATAATTATTTTTTAGTATGTGTTTTTATTTTTTGTTTCTATGTAAAGGAACTTGGGATGACTTTGTGCACCCATTATTCTTCATATCTCACTCTTGGGCAGTCAAGGTGGAGACTTTGTGCTACATCTTAGATTGCTAGTTGTTACACCCTTGGCACCCTGTTACTTATCCTACCAGAAAGATTTCTGAGGTTTGCAAGAACAAGCACTTCTGAAAGAAGAGAAGTGCCTTATGTTGTTTCACCAGGATTTCTACTATCTAAGAAGGGATCTGGATCTTAGCTAAATGTTACTTTTGAAAGAAGCGAATTACCTTCACCAATCACCCAAGATTTCTCCTCTATTTATTAACATCATCTCTAGAAAAAGAGAGATGGATGGCTTATCCCACCCCTGTGTCTTACTTTCTACTTATATATATAGTATATAGCCTCTGTATATTTAATAGGGAACCTCCCCTTGATGAGAGGAGAGATTTTTCCCCTGTTGATGTAGTAAAATTGCAAATCTGGATGACCAATCTCCCTATGTTGTGGTGATAGGAACTATTTTGCTCACCAGTTAGATGGTCGACAAAATATTCACCCAACATAGTGTATAAGAAAGGAAAAGAGAATGCGGTGGAAGATGCCCTCTCTTGATAGGATGAATTAGTTGAGGCATTGTTATGTGCCATGACCATGTGGCACGCAAATTGGCTAGATGAAGCAAGATCAAAATGGGAGAATGGTAGTGCTACCAAGGATTTGATTCACAATCTACATCAGGGTTCTAATGAATCTAAAAAATTTACATAGAAGGGGAACACATTATGGTATAAATATATATTATACCTTTGTAAGCATTTTCTTTTCAAACATAAGATTCTTTATAAACTTCATGCCTCTCTACTTGGAGGTCACTCAGGATTTTTGAAAAAATATCATAGAATCAAGCAAGATTTCTTTTAGGAAGGACTCAAAGGGGATGTTTAGAAATATGTGATTGAATGCATGGTATGCCAATAAAATAAAGGTGAAACCATTAAGACCCCAAGTCTTTAACAATCTTTAATCATACCTATCTAGCATTGGGAAGAGATTTCCATGGATTTCATTATGAAGTTACCATGATCTGAGGGTAAAAATGTTATCATGGTAGGTATGGATCGACTCACCAAGTATGCTCATTTTTTCTCCTTATCAAAGCCATTTATGGCCAGTATAGTAGCTTCTAATTTTCTCAATACAATTCAAAAATTGCATGGCACTCCAAAGATTATTATAAGTGATCGAGATCCCATATTACTATTAATTTTTAGATTGAATTATTTACAAGTTTGGGTACCCAATTGGCTCATAGCTCATCCTATCATCCTCAATATGGTGGACAAATATAAGTAGTCAACAAATGTCTCTAAGGTTGTCTTCATTGTGATTTTTTTGACATATAAGATAAATGGGTTCATTAGCTTCCATGTGTTGAATGGTGGTATAACACTTCTTTTCACACTTCTTCCTAGATGTCCGCCTTTATGGCATTGTATAGGTATCACCCCCCATCAATCATTTTAGTTTTACCAATGTATCCTATGGTTTAAGCTATTGAGGAACACATTCGCTATCAACATGAGGTGTTAGTCATTTTGTGAGATAATTTATCAATGGTACAAAATCAAACAAAATAGTAAGTAGATCAACCTTGCAGTGAGTGTTATTTTGACATAAGTGGTTAGGTCTTTATGCACTTTCAACCATATAAGTAGATGTCTCTGAAGCAACAAAAAAAGGATAATAAGATATCACCTAAGTATTATGTTCCTTACCATATATTACCAAAAATTGGTAGTGTGGCTTGCAAGCTAGAATTACCCCAAGCCACTCACATACATCTAGTATTTCATGTATCTTTCCTAAAGAAATTAATTGGACACAAAGTTTCCACTCAGACTGAGTTACCTAAATTAAATGAAGGTTGAGTCATTATAAATCTTGAAGATTTCCTTCACATGCATACTAAGCAACTATGGACCAGATCCATTAAGCAATATTTGATCAAATGGAAGAACCTACATTTTGAAGATGCAACATGGGAAGATGAAGCATTCCTACAAAAACATCTTAGTTTGATTCAATGTTGATGAAAACTTTATTTTGAATTGGAGGGGTATGTTATGCCCTTATGTTGGAGATTCATCAATGATGTCTCTAAGATGGCCAAGGATGTTGATGAGGTGTCATGTGTGTTATAATGATAGTGACAAAGTGTCCTTCAATGTGCTTTAGTGTTCTTGCATGATTCTTCAGTATGTGATTGGATATGTAGGATGATGGTGGTTATTGGTGGTGTGGTCATGTTGTAGAGACCCTATAGGGTGTTATGAGTTTTGAAGTGCTTGTGTAAGTGAAAGGAATTCATCAGAGCAGTCATATGAATGTCTAGGTTCTCTTAGTCATCTTGGTAGATAAGGCTAAGTAGGCAGATTGATGGTATTAGCATTCACATGTGTGAAGGTCTCAGGAGTAGTTTCATATATGGATGGATTTCCCTATGAGAAGAGATCATATGTTCTAAGTCTAACATAATGAGGTTGCATGTATCAAAATATATCTAGGTGCAAAGTTGGCCTTCTAGGTAGATTATAGAGTTCCCACACTTAGCCAAATTTTCAATATCAAGTGACCATCATACAGAGTTGCCAAGTGTCAAAACATCATTCAATCATATTAAAGATATAATGGTGAGCATTAAATCAATTAGATGAAGATATAATAGTGATAATTCAATCAGATCAAGGATATAATGGTGAGCATAAGGTCAATAAGTCAAAAGATCCTGAGAATGAATGCATTGGTGACATGTGTCACAATCACAGAGAATTGGTAACAAATCAACGACATGCGAGTGATCATGTAGATAAATATTGATGGCATGAATTTAACCATGAAAATGAAGATAAATGATGTAAACCAAATAAATGAGTCAAATAATCTTAGATTGCATGTGGGGCTACCAAGTGGCATAAGAGTTGAGACTGACAACAGGATACATAGAGGGCACGTGGGGTTATCAAGTAACACAATCTCAGAAGCACGAACCAAAGATCAATGGCCAAAAATTGAAAGTAAAGACTAGTAGACTCTCAAGGAGATCACTAGAGTGCATTTGATCAATTTTACATGGGGCATGAGATGAAGACACGTGTCTAAAGCTTTTGCATTACATAGTGACCATTGGAATTCAAATTAGCAAAGGAAAAACTAGTCTTTATTGTTTAAGCTATAACTTTTGATGCAGGACAAATTTGATGGTGGAGTAAAAATAAAAGTTGTAAATGACTCCAAGGTATATCCATACAAATTGGTTATAATTTATGATTATTCATACATTTTTATTTATTGAGATCCAAAATTGACTATGTGTTTGGCCATCTTCTACTAGTGACTAGATAATGATGTTTGAGTTTGTTTTGATGGTGTTTGGATGTTTCATGTTGAATTAACTATTAGAGATTGTTTTAGACTCCATGAAAACCATATGTATGGATTTTAGAGGTTTAAATAATCCATATTTAGTATGAAAAAATGCCTAGAATTTGATTTGTTATTCATTCATGGTGTTCTTATGTACAAGGCAAATGTTTGAAGTAGATTGTGCATATGCAGAGGAGTGTAGTGTTGGATGTAATCACTTGAAGGTGTTTCAAGGGGTCATAAGGTGTCTTAGGGGTCATACAAAGTGGACCTATGTGTTTTTAAGTGTTATTGTGTTTTTAATTTGTTTGGATAAGTGTTAAAGGGGTGAGTAGGTCTTTATGAGACCTATAAGGGCTACTAAGGCCTAATTGAAAGCTGTAGCTTTTTAAGAGTGACCCAGGGATGTTATGGCCAACCTATGAGGATGGTATTGAGCTATGTATTATTTTGATATAAGACTTAAGGGTTAATTCAAGTCTTATGGTTGACCAAGAAAATGATATTCATGAAGGCTCTATAAAGAGTGAAATCAAATGTGATGGTTTCAAGGGTTGATTGTATAAAGTTGAAAGGCAGAGTGTTGAGAGGTGAAGGAAAGAGGAGTGTGAGTGTGCCTATTGGATGGACTAAAGATAAGAGTAGGTTGAGGATTGTTTCTATAACTTCTAGGTCATAAATTTGATTTCATAATAGTGATCATGCAGGTTTGAAGATTGAGGATAAGTGAAGAGGTTTAAGTTGATCCAAAACGCTATTTTGGATGCTTCAAGTGTGAGCAAAGGATAGGTGATGTTTATGTGATAAAATGAGTGTCATGTATGTATGTATGACCATTTGATCATGTTTTTGATTTTTTGATAGAGTTTATGTAGTTTTTCTATTTGAGTATGTGCGAATAAGTATAGAGTGATCCAAAAGGGTGATTTTAGATGCATTAAGAGGGTGTGAAGGCTAGAATGATTATAAAGGGGAAAGAGTGAAAACAAAGGAGGTCATAATTAGTTGAAGAGTATAAATAAGTGTTCAAGGTGATTTTATTTTCAAGGTACCTTGGTGGATGCTTGGTTTCCTAGGGGGTTGGTTCCTCCTTGCAATGTAAAGCTTGTAACAAGTCTAGTTGTTTGGGTGCTCAACTAGATAGGGATAGTAGCTCCTTATGGGATAGATGTCTCACTAAATTTAGATATTTTTATTATAGGACTATAGTCCATCTTTCAAGGTTCAATGGGTTTTATCCTCCAAGAAGGTTTCTCATATATGTCATGTGTTATGTGCTTGATCTTGCATTATCTTTCTTGTTTATTACTGTGAATGTATGTGTTGATTGATTAAGGGTTTGGAGAGTTTTTAGAATTAAATTGAATATCTTTCATCACTAATTCACCCCCCCCCTTAGTGATTATACCTCTAACAATTGGTATCAAAGTAGGACCTTCTTTGAAATTTTAACCACTTGAAGGTGATCCAAGGTATAATATGGCAAGTCGACATATGTAGGGTTTTTTTACAAAGTATGCACCAATATTCAATGGGTCAAATTATGATTTTTGGATTGCAAGGATGAGGATATACATCATGTCTCTAGGGTTTGATATTTGGAAATTTATTATGGATGGTTATACTACACCAACTACTCCTCCAACTAGTGTAGTTGATAAGAAGCTAAGTGAAAACAATTCAAAGGCAATGAATGCCATCATTTGTGGTCTTTCAGAGACTGAGTTCACCAAGGTTATCCATTGTAATTCTACCAAATAAATTTGGGTCAAATTTCAAACTATTTATGAAGGAAATTCAAAAGTTAAGTTGGTTAAGTTATAGACTCACTAAAGACAATTTGAGAGTCTCAAGATGAAGGAAGAAGATTTTGTGGCATCCTTTCTGTAGAGATTTGATGAGATTGTAAACATTATCAGAGGTTTTGGAGAGAAGATTAAAGAAGCTACTGTAATACAAAATGTATTAAGGTCTCTCTCCCTCAACATTGATTCAAAAGTGTTTGTTGTAAAACAAATTCATGATCTTACTCAGATGAAGATGGATGAATTGCATGGCATCTTTACTACCTATGAGATGAGAGTCAATGAGGATAAACTACCAAAGAAGAAGAGAACTCAAGGTAAGAAAGTCAAGGAAGATGACATATCTGATATTGATGATGATAAACTAATTGCTTTGTTTACAAGAAAATTGAAAATAGGTTCAGGCAAGTATAAGGGTAAACTACCCTTCAAATGCTTCAATTGTGGAGAGATAGGACACTTGGCCAATAAGTGCCCTCATAAGCATAATAATAATGATGATGAAGATCATGGTGAAAGCCAAGATGAAGGCAAGAAGACATTTAGGTTTGATAAGAAGAAAGGATTCAAAAATTATGACAACAAGAAGTCTTTCAAGGACAAGAAGAGTCTCTACACCAATAAATATTGCAGCTTAATAGATGAGAGTGAACATAGTGATTTTGAGTTTGATAATGAAGATGATGGTTATGCTAAAGATGAATTTATTTTCATGGAAAGATAAGGAAGATTTTCACATAAAAAAGAGTCTACTTGGAGTGACACAAATAATGAAGAAGACAAGGAGGATTGTGAGACTAAATTGAGGTATGCTCTTGAAGAACTAGAGATTGAAAAGAAGATTAACAAAAATATGAAGTCACAAATCAAGGACTATGAGGAGCAATTCAGTGTGTTTGAGGCAAGAATAAATGAAGACACTAAGGATCATGAATGTATAGTCAAGCATCTCAGTTGTTAATTTTAAATCATGTCTACAAACCTAAAAACTAAAGAAGATTATTGTTCAAGGTATGTGATTGAAATTGAGTCATTGAAAACTAAGTTAGATAAGACATCTAGTAAGGTGAAATCATTTGTGAGGTTTTAAAAGAGCTCAAATGATCTTGTCAAAATTCTAAGTATCTAAAAGCATGAAAGTGATAGAACTAGTCTTGGATACAAAGAAGAACAAAAGCATGTAACTCAAGACAAGATGAAGACTAATGTGAACAAGGACAATCAAACCTTAAAGGTCAACAATCAGCCATGGAATGAATATGTTGAAAGAATGAAGACAAATCAGATCATCTAACAAAATGACTTGATGTATGCCAAATTAAATGGTTATTGTTACACTTATAATCAATTTGGTCAAAGAGCTAGGGAGTGTAGAAGACCTACTCAGAATGAATAGAATCATCAAGAAAGTGGTGCGAGCAAGGTTGAGTGCTTCAATTATAATGATGTGGGACACTTTATAAAACTTTATCCAAATATAGTAAGTCAAATTAAGTTTCCTTCAAGAAGAGTGATTTAATACAACTATGAGAAGATTGGTCACATTGCTAGGTTTTGCAATCAAGGCCATCAAGTCAAAATAAGTTCAATCAGACTCCTAGAGTGCAAGGAAGAAGACAAGTTAACTCATGGAAACCAAAGGAGAAAAGTGTGAGTCATAATGATTTTGTAGGTCCAAGTGGTCTATTTGCTATGATGGATAATGTTGCAAAGGTTGAAGAGTGCCAATAGCTCTCATTTTCTGCTCATATTGGGAATGAAGAGACTAAGCTCAAGGAGAAGACCAAGGTGCTAGTTAAGGCTAGTTATTAGGTGTGTATGGATTCAAGTGAACAACCTATTGTTGTCGAGAAATTTTAATACAAATAACATTAGTTGTCAATGCCTAATGATGATATTCTAAACTGGAAGATGATTACTTCAAGTGAAAAGGTATGTCATAAATCTATGTTATCTCCATGTGTTGTCAATAAAATCTCACAAGAGAAGGAGAATGTTGTAGTGGATGAGTAAGTTGTTTCTCTTAGCATAAAAAGAACTATTAGTTTCAAATGTCCAAGAAGGAGAAGGAATATGAGGAGATGTGGGTAACTCCTGGTTTCACATTTTTAGAGGACATTATGGGTTAAGGTGTCTCTACCTATGCTTCTTAGGAGACATATTTCTTGTGGAGAAGTAAGTATGTGTGCTCAAGGTGTGTTTAGAGATTATGGTCCTGAAGGCCTACAATTAGAGTATGGAGTTTTTTAGGTGTCAAAATAGAATTGGTTAAGAATACATGTTGATTATGTCATGATCCAGGTAGATCATGGAGTTAGGGGGAGCTAACTCAAATAGTTTGAAAGGCTTAAAGATCTATGCATGATGTGAGGGGGAGCATATGTGAGATGTTATAGTCAAGGTGGAGATATGAATAAGTCTGATATAGATGTGAACACAAGCATGTTGATATGATGACTTGATCAAACCAAATTAGGTGCTTTGATAATGTATTAAATCCTCATGCATAAATAAAGGGGGATTTTTGTAAATGGTTAGGTCTTAGGATTAGAGGACTATGTAGTTGAATCTGAGAGAGAAGCTATGAAGGAAGTTGTGTTGTTTATTCATGGTTTGAGATGGTCTGAATGTGCTCAATGGGTGCCTAAGATCAGATGACTTAGGGGGAGTCCCTCTTAATGTTTTCAAGGTGAGTTCAAGTAATTTTTGGTGTTCATGTGTGTTTTGTCTTCATAGAACAGAGTATGATCAAAGAATAATGTAGTCATGGAGCATGTTTGAGAAGCTCAAGGTAAGAAGTGTTATGTAAACTATTGGGGGGAGTTTGTATCATCTCTCATAGGTGGTCATTTCCTATTGTTGGTTCTTAAAATATTTTTAGGTCCTCAAGTTCAGAAGAAGAGCCCACTTTATCATTGTGTCAAAGGAGGAGAAAGTGCTTGAAGAGGAAGAAAGAGTTTGTACATATGCTTCGTGATTGGTTTTGACATCAATAAAAAGGGGGAGATTGTTGGAGAGTTTTAAATGATGTCTCCAAGGTGGCCAAGTATGTTTATGAGGTGTCATGTGTGTTAGAATGACAATGACAAAGTGAGCTTCAATGTGCTTCAGTGTTCTTTCATGGTTCTTTAATATGTGCTTGGATAGGTAGGATGATGGATGTTATTGGTATTATGTTCATGTTTTAGAGACCCTATGGGGTGTTATGAGTTCTTAGAATGATTTTGGAAGTGAAAGGAATTCATCATAGTAGTCATATGGATGTCTAGGTTCAACTAGTCATATTAGTAGATAAGGTTGAGTAGGCATATTGATGGCATCAGCATTTACACATGTGAAGGTCTCAGGATTAGTTTGGTATATGGATGGATTCTCATATTAGAGGATATCATATGATCCAAGTTTCATATTATGAGGTTGTGTCTAATAAAATTTATCGAGGTGTAAAGTTAGTCTTCTAAGTAGATTGCAAAATTTCCATACTTAGCCAAATTTGCAATATCAAATGACCATCATACAGGGCTATCAACTGTCAAAACAACATTCAATTGGATCAAATATATAATATTGAGCATTAAATAAAGTATATGAAGATATAATGGTGATCATTCAATTAAATCAAGGATATAAAAATGAGTACAAGGTTAATAAGTCAAAGGATCCTGAGAATAAACACATTGGTGACATGTGTCACAATCATGAAGAAATGCTAGTAGATCAATGGCACACAGGTGATCATGCAGATAAAGATTGATAGCATGAATTAAATTGTGTAGATGAAGATTGATAATGCTAATCAATTTAATGATTCAAATAAGCTCAGATTGTACGTGGGGATACTAAGTGGTGTAAGGGTAGAGATTGACAGAAGGATACAAAAAAGGCATGTGGGGTTGCTAAGTAGCACAATCTCAAAATCACAGACCAAAGATAAATAGCCAAAAATTAAAATTAAATATCAAGAGACCCCCAAGGAGATTGACAAAGTATATTTTATCAATTTTCTAGGGTGAATGAGATCAAGATACGTGTCTAAAGCTTTTGCATTACATAGTGACCATTAGAATTCAAATTAATAAAGGAAAAACCAGTCTTTATTATTTGAGATATAAATTTTTATTCAAGGTAAATTCAATGGTAGAGTAAAAAGAAAATTTGTAAAGGACTTTAAGGTATATCCATAAATTTTGGTTATAAGGTTTGAATATCCATAAAATTGTAGTTATTGAGCTCCAAAGTTGACTATGTGTTTGACCATCTTCTATAAGTAACCCGAGAAGGATGTTTGAGTTTGTTTTGATGGTGTTTGGATGTTCATGTTGAATTAAATATTGGATATTATTTTAGACTCCATGAGGACCATTTGTATATATTCTATAGGTTTAACCAATCCATCTTCAATATGAACAAATGCCTAAAAGTTGATTGTTTGTTCATTCATGGTGTTCTTGCGTACAAGGCTAATTTTTTAGTAGATTGTGCGTATGCAAAGGAGTGTAGTGTTGGATGTAATAAATTGAAGGTGTCTTATGGTTCATGAATAGTATACCTATGCATTTATAAGTGGTCTTGTGTTTTTAATTTGCTCATAAAAGTCCTAAAGGGGTGAGTAGGTCTCCATGAGACTTATAAGGGCTACTAAGGCCTAATTGAAAGGTGTAGTTACTTAAGAGTGGCCCATGGGTGATATAGCTAACCTATGAGGATGGTATTGAGATATTTATTAGTTTGATATAAAAATTAAGGGTTAAGTAAAGTCTTATGAATAACCAAGAAAATGATATTCATGAAGGTTCTATAAAGATTGAAATCAAATGTGATGGTTTCACGAGTTGATTTTAAAAAGTTGAGAGGTGAAGGAAATAGGTGTGTGAGTGTGTTTAGTGGATGGAAAGAAGAGTAGATAAGGTTGAGGATTGTATATATGACCTATAAGTCATAATTTTGATGTCATAATAATGATCATGTAGGTTTAAAGATTGAAGATAAGCGAAGAGGTCTAGGTTGATCCAAAAGGCTTGTTTGGATGGTTTGAGTGTGAGCAAAGGATAGGTGATGTTTGTGTGAGCTTGGTGGATGGAATAAGAATTAGAGGAGTGTGAGTTATGAATTTATGACCATTTTTTCATGTTGTCTATGTTGTGATAGAGTTTTTGTAATATTTTTATTTGAGTATGTACGAAAAAGCATAGAGTGATCCAAAAGGGTGATTTTGGATGCATGGAGAGGGTGTGAAGGCTAGAGTGAGTATAAAGGGGAAAGAGTGAAAACAAAGGAGGTCATCATAATTTTAAGAGTATAAATAGGTGTTTAAGGTGATCTAATTTTCAAGGTAGATGGGTGTGTGTTTGGTTGCCTTGGGGTTGGTTCCTCCTTACAAGGTAAAGCTTGAAAAAAGTTTAGTTGTGTGGGTGCTCAGCTATATAGGGGTAGTAGCTCCTTGTGGGATGGGTGTCTCACTAAATTTATGTCTTGTTACTACAGTACTATAGTCCATCTTGCAGGGTTTAATGGATTTTATCCCCCATGAGGATTTCCCACATATGTCATCTGTTATGTGCTTGATCTTGCATTATCTTTCTTGTTCTTGCTCTAAATGTATGTATTGAATGATTAAAGGTTTGAAGAGGTTTTGGAATTAGATTGAATATATTGCATCATTGATTCATCCCCCCTCTTAGTGATTGTACCTATAACACCTTAACCTATATTTTATATATAGATATGTGTGGCTAACTTGTGGCTTATACACCTTCATATTAGCTTATTGCATTTCTTAATGGTCTTAGTATGGTCGACCTATGGATTAACCATGGCTAAGTAGAGTATATATAGGAGGTAGTGGTTAATATTTTATCATCATATTGTGAATTCTATTCTTATTTCATTATGTTGGAGGTTTCCCCCTTAAACTAAATCAGTCATAATATTCAAGTATTATGTTCTTTCACCAATTATTTTTGTGGATCTACTTATTCTACTCTTAATTTTTCCATATATAAATTCTATTATTGTGAATCATCTAAGTAATTTCCTTACACTATTATAGTAGCATGTCTTATTTTTAATAATATATGATTTGCCTTATTCTTGCATATCATATCTGTAGTTTATATTATGATGTTATTTGTTGCTAACTCTTTATATCTTAGATTTTTGGAATGTTTTTTACCATTCTTAATATTGATTACTTCCATCAGTTCTTATTAGGTTCTCTATTCAAATTCAACAAAGATGTATTACTTGATGAAAGAGAAGGGGTTTAAATAAATTAGTTTTTCTAATACAATTAACTTATAGTAAATAGATTATTTGGCCAATCCTATGTAGTTAGGAACTAAAAATTAGGAAAATTATATTGTATTAGGCTGGTTGATATAGTCAGGAAAGAAGAGGCTAGGTATAATAGACTGTATTGGGTTGGCTGATGCAATCAAGCAAGAATAAATTGAGTCAAACACATTATATTAGGTTGGTTAATGTAGTCACACATAAATATCTATTTAAAAAAGATTACATAGAGTTATCCCATGCATTTAGGTAGGAAGAAGCTCAGTCTAAAAAATTGTATTAGGCTAACCAATGTAATAAGGTAGAAAGATACTGAGTCTAATAAACTATATCAAGATAATCGATGCAGTTAGGCATAAATAAATTGAGTCTAACATATTATGTCAGGTTGGTTGATGTAATCAAGTAGGAAGATGGTGAGTAAAATAAACTATATCAAATTGGCCTATGTATTTTGGTAGGAATAAGCTAGATAAGATAAATTATGTTGAGTTGGTTAATGTCATCATGTTGTAAGGAAGAAAATTGTAGTGGTGTTGTCCAATATAGTTATCTTTAGGGTGGTAAATAATTAGACTATATCAATCTAGTTGATGTAGTCAAGAAGATAAACATAGGGAACTATATCAAGTTAGTCAATGTAGTTCACAAAAATAGATAATTTTATCAAGCTAGCTAATGTAGTTATAACATAGCACAAAATGGTATCAGACTGAATGATGCAATCTATAATATATAAATTAATTTAGGTAGAAAATTAAATATAACTAACTTTTTTAAAATAAGATTAGGTAGATATACTAAAAGGATTTTATTAATAGTGTGAGCTCTCAAATATACTTGCTTGTTCATTGATTAGTGTTGGTTTAATATTTCATAGCACTAACTAGAGAGGTTAAACCATGTTTGTGTCCCACTAACCCTAGTCTCAAGGGTATGGTGAGAGTAACTTCTATGGGAAATACACTCCTCTCAAGTGTACCATAAATTCAAATGGATGGTTAGTTTCCTAAGTTTTATAAAATGGGAATCTTATGCATTTATGATATATTGTGAGGTATGTAGAAACTAAATTTTGTGTTTAGTGTTATATTATGGATATGAGTATTGGGTTAAACCCATCACACCATGATGTAAGATAGTCACTACATAGATTAAAAACCATCTAGACATAGTTTCTGAGGAAATCCAAGCAAATAAAAAAATTAATGTCAAAAACTAATTTACAGCATTTAATAAATTGAAATAAATAGGTAGACACTAGTATTGAGTTGGCCCATATAGTTAGAAACTAAATTATGCTAAAAGTGAAACATAGACAATTGTATCATGTTGGTTGATGCAGTTACAAACACAAAACAAAATCATATCTAGTTAGCTGACATAGTCTATGAAAACATAGAATGGGCTCAAGTTAGCCAATGTCATTCATAGATAGGGAAGAAACTGTATCAAGTTAACTGATGCAATTTGATGGAAAGGAAAATAGAGACAAAAATATATCACATTGGTTGACATATCTGGTTGAAGGAGAAAATTAAGATAGAACTATATTAGGTTGGTTGTAGTTGGATGAAAAAATGAAGGAAATGGTGAGATTCACATTCGGTTCAACTGAATATATGCATGAGCTAGGATTAGTCTACAACTATCATATTATTAGCTAATCAGTTACCCATGACCAAGGATTGTTCAAATTCATGGTAACTAAGTCATATAACCTTAAAGTGGTCTTATTAAGAATCATGTCTTGGTGTCATGGTTGTGGTGTGTATGTCATCTCAAAGTCTAAACAAGGTCTTTTAAAAATGATAGAGTCCATGTGTGTGTCTTATCCAACCAATTTCATGCCATGGCCTTTGAAGATGTCTTTTACAATGTATTTTAGCATAGGTTAAGGTAGCTTAGCAAATTTTAAGGTTGTTTTGTAAAATTTAAGGTATACTTGGAACCATGGTAAAAACATTGATGTAATGATCCCCAAGATGGCATGGTGTTCCATGATGGATATTGAGTCTAGGAGTAAAGATAATAAGTTAACAACATTTTCCATTTCAAAATTTTGGAGGGATTAAGGTAAATTATGGAGATTTTAAGGTTTCATTAGTTTTGAATTATTACCTGTTGCAATGTTGAAATATAACCTATTGAATTATATCAAGTATGAAGGTCTAATACCATGAAAAGGAGGTATTTTTTTCCATATGGAATTCATTGAAGATCATGTAATACTTTATTCTAGCTTAAAATAACCAAGAGGTGTCAAACTCTTTTTCTAATGTTTATTCACTTTTAAAACATCTTTGGTCTTTGTCTTCAACTTCAAATATAGAATAATGGCAAGTTTTAAGGTAGGCAAAGTGAGTTTTTATGTTACATATCATTACCCAAGCCAATAATGACTTTATGGAACACATAGTACTTATAAATAATAGGTTATTGTGCCAAATGAACAAGTTGCATAACAAGAGAAAATAGGTTTTGAAGAGATCATACAGGTTTCATGTTGGCTCAGTCATCTTCAACCAAAATAACATTGGCACAAGGTGATATAAGTATCTCCAAGGCCTCATCCATGATTAATCAGGTTAAAATCATGCTCAATAAGATGCTATAGATCCAAACAAGGTAGAAAACTATCCAAGATATCCATCGGGTCATTGGTAAGCTAAGAAGAGCCATTTTAATAAGCTCATTTCATGAAGGAGAAGATGTTTTAGCACAAATTCTATTAGGGTATGTTTACCACCCATATTCCCTATAAATACATGGAAACATTTTTAGGATTAGGGGGTATAGATTTATGAATCATTGTTAAGAAGTTAAACCCCTCTAAAACCCTATTAAACCCCACTATCATGCTTTTCTCTTGAAATGGCATTTCCCAGATTGATGAATGCATGGAAACAATTGATAAGTATCTCTTTAAGGTATAATAGCCTCTAAAAAATCAAAATCAACCCAAATTCCTAATGTTCATCGTGATGTTAGCAATAAATGCCATTATTTTACTGTTCTAGGCATGATAGGGAGAGTTGTACATGGTTATGAGGTGTTTCCCAGTATGAAGGGCATTTAAAAAAAAATTAAATTATGTATAATACCTAAAACAAGTTATAATAGTTCTCCTACACTTTTTCCAAGTAAGATTCATAGGTATGAATGAGCCAAATGCTAGTGTACAAGTCTACAGGGTTTTAAGAGTGTAAGTGTTGAGCCTATTTGACATTGTTTAAAGGATTTTGAGCTTATTAAAGAAAACAAAATGTTTGATATACATTTTTACTAGTCTCACTATCCATTACATGATCAACCAACTGGTATTCACCTCCAAAGTGTATTTTTTGTATTGGTTCAAGTATATAGTCTTCAAGTGCAAGAGATACAGTCCTATGAGCAATCAAATTTGATGTTTGAGAAGTAATCCATCTAAAGAAAAGGTTGAAACACTTATGATAATTATATGGTATGATTATAAATCATTAAATAAGTGTATAATCCCTCTAATATCATCATTTATGTAAGTTGCAGGTGGTAGGCTTAAGGTCATTGGTCTAGGTGTTCCTGAACAAGAGACTTCAAGTGTTAAAAAAGCAAGTAAGCAAGTAGCAGACATGTGACTAAAGGCTAAGTTTCTATTGAATTTTTATATTTCCATATTGATGGTCATAACTCAAGAAAAATACCTATAACTCATTGAATAGTAACCATGGTCAAAATGGTGAGAGAATGGCTAATGCATGCATAGGGGGACTGTGTAAATTAAAGCAGAGAGGAAAGACTTCTAGAAAATCCTTTGTGGTTTCTCAGTTGTAAAGGGTCTTCAATCAAAAAAATTAAAATCACATTTATTTTAGGGCCATTTAATATCATTAAATATGGGGAGGTCAGTTAAAGACCAAGTTTGAAATGGTTAACTCAAATAAGCACCTACAAGCTTGCACATAGAAAATAGAAAGAAGATATATTTTTGTGTCAAATTTGAAGTCTAGAGAATCATGACTGGGTGAAATGGTTAAAGTTTTAAAATTCATAGTGTGAAATACAAACCATCCAAATAAGAACCATTATCAAACCCTATGAAGGTGATAGATATAAGGGAGAATGCACACAGTTGTATACAGGGAATTTGGGAAGCATGAGTTCTAGATCATTTTAGTAGCCACTTTGGAAAGAAGGACCATTGAGTAAATGGAAACATCAAATAAGGGGTATCCAAAGACCTAAACTCCTCCCTCCTGAGTTGGACAAGTCCTCAAACTCATAACAAGTCATCTACAGATCAAATGACTAAAAGAACAGTATGAACATATATGGTCAACTTGGTTATGTCAAGTCTGTGAGTAAGTTCATGAAGGGAAAGAGAAAGTTTGGAGTATATATTGAGGTTTTAAAGCTCATACAGTATGTATAAAATATTTATAAAGGTCTACATAGTGATTAAATTCCTTTTAATGAGGAGAGAATACAAAAATATGACAATTAGGGTCAAAACCCCCAGACTATCATGAAACCCCAGCTATGGGTTAATGCAAGTATTGGGAGGTTTAAGGGGTAAAATAATTTGTAAATAATATATAAATCACATGATACACGAACCCAACCTATATTAGTCTTTCCAAACCAAAAATCGAGCATTTGAAGCCATTTTTTGCCTAAACAATCCTTTAGGATGCACATCTACAGGCTTGTAAGCCCGAGAAGACAAACTTTCTCACATGGGAAGTTGGATAAACTGATGCATGGGATATAATGGCCTTAAATTATGTTATTAATTCTTGTCTACTCCAACTTCATTGAATTTTTAATTCCATTAATGGGCTTAGCTTTATAAACAATCATTAAGAAGATTGGAGACCTAAAACTATTTATTTTATCCTCAAAGAGCTTGATAACTATGAGTTTTGGTTTAAATGATCATAATTCACTTAAAATGACTGTAAATAAATTTTATGATGTCTACACATCTTTTATTCACATTTTTGAGCAATAATTTGGCATGTGTGAAGGGGAAAACATAGAATAGAGGTCTAAAATTGCATGTTTTAACTAGTTTGCATAGTGTTTGAGTGTATTTTAACCTCCTAACAATTGGAAGAGAAATTTTAATCCTAGAAAAATGTCCTATGATCTTTAATAAGCCTTTCAATAAAATTTCATGGTGATGTGATAGGTTTCCAAGCAAAGAACAAAGTCATGATGAAGACTACTTTCTTGGTTGCATAGAAAAGTAAGGTTGCAAACCTTCTCAATGTCACTAATGGCATCAAAAAACTCAAGGAACCCCTATAGAAACCTAATGACATAATTGATACCTTATATATATCATGAAAAAACAATTTCAATAGCTACAAGTAAAAGAAATGAACTTGCTCATAGGCAATTCAATAGGCATGTTATTGAAGACCTTCAAAGAAACCTACAGGGTTCTATCAACCCTCCAAGTTTATCACAAGATAAACATGCTCTTTTATACCCATAAGAAGTCCTAAAACACCTTCATATTCAATGTTGAAATCATGCATTATGAATAATATTTTAATTCAGTTCTCAAGGTTATATGGAACTTTTATAGCATGAATGTTTGTAGCCTTCTCTAAAATCCTTGTCAGTAAACTATGAAGCCCCATTGAAGGTAATCCATAATCTTGGACAGAGGTTACATGAATTTCTACAGGACATACATCAGGTTGACAATACTATTGTGACAATATTTAAGCACAATACTAAGATTTATATGAGAGATAAGCTTACCTTCATCACCTCCCATTGAATAAAAAAAACTTCAACATGCAAATTATAGTTTATAATGACAAAGAGCATAGTATGAGGAGGTATAAATCTTTAATATCATTCTCACAAAGATATGGGATGTATTTCAAGAGTCAAGGATGGCATATAAATATTCCAATAAGTTTAATTAGGCCATGTGTCAAGATAACAACTTGTAACTCCTCTAACCAAGAAAAGGAAATTTCAAGTGAAGAGAGATGAGTCATAGGATTTGAAGATCCACTTCTATGCCATATCTCATGAATACATTATCAATACAATCAAACACATGATTATGGAGGAATAATAGGACTATTTCTTCACTTTCTCTTGGCATTGTAACTAGTTTCATTATAGATGACAGTCATGATGAACTGTCTCCATATCCTCTCACTCTCTCTCTCTTCCTTTTTCTTCTATATATTTATCCTGATATGGCTTATAAATGGAACCCTCCAAGTTAGTATGGTGAATCCCTACTAAAATAATTTTTCCTTATTCATCTCATATTTAGTGTACTCATGGTGAATTTTTTATGAATGATCGTGTTGATTTTCAATCTCCTTTCCTTTGTCCTCTTCCTTCTTGCCTACTTATGAGTAAGTTATATCTTTTTAGGTCATATGGTGTGTATTGAGTGGTTATTCAATTGTTAAGTGTGTAAAACCTTCATTAGTCCTTCATTGTATACTTCTTTATTGCCCTTCTTAGTTAATGTATCAACTACAACCTCCATAATGAACTACTTAAACTAGATAACTATTTGAAGTTGTGTGATTAGACTCAACCTTGTTTAGCTTTGTGATCAACTCATAGACCATAGAAGGAGACCTAAAATTTGGTGCATCACCCCTTTTTTATCTTTGATTCTATCTTTATCTCTTCCTTTTCATTGAAATTTTGAGTAGGTGTAGTGATAATATAGATGTAGCATCAAGGGAGCTATCCCTCTCTAGAGGTTTTCTTTAGTCATAGGCCACCCACAGCCTTAGAGAGTTCCCATTGTGTCAATTGAGTGAGGAGACCTAAAACACCTCCTCAAAGGGTGTAACTCAAAGTGTGATGTCCCAATTTTTTAAATTAAAACAATATTATTGATAAAATAAAAGTATTTATAAATACTTAAAATAAAGTAATAATATTAATCTAATTTGAATTCTACTTAAGTTGGGTCCCTTTTGAGAGTCATGGATGTTAAAGGGTCAAATGGAGAATTATAAATAATATCTTTTAAGTTTTGAAAGTGAGAGATATCTTATAAAAGGGATATAAAAATAAATAAAGTTGTCATTTGGAAGGGTATGTTAAATAGTGAATTGGAATCTTGGATCAAGTATGTTAAGCTTGATTACCACATCCTAAAGATGAAAACCTTCAAGAAGTGTCAAGGGTTTGGGTAAGAAAACCTCTATTCCTATTATTTGGGAAACTCTATTTAAGGGTTATATTTGAGCTTTAAACTTGCATGTTTACATTCAAGTGGATTTACAAGGGTGTTTTTGGACACCACCTACATTTATGAATTTTTCAAAATCTATCAAAAGCTAGTTTTTGGAGAAATTGTAAGTCTTAGAGAGGAGTGACTTGCATTGGGAGCTTGTTCATGGTGTTGAGAGGCATTTCAATATGTGGCAACTTTCCTAGAGGGTTGTGTGAACTAATTTTAAGGGTTTGTTGAAGCCTAAAATGTTGCATAATATTTTATATTATTTTTTAGCTTGGGTGACTTGAGTCAAGGGCTAGATTTGTGGTCTTAGAGCTGATTTGAAGGGTTTGTTGAAGCTTAAAATATTTCATAATATTTAATATTATTTTTCCATCTTGGGTGACTTGCCCTAGGAGCATTTTGAGGGTCAATGAGTGGACCATTAGTAATTTAAACAATCTAATTTATTTTATATAATTTCTTGAGGTGAAACAAATATGTTTGGGGCAGAATTGGACATATTTGGAGGGATTTTATACTTAATTTTGACAAAGTAAAATTTTTCTATTATTTATAATTTATTTGGTAATAAATCATAAGGGTTTGAAGGATTTTTTGGAGGGTTAAGGCAAGGGTTTTGATTCTAAAATTATGACCTTAATTTTTGAGTTGGGAGATTCGCTTAAAGGTGTGCAATATTTTAGGGTGCCTTATTTGGCCCAAAACAATAGATCATTTATTATTGAAAAAATTGGTGGATTTTATAACTTATTTCTATCATGTTTGGCATGATTATAAGTCTGATTTTTTAAGTCACTAAATGTTATTTATTATTGATTTTGGTGACTTGATTTGGAGAGAAGTTATCATGTTTTAGGCCCTAAATTTGGCCATTTTTATATGATATGCATTATATAATTTATCTAAATTTTATCTTCAATTATGGAGGGTTTCCTAATTTGGATTTGGTGACAAGAAGAGGACATTAAAATCAGCTTGGTGACCTTAAGGGTTTGGATTGGAAAACATACCAATTTATCTCCTTGTCTTCATACGGTGTAAGCCATGGTTGGATAAACTTCACAATATATTTTTATATTTATTTGTGGAGTGTTTGAAGGTTTAATAATTTAAATTTAGTGGTGCAAATATAACCCTAGGTTTGGCTGGTTTTATTTTTTGAATTTATATTTTATTTCAGATTTACTTAGGGGTTTGTTGGAAAACCCTGTTTTGCATTATTGTCCTAATTTTGGGACATTATAGTTGTATAAGAGCTAATTTATTGGCCAAATTTGGGATGGAAAGGTATTTTTAAAATAGTGATAGGGATAAGGCTAGGTTGTAATGGATCAATCAGTCCCAGGATCGGTTGATGGGAACTATGGCAACACTCATTAAAATGATGAAAGATATGAAAGGGGATCAGCCCCTTGAAATGGGGGACCATACTTTTCTTTGTTGGGATTTAATGGAATATTATGATGAATATTTGACACTTGTACCTTACTACAGAAAGGGAAGGAGCTTTAAAAAATGGCTAGCTTTGAAACAAAGCAAAGGAATCCATGGGCACATAGCTATGCATGATGATGTGGGGAAGATTGTTCTTCCTACATTTTATGGAGATATAGGTACTTCAATTAGATCATGAGAAAACAAGGTTAATGACTACCTTGAATTGAGACCTAGAGGTGAGAAGCAAGCTCCAAAATTTGTCATACAACACTTGGAAGGAGCTTCCCATGATTGGTGGCATTTAGGAAGGAAGTCAGAAGGGTATGACCTTATTAAAACTCGTAACTTTGTGAAAGGCTCATCAAACAATTTAAAAAGGTAGAATCTTTGGATCAGTCAAAGAAGGGTTTTCAATTATTGAAGGGGTAGCCAATCACTGAATTTTATGAACTGTAAGAACCAAAAATTCAAGGGTATCCAAAGGAAAGTGTCCAAAAATTTTATAAACAACAACAAGGTTGTAATAAGAAGATAAAGAGGTGATTCAACCAAGATAATTAATCTAAAAATACACCATTGAAGAAGGATCAAATGGGGCATCCACTTGTAATAAGGAATAAATCCTGCAAGAAGGAAAAGAGAGTGGGATAAACCCACATGAGGGATCACATAAAGGAAGATATGGAAATTCAGAGGTAAGAAAGGTAAGAAAGGAAGGTGTACCATTCATGAATACATTCTCTATGCCAAAGAAAAATGATCAAAATACTCTTAAAAAAGGGGAAGAAAGTTTTTCCCTCATGCCAAGGACCCAAAGAAGGTGTGATGATGGGATAAGAAGGGCAAAGGAGGAAAAGATGATAGCCTTCCAAGTTAGGAAACACTTAAGGGAGTTCAAAAGTGAAGGTGAGTTCTTTAAACACCAATATGATAGTGTTAAAAACCAATTAAAATACATTTTGCACATTGATAAGGATAAATGGGTAAACAAGATCAATACTACAAATGCTAATGATTATTCCCAACTTGCTATAATTTTTAGAACAGCACATAGAGGTAAGTAATTTAATGAATTTCATGGAAATAAATTGTGGAATAACCCTCCTACTATGCTCCCACAACATTTTTGTCTTCATGAGGATCATACCAAGAAAATAAACAAGGTGGAGGGCATGTTAAAAGACATGTAATCAATCCATAAAAGTGGTAAGCGTCATAATTTATTTGTTGTATGTTATATGCTACATGAAATGGTTGTGACTAGAGGAAGAATGCAAGGTGGGAAGGTATAACAAATGGCAAGGGTTGAGGTATGTTTTATTTTCAATAATTCAACTTCAACATTTGTAATTCAATTTCCATATATAAAAACACACTTCAGCTACCAGTTATAAAGACACACTCCAAGAGCCATGACATAAGAAGGAATACATTTTTCTATGTTGGGGTGGTAAGGCTTGTTGTAAAGGATCACAAGTTTCAAATTATGTGAAGTATGCATTATTTTTTGCAAGGAAAAGGTAAGCAATTAAGGTCTATTATAGTCCTTATATAGACCTTGTCTATGATGTTTTAAGTGGATCTATCAAGGGAAAAACTTGGCTAGACATGAAAACAGTAAGAGGTGACAAGTGATATGACCCATGGGTCATTGCAAGAGCTGTTGATAATCATTTGATGGTTATTTTTTGCATTTTCAGCTTATCTCATTCATAATTTTTGGTGCACATGTTATGCATGGGTCTCAAGGAAGTGTGTGTCACACGCTCTAACTTCAAGAGAGTGTTTCAAAGATACATAAATCAATTCCAAGCCACCATAAGGGAAATAAAAAAGGAAAGAGGAAGTTGCTACAATCATATCATAAGCAACAAGAAAATACCTCTTGGTTTTCAAGTAAGAAAGAGTTTCATGGGAGGACCAAGTCAACAAGGAATGATGTACAATTGGATCAAAGTGGTTTTATTAAACACCAATATTTTTCCTAAATTGTTTGTTTCATGTGTAGGTTTATTTAGGAGATCCCTTGAAAAGGGCAATGCAAGGAATAAGTTGGATTCCATACATGGGAAACCAATTGGAGGGGATTATTTGGAGGAAATGGAAGAAGATTTAAGGTCCATAATAGATTGGACAAAGGCTCAAATCATGAGCAGCAATTGGCAAAGTAAATTGGTGAATTAAATTTTATCTTTTTCCTTTCCATAAAATTCATAAAGTTGTCAGCAACAATCTTGACCATTGACCCCCAAAAAAGGGCACAATGTTTGTACATGGTAGCCAGCTAAGGGGCTGAAAATTATTGTTGGAAGGTATAAAATTTTTGTTCCTAAAAATTTTGATTTGTGTCATTTACTACATCCACCTATCACATTCAGAAAATTTTATTTTTGAGCTTAGTACCCTTCAAACCAAGTGGAATTAGTGTACTATCTAATTCTATTTTTTTAAAATTATAAAACTCTATTTTTTTTACATTACCAAAACCCCCTTATGGGATCTATATGGCTGATTTCATTACATATTTCTAGCTATTCATAAGTTTTGAGAGTGACATCTTTTGGGATCATGGTTTTCACAAGGAAAGGATGAAAAATGTAAGGAATAGCAATGTATTTGGTTGCATCTTGTGAATTCCCTTAATGGCCACTTGATCACTTACTTTCATATAAGCTACAAGAAATGGATGCCTTGGGTGGACTTCGCTTTGCACATGATAAGGACTCTTCATGAAGGACTACATATGAAGATGAGACATTTACAAGGTATGTTGCTCAGAGTGATTCATTTGGTTAATTATTTGTAAAATTGGGAGGTTCCCTCATGGCCTAAAAGAATTAGTAAGGTAATTGGTTGCCTTAACCTTACTTATTTACTTTCCTTGAGGATAGTACAAGCAAACTGCTACATACAAGGCAACAAGAAGGCACTTTATGGGTGCAATAATTGGCTTGGTATGACTATAGACTCCATCATGCACCACTTGATATTGAAATAATTGTTGACATGGGGACATGATAAGTCATTGGATGACACTTGAAACACTTGAGGGAAGCCCCCAAAACATAGGTTCATATTTTATTTCAGAGCTTCTCTTCCATGAGAAAGAATTACAGGAGGACATTGCATCATAAGGTGTGTTGGGACACCTCTTTGGATATTGTAATTGCTTGAGGACAAGAAATTTTGGGAAGGGAGGATTATGATGTCTTTATTTTTAAAATTAAAAGAATATTATTGCTACTAAAATAAAGGTATTTTTGAATATTTAAAAATAAATTAATAATATTAATGTAGTTTAAGTTCCACTTAAGTTGGGGCCCTTTTGAGGGTCATGGGCACTTAAGGGTCAAGTGGAGAATTATAAATAATATCCTTTTAAGTTTTGAGAGGGAGATTTATCTTCTAAAAGGGATATAAAAATAAATTAAGTTATCATTTAGAAGGGCATGCAGAATATTAAATTGGAATCTTGGATCAAATATGTCAAGCTTGATTACCACATATTGAGGACAAAAACCTTCATTTCTATTGCTTGTAAATCTCTATTCAATGTATTTAGTTGAGCTTAAAAATTTCATGTTTACATGAAAGTGGATCTACAAGGGTGTTTTTGGACACCACCTACATTGAAAATTTTTACAAACTCTATCAAAAGTTGGTTTTTGGAGAAATTGCACGTCTTAGAGAGGGGTAACTTGCATTGGGAGATTGTCCATGGTGTTGAGATCTATTTTATTGAGTGGTGACTTTCCTATAGGATTGTACGAGCTCATTTGAAGGGTTCATTGAAGCCTAAAATGTTACATAATATTTTATATTATTTTCCATCTTGGGCGACTTGAGATGAGGGCTAGTTTTATGGTCTTTGAGCTAATTTAAAGGGTTCATTGAAGCATAAAATGTTGGAGGTTTGTCAATGATGTCTTGAAGGTGATCAAGGATGTTGATGAGGTATCATTTGTGCTATATTGATAATGACAAAGTGTGTTTCGATGAGCTTTAGTGTTCCTACATGGTCCTTCAATGTTTAATTTAGATAGGTAGATGGTGGATGTTATTGATGGTGTGGTCATGTTGTAGAGACCCTATGGGGTGTTATTAGTGCTTAGAGTACTTATGAAAGTGAAAGGAATTCATCAAATTAGTCATATGAGTGTTTAAGTTAAAATAGTCATCTTGGAAAATAAGGTTGAGTAAGCAATTTGATGACATCATATTTCACATGTGTGAAGGTTTCAAGATTATCTTGATATATGGATAGATTCCCCTATGATATTTGATCATGAGGTTAAAATATTAGGTCTAGACATGATGAATAGCAAAAGTATCGCAATGTAAATTTGGAATCCCAGGTATATTCTACAAGTTTCCATACCCATTTTGGCAATATGGATGATCTACGATGAGTATTTAATCAGGAAATAAAGATCTATGGCAAGCAATTAATTTGACCAAATAATTATCTAATGAAGTGCGTGATCTTGTTAGATAGTGATCTAATGGTGTGTGTGAAGTCAATATATCAAAGGTTCCTAAAATTGCATGTGTTAATGACATGTGTCTCAATCACAATGATTCAATATAATATCAATGGCATGTAGGTGTTTATGCAAATAGAGATCAATGGTACGGTTCGAGTCAAATAGTCAATACACAAAAGGCACATGAGACTACCAAGTGGATTGATCTCAGAAGTGAGCATCTAAGATCAATGATGAGAAATGCAAGGTAAATATTGGGATACTCTCAAGGAGATGGACAGAGTGAATTTATTCAATATGTGCAAGGACATGAGATGAAGACATGTGTCTATAATATTTGCATTTACTAGTGACTATTGGTATTTGAAATTAACAAAGGAAAAACTAGTATTAAGTATTTTTCTAATATCTTTTGATCTAGGATGAATTTCTTGATGGTGTAAAAGGAAAAATTATAAAATATTCTAAGGTGCATCTAGAAACATTGGTTAGAAGTTTTTACTATCAGTACAATCAAATATATTGATCTCCAAAGTTTACTAAAGGTTTGACCATGTTCTATAAGTAACCCAAGAAGGGTAATTGAAGATTTATTGATAGTGTCTTGATGTTTCAAGATGAAATAAATATTGGATGGTGATGTATACTCCATGAGGACCATCTATGTGGATTTTGGAGGTTTAAACAATCCATATTCAATGTGAACAATTGACTATGTTTGTTAAATGCTTTGGCATATTGAGTGACCATGTTGTAGGAGTGAGTTGAAGGTGTTCTAAGTAGAATTGAAGAAGCAAATGAGTATGGGTATGTTTTATAAGTATCAAAGGATTATAATAAGGCATTATTTGTCATGATATGCCCTTGATCAGATATGGAGATTCAAAATAGCTTGACTACATTTTGACTATATATGACCAGTCTAAGTGGTCATTTTGAGAGAGTTATTTTAAGTATTTAGAGCCTGTGTTGAAGTATCTAAAGCACATAAAGGTGTTTCATAGGTCTTGAAGAGTTTACCCATATGATATAATCATATTTCTATGTAAAATACTTGAGTGTTTGCTTCACAAGTTTGAGACTATCCTTTTTGTATATGAAGGCCTAAAGAATGAGGAGACCTAATTAGTAGGTTCAAGTGTTGAGTTGGTATTCCAGGTGGCATGGACCTATATGAAAGTTAAAAAGGTCTATTGGAGATATTTTTGATGTGTTTGAAGCATTGGTAAAGGATGAAAGTGATCCAAGTAGTCTCACATGTAACATGTGAGTATGAAGGCCTAATTATTTTAGGTCTCACCAAGACCTAATGGTGGTTTGGGGCTAATAAGGTATTGGAAAACATAAGGAGTGTGTGGTTATTATATGTAACATGTATGAGAACCTATTTTAAAGGTAGAACAAGTATGGTAATCATATCATCCAACCAAGATGGGTTATACTAAGAGAGTGGTATGAATACAAGACATTATTGGCCTATTTATGCTAGGCGTGCAAGATTGGATTTAAAAAAAGGAGAAAACCTTTGAAAGAGAAGGTACAGGTCATTAAGGACCAAAAGAGAGTGAATAAGATTAGTCATACTTGTCTAATCAAGTTGATGTAGGAAGACACAGGTAATTAGACCTAATGAGCCTAGAAGAGGTAGTTTGAGTGAGTTAGTCCTAAAGGTAGCTTGAGAGAGATTGGAGGTGAAGAGTGCAGACAAAGATGGTCATCACTAGTTGAAGATAAATAATGTGTTTAAGATGATTTGTTTAAGGTAGCTGATTGGGTGCTTAGTTTCCTATGGGGTTGGTTCTTCCTTGCAAGGTGAAACTTGTTAAAGGTCTAATTGTCATGGGTACTCAACTAGACAGGGGCAATAGCTCCTTGTGGGATTGGTGTCTCACTAAATTAAGGGATGGGTGTTCCTTGATGAGTTGGTGTTGGTATAAATTGGATATTGCCATTATAGGAATATAATCCATCTTGTAAGATTCAATGGGTTTTATCCCCCAAGATGGTTTCCCATATATATCATGTGTTGTGTTTGATCTTGCTATATCTTCCTTACTCATTGTAATGGTTAATTTGTATGAATCATGATTGTATGAGCTAAATGTTTAAGATTTGGGAATTAAATTGTATTATCTTGTATCACTAATTCACCCCCATCTCAATGATTGTACCTTTAAGAATCAGTATCAAATCAGGACCTTATATGTAAGTTTAACCACATGAAGGTGATCCAAGGTATAAAGATGGCTAAGAAATTAAGGAAATAAAATCTTGAGTTGAGATCAATGGTCAAAAGTCTTGAAGAATAGATTAGTCATATTGAGATTGGTAAGAGTAATTCTAATTTAAAGAATGATGAACATGAGATGAGGCTTGAGAAGCTCAACTAATAGTTCATAAAACATAGATAAACAATAAGTCATCTTCAAACCAAGTTTGAGAGATTAAGTGAAATAGTCAAATAAGATAAGATGACCATGTAAGATCTTGAGGATCAATTAAGAGTTATAAAGACTAATCTAAGTTCAAAAGAGGAAGAATGCAGACATCTCAAAACTTAGTTATAAGAGACAAATGTAAAGTTGAGCTTAAAGCAAGGTGAACATGATGAGTCAAAGTCCAATCTTGATTCTATAAAGATTATTGAAGATTGAGCATGTAGATTAAATGATGACATGGCTAAATAATCTAAGAGGGATAAGGAGACTATCCAAGTTCTCATAATTTAGTTAGAGGCTACAAGTTAAAGTATGAGAGCTAAAGAGGATGAGAGTGTTGAATTGAAAACCAAGTTAGATTCATTGAAAGATGAGCATGAATAATTTATTATCAAGGTAAACAAGGCTAAGAAAGAGAAAGAGAGGTCAGCTCAAGACAATAAGGATGCAAGCATCAAGTGCTACAAGAAAAGATCCATCGAGAAGCCAAGTGCCATGAGGTATGAAAGATATTTTAATGGTCATTGTTATGCTTGTCATGGGTTTGGTCATAAGCCAAGAAACTATAAAAGGAAGAGCATTTGGTCAGATAGAGGAATGGATAATGTAGTCTGTTATAATTATCATGACATGGGACATATTTCTAGATTTTACCCCAGAATGCATGGAAAAATACTGACCTAGGTATGGAGATTTAAGATAGTCAAGCTTGAGCATAATGAACCTAAGAGACAAGATGTTATTTGTTTTAGTTTTCATCAATTTTATCATATCACAAGATATTATATAAGCAAGCTTTAAAGTCATAAGAAGGTGCATGTACATCCTAGTGTGCTCAAGAAAGGTTAATCCTTAGTATGGAATCCTAAGGAAGTAAAGACCAAAAAAACTAATTTAGTTGAGCTGAGAGATCAAGGTGGATTACCTGCTAAATCAAAATAGGAATCAAATATGAATAAGGTTCAAGAATGCCAAGAGATTATGTCATATGTCTAGATAGAAAAGGAGAATCAAAATTTAGTTCAAATCAAGCTCAAGGAAAAGACCAAAGTGTTAATTGAGGCTAGTTTTGAGGTATGTATGGATCCAAGAGAACATCCTGTTATTGTTGAGAAAGTTTCATGCAAATAACATCAGTTGTCAATGCCCATTCATGAGGTTATTTCCTCAGTTGAAAAGGTATGTCATGAATCTTTGTTGTCTCCATATGTTGTAAATCCAATCTTAGAAGAAAAGTTGAATATTGTAGTAGATGAGCATGTTGCATCTCTTAAGCCTAAGAAGAAAAAGAAGAACTATCAGTATTAGATGACCAAGGAGGAGAAGGAATATGAGGAGTTGTGGGCAACTCCTAGTTTCATATTGTTCTAGGATATTTTGGGTTAGGGTGTCTCTATCTAAGCTTCAAAGAAACACTTGATAGAAAGAAGAAGCATGGTGGATGATATTTGAGATTTGGTTAATGTTGTATGATAAGAAATATCTTTTGAAAATGTACTTTGATAAGGGGGATAAATGAGTTTTATGAATCTTCTCCAAAGTGTTGTGATGGAATGATTCAAAAGATATATTCAAGGACAGTGATCCTAAATTCAAAATTTTAGTCAAATATTAGAAGGATGGTCTAGTTGGTCAAAGTGGTGAAGAATGAAGATATGTGTGCAAGATCTACTAGTAGGTAATGAAGATATATTGGTGTATAATCAAGGATGGTGAGTTGTCAAAATCTTCTATTGCATAAAAAGGTATTTTGATCCTGTTCTAGTGTGTTCAATGTGTGTTCAGGGTTTTTGGTTATGAAGATAATAATTTGTCAATTTATGTTGCTTAAATTAATTAATCAAATATTGAAAGACTAGGGACAAGGTTGATATGGAGTATAAGGAGAATGTGATGTCACATTTTTGATATCACATAGAAGGTCTCAGAGTTCTATAGATGTCAAATTAAGTATGCCATGGAGGTCATAGTGTTCTAAAGATAAGATGTTTCCATAAGAGTTTTGATTGAAGTGTGGATAGTGTTGAAGAGTTGTTGGTAGACCTAGTTCATTGAGAAGAATTGTTGAATATGTCCTAATCCATGTGAAGCATGGAGTTAGGGGGACCTAACTCAAATAGTTTGAAATACTTGAAGAGTTGTGCATGATGTGAGGGGGAGCATATGTGAGATGTTCTAGTCATGGTGGATATATGAATAAGTCTGTTATGGTTGTGAATTCAAGAATATTTATATGATGACTTGATCAAACCAAGTCACATGTTTTAACAAGGTATTGAATCTTCATGCATGAGCAAAGGGAGTTTGTGATGTTTGTAGGTAGATAGGTCCAAAGATTAAATAATCCCAAGTTTAGATTGGTGGATGTCAAATAACATATGACATGAGATGGAGCATGATGTTATGGGGAGATTTCTAAGCTATGTGAGTAGTTTGTCAAGGTCCTCAGGATTAAAAGATGAGCCCACTTTGTCATTATGTCAAAGGGGGAGAAAGTAATTAAAGAGAGAGACAGAGTCTGAGCATAAGCTTTGTATTAGTGTTTGACATCAATGATTAAAGGGGATATTGTTGGAGGTTTGTCAATGATGTCTCCAAGGTGATCAAGGATGTTGATGAGGTATCATGTGTGCTATATTGATAATGACAAAGTGTGATTCAATGAGCTTCAATGGTCTTGCATGATCCTTAAGTGTTTGACTTGGATAGGAAAATGGTGGATGTTATTGATGGTGTGGTCATGTTTTAGAGACCCTATGGGGTTTTATGAGTGCTTAGAGTGCTTATGAAAGTGAAAGGAATTATTCATATGAGTGTCTAGGTTCAAGTAGTCATATTGGCAGATAAGAGTGAGTAAGTAATTTGATGACATCATATTCCACATGTGTGAAGGTTTCAAGAGAAACTTGATACATGGATGGATTCCCCTATGCGAGGTGATCATGAGGTTCAAATTTCAGGTCTGGACATAATGTATATAAAAAGTTATAGTAGTGCAAAGTTGGGTTCCTCGATAGATTCTACAAGTTTCCATACTTAGCCATTTTGGAAATATCAAAGATATATGGTGAGCATTTAATTAGGCAATGAATATCTACCACAAGTAATTAATCTAACTAGATAATGATCTAATGGAGCATGTGATCTTGTTAGATAGTGACCCAACAGTACATGTGAAGTCAATATGCCAAAGGTTCTTGAGATTGCATCTACTAGTGACATGTGTTTCAATCACAATGATTCGACAGAAGATCAACAACACATTGGTGTTCATGCAAATGGAAATCGACAGTGCGGATCAAGTAAAATAGTCAATGCATAAAAGGCATATGGGACTACCAAGTGGCTTGATCTTGGAAGTGAGGATCTAAGATCAACAATGAGAAATTCAAGGTGAAGACTAGGATACTCCCAAGGAGATCGACAGAGTGCATTTGTTCAAGTTGTGCAATGACATGAAATGAAGACACATGTCTACAATATTTACATTTACCAATGATCATTTGTATTTGAAATTAACAAAATAAAAACCAGTGCTGAACATTTTGCCAGTATCTTTTGATCTAGGATGAATTTCTTATTGGTGTAAAAGAAAAAATTGTAAAGGACTCTAAGGCACATCCATAAAAATTGGTTATAAGGTTTGAATGTCTGTAAAGTCAAAGATATTGAGCTCCAAAGTCTATTAAAGGTTTGACCATGTTTTGCAAGTGACCAGAGAAGGGTAATTGAAGATTTCTTGATAGTGTCTTGATATTTCAAGATGAACTAACTATTGGATAGTAATGTAGAGTCCATGAGGAAAATCTGTGTATTTTATAGGTTTGACCAAGCCATCTTCAATGTGAATAAATGACTATGTTTCTTGAAAGCTTGGGTAGATTGAGTGACCATGTTGCAGGACTGAGTTAAAGTTGTTTTAAATAGAATTAAGTAATCAAATGAGTATGGAGATGTTTTATAAGGCATTTTTTGTCATGATATACCATTGATCAGATATGGAGTTTGACTATATTTTGATTGTTTATGACCAGTTTAAGTGGTCATTTTGAGAGAGTTATTTTGAGTGCTTAGAACCTATGTTAAATTATCTAAAGCACATAAAGGTGTTTCAAAGGTCCTAAATATTTCACCCATGTTATCTAATCATATGTCTATGTGAAATACTTGAGTGTTTGCTTCAGAAGTTTGAGACTATGTTTTCTATGTACGAAGGCCTAAAGAGCAAGGAGACTTAATTAGTAGGTTCAAGTGTTGAGTTGGTGTTACAAGAGGAATGGACTCATATGAGAGTGATAAAGGGTATATTCGAGACCATTTTGATGTGTTCAAATCATTGGTAAAAGATGAAGGTGGTCCAAGTAGTCTCACATGTAACGTGTGAGTATGAAGGCGTAATTGTTTTAGGTCTCACCAAGACCTAATGGTGGTTTGGGGCTAATAAGGTATTAGATGACCTAAGGAGTGTGTGGTTCTTACATTTAATGTGTATGATGACCTATTTTAAATGTATAATAAGTATGGTAAGCATCTTGGCTGACCAAGATGGGTTATACCAAGAGAGTGGTATAAATACAAGACATTGTTGGCCTATTTGTGTTGGGTGTGCAAAAGTGGATTCAAAAAAATGAGAGAAACTTTGAAAGAGAAGGTACAAGGCATTGAGGACCAACATATGGTGAAGAGGATCATTCATGCTTGTCTGATCAAGTTGATTCAGGAGGACACACAGGGCATTGGACTTAATGAACCTAGAAGAGGCAATTTGAGCGAGTTAGTCTTAGAGGCATATTGAGAGAGATTGGAGGTAAAGACTACATACAAAGGTGGTCATCATTAGTTGAAGAGAAAAAACAAGTGTTTAATATTATCTATTCAAGGTAGCTAATTGGGTGCTTATTTTCCTAGGGGTTTCATTCCTCTTTGCAAGGTGAAACTTGATAAATGTCTAGTTGTTGTGGGTGTTCAACTAGAGAGGGATAGTAGCTCCTTGTGGGATTAGTGTCCCACTAAATTAAGGGATGGGTGTTCTTTGATTAGTTGGTACTGGTCTACATTGGATCTTGTCATTATAAGATTGTAGTCCATCTTACTGGGTTTAGTGGGTTTTATCCCCTAAGAGGGTTTCCCACATATATCATGTGTTATGTTCTTGATCTTGTTATATCTTTCTTATTCATTGCAATGGTTAATTTGTATGCATCATGATTATATGTGTTGAATGTTTAAGATTTGGGATTTGAATTGGATTATCTTGCATCATTGATTCACCCCCTAGTAATTGTACCTCTAACATAAAATATTGCATAAAATTTTATATTATTTTTATAGCTTGGGCAACTTGCCCTAGGAGCATTTTGAGGGTTAATTAGTGGACCATTGGTAAGTTTAAACAATCTGATTTATTTTATATAATTCCCTAAATTGGGGAGAATAATTTTAGTGAAGAATTGGACATCTTTGGAGGGATTTTAGACTCTATTTTGACAAGGTACAATTGTTATATTATTTCTAATTGATTTGGAAATAAATCATAAGGGTTTGAAGGATTTTTTGGAGGTTTAAGGCAAGGGTTTTGCTTCTAAAGTTATGCCCTTAATTTTTTAGTTGGGCAATTCACTTGAAGGAGGTGTGCGAGAGTTTAGGGTGTCTTTTTTAGCCCTAAACAATAGAGAATTTATTATTGTAAATATTGATGGATTTTTTAACCTATTTCTAGTAGGTTTGGCTTGATTATAAGTTTGATTTTCTAAGTCATTACATGTTATTTCTACCTGGTTTTGGTGACTTGGTTTGGAGAAAAATTGATCATGTTTTAGTCCCTGACCTTGGTCAATTCTTATATGATATGCATGCTAGAATTTATCTAAATTTTATCTTCAGTTGTGGAGGGTTTCCTGAGTTGGATTTGGTGACAAGATGAGGACATTAAAATAATCTCGATGGCATTGAGGGTTTGGAGTGGAAAACATACCAATTTATCTCCTTGTCTTCATATGGTGTGAACCATGGTTGGATAAACTTTGCAAGGTATTTTTTATTTATTTGTGGAGTGTTTGGAGGTGTAATAATTTTTAGTTTGGTGGTGTAAATACAACCCTAGTGTTTTGGTTGGTTTTATTTCTAGAATTCATATTTTATTTAAGATTTGTTTAGGGGTTTGTTGGAAAACCCTCTTTTGCATGATTGTCCCAATTTAAGGACATTACACAAAGTGACAACAATTTTGGGCATGTCCGATGGCACCCAAATTCAAAAAAAATTATCAATATTGGTGATGTTTTTGACATACTTTTAGTTTTCATATCATCTACATTCAACATCTGGTGACTCCAACAAGTTTTCAAGCATCTTGGTTGCAAGACTAGTGTCTAGTTTTCATGCTAAAGGTAACTACAAGATCTTATGCTAAAATTAATACTTTTGAGTTTGTATAATTACCTTATCATTCAGACTATAAAAGGAGATTTGTTAATAAACACCCTTATCTAAAAATATCTTTTTTTATTTCTAAACATCTATCCATAGAAAGTTTTTGTTTGGTTACAAAATTCAAGATGGTAATGCCTAGAAATCAGACTTTTGTTCCTTTCAATGGTGGTAGCCCTCTAATCCTAGCTCAATATGATGATATATTTGTTTATGTACTTAAAAGTATCCCACACTTCACTAGAGAAGATTATACTACTCCCATTGAGCATATAATAGATATTGCAAACATTTATTTTGTGCATTATGTGGTACGAGAGAATGTAGCAATAATGTTGTTAGCCAATTCATTCAAAGGGAAGGCTTTTCAATGGTATAGAGGCTTGAGGCTTAATTATATTACCACTTGGGATGAGTTAAGATAACAACTATGTAAGCATTTTGAGGATAAGATTGATCATTTGTCATTAGTAGAGCAATTGACTACCATAAAGAGATCCCCTCAAGAATTCATGTTTGATTTCAACTATAGGTTCCAAAAGACTTGGGATGGGATCCCAACCATAGTCAAGCCCGCTGTAAACTATGCTTTCTTGTAAACTATGCTTTCTTGTATTATTTGAGGGCCTTTGTCATAGAATTATAACCTATTAATTATTCTACTCCCCTTGCATTTCCTACATTATCTCATATTCCTTCAACAAACATTCATAAAAAAGGTTGTC
Source organism: Torreya grandis (assembly GCA_037957365.1). Classification (NCBI taxonomy): domain Eukaryota; kingdom Viridiplantae; phylum Streptophyta; class Pinopsida; order Cupressales; family Taxaceae; genus Torreya; species Torreya grandis. The sequence goes on from JARHVA010006367.1 coordinate 920,341, forward strand.
TCTAATCCTCTTAATGACTTGCATGAAGTCAAGACTCTTTTACAATGTTTTGGAAATGAAATTGTGAACATAAAGAGGCAACAAACTCAACACTACAAGCCTTGATAGCCCCATAATCAGTTTAATTAGGCCAACAGATCTCATTTCCAACGCAATTATCAAGGTCACGGATAAATCACCAATGTTAGGCCTTATAATATCTATAATCTAAATCCTATTAGTTCTTCAAATTATATTGTTCTAACTCAAAAAAACCTAGTCCAAGATCTATCATGGTGCATTCCTTATTATTAGCTCTAACATCAGATTTTTTACTCCAGTGGTATGTCCAATCAATCTCTCATGATGTAAGGTGCTAAAAATTCTCAAAATGTTCAAGTTTATAAAGTTATGGGAGATTATCAAAATCCACAAGTTGATATGACACCATAAGGAGAGACTAATCAAAGGCAAGTGAAACATGATTCCACATTTGTTGGAAAGAAGGAGAACATCATGCTATGAATCAATTTGAAGGTATGAATAACTTTGATACTCCTATGGTAGCTAACATAAGGGATAATAAAAGAGCAATAGAAGGTAATAAAGAAGTAATTTAAGTGCCTATTCCACCTTCTCAAGTGTCTCAAGGGGTTAATAGGCTTAATGCAATCCATAAAGTGTAGGAAGTGCAAAAAATCAAAATGTGAGAGTTGTTCCCTTACCTTAATCTTCATAAGCTCAAGATAGTGTTGTTGCTCCTAACAGATAGCCGGTTGGTAGTTATTATATAAACATTATGGATCAAATTAATAAGGCACATGTTAACATTCTAATGTGGGAGACATTATCCATTCCTGGACAAAAGGATCTACTTCAATAGGATCTATCTAATCTCAACCTTGTAGTTGGATCAACAACAAAAGAGAGAGCAATCCTCATAAATGACACTCAACCCAAAGGAGAAAAACAAGTCAATATTGATAAGCCTCCTCTTTTATATCTCTCTCATTATAGGTGAGTCTTTGGTTCACAACTTTATGATTGATAGTGGTATCAGTACCTCTGTAATGCCTAAATAAGTGATTGATAAGTTAGGCCTAAAATATGAGTCAATAACCAAAGGAGTATTGTAATTAGATGGGATAACCACCAAGATTATAGGTATTATCAAAGGTATAAATTTGAATTTGCATTCTTTCCCCACTTTTTCAAGTCCTCAAGATGTTGTTGTGATAGACCTACCACCCACTTTTTCATATGCATATCTAGGGAGTTCACAGCCAAGATCGGGGGATACTTATCATCATATTGGTCCTACATGGTTTTTAGGACTAAGTATGGCACCAAGGTAAAGATAAATTCAAACCAATTTCTCAAATTCATATATAACCTTATGTGTTTAGTGTCTCCAATGTTAATTTCACTATTCTTGATGAAGGAAACCTCCATGTTGACCAAGACTAGTTATTTCTCTTAAAAGAATCCTTGATCTTTTTCTTGATGAGTTGGAAACTGAACATCATGAACATGATACATATAATTTCAAGGAAGAATCAGTCCTAGGAGTGTATTTATTACATGAGGAAGGTTCTTTCATTCCATATTTGGACAAGCCTAGTGAGCCCGTGGATGGTTAATGGAAGCTATTCTTTGATGGATCAAGGAGCAAGATTAGTGAAGTAAGTGTTGCAATGTTGGTGTCTCATTCTAAGGAAAGGTATTATACTAATTTCATATTTCATTCCAATTATACTTGTAATGCAATATAGTATGAATCACTTGTGCATGGCCTTCAATGGGATAGGAAAATAGGAGTGAAGTGTTTACAAGTATTTGGTGATAGTGAGTTAATTATTCATCAAGTGAAAGGTCAAAATGTGACAAAGAACTCCTTGCTAAATTCCTACAAACATAGGGTGTGGGATCTTATGGAATATTTTGAGGCCTTAAACATACAAGTCATTCCAAGGGAAGAAAATAAGCATGATGATAGGTTGGATGTAGTTGGAGCTCAATTTGATATCCCTAACGATGTAAAGAACTAAAGATGCCAACCACATCTCAAGGTAGTAGTAAGACCTTCCATTCCTGATAATGATGTTAATTGGAAAGTCTTTGATAATGAGAAATAAATATCATGCTTTATCCAAAAATAGGTTGAGTTATCTTCAAGAAATAATCCCAAATTACAGCAACAATATGGTGATCAAATTATGTAATTAAGGTCAAACAAGCATCCTAAAGGCATAGTGACACTTGAAAGCATCTTCAATGATGATGATCAAATGAATAAAGAGAAGATAAGCATATCTAAAAATCAAGAGAGTTATGAGAGGGTCATCATCTTCAAAGACAAAATTTTAACACTTGGAAAGGTATGTAACAAGGAAGAAAGACTTGCATTCATTGAGTTATGCAAAGAGTTTGTTGATGTATTTACCTAGGAATATAGTGATTTAATTGGTTTTGATCCTAGCCTAGCTCAACATGATATAGAACTATATGTGTATGCTAAACTAGTTAGGAAAAGGTAGAGGCATATAAATCCAAAGATTGATCCCCTAATGAGGAAAGAATTGACTAAATTTATAGAATATAACATTATCTTTACTATCAAACACTCATCTTGGGTTGCCAAGCTAGTCCCTATAAGGAAGAAGAATGGAGAGATAAGATTTTGTGTGGATTTTAAGTACTTGAATAGAGTTTCATTAAAATACCATTGCCTTTTGCCATCTATGGAACAAATATTGTAGGTGGTAGCAGGTTCTGAATATTTTTCCTCCTTGATGGTTATTCAGGGTATAATCAGATTTTGGTGTAAGAAGAAGACCGGTATAAGACAACCTTCACAACAAAATGGGGCACATATGAATATATGAAAATGTCTTTTGGGTTTCCCATTGTTGGATATAAATTTCAAAGAGCCATGAACATTGTATTCCAAGGTTTGATGAATGATATAGTGTTGGTTTATCATGATGATATCACGATGTCCTCTAAGGATATAAGTGATCATTTGATTCATCTTAGGTATATTTTTGAGAGATGTAGACAGTTTGGATTTTCTTTTAATCCTAAAAATTGTTTATTTGCAATCCATGAAGGCAAACTCTTTGACCACATTATCTCCAAGAAAGGTCTCTCCATAGATCCTGAAAGAGTAAGTCTTATTTTGTCTTTGTCATTGCCTAATCACAAGAAAGGGTTGCAAAGTTTCTTTAGGAAAATAAATTTCATTAGGAGATCCATACCTGATTTTTCTAATCTTTTCAAACCTCTAACATCTTTGTTAAATAAAAATAAAACCTTTAGTTAGAATAGAGAAGGAAGAAATAGTTTTGGTGCTATCAATCTAGCCATAGCTCAAGCTCCAACACTTACAAATCCTAATTTCATGGAGGACTACACTTGTATCTTTGGGAAATGATAAATTCAACTTAGCCATGTTGACACAATAAAATGAAGAGAGTATTGAACAGCCCATTGCTTTCTTCAGCCAAGGATTGGAAGACTATGAGGTAAGATACACTTTTATAGAGAATCAAGTGTTTATTGTTATAAGAAGCCTTAAAAAATTCAGGTATATGCTATCTAAAAATAAATTGCATGTGATGGTGTCTCATCCAAGTATAAAATACTTCATTTTGAGTAGATATTTGAATGAGAAAAGCATTGGTTGGATCATCAAAGTCATGGAATATGATGTTGATATCAAAGTTACCAAGTTGGTGAGAGGTAAAGATCTGTGTGAGCATTTAGCTTCAGATTTTAAAGATAAAAAGGAGGCTGTCCTAGCACTCCAAGATGACCCTCAAATAGATATATCCTCATTTACCATGAGCTAGACACAAGACATGGTCAAATTCCTCTAAACAAGTGAATGTCCATTAGGCTAGACAAGGCTAAAAGGAGACATTTCAAATTATAATACATTCCATATGTCTTGGTAGATGGAATACTCTTTATAAAGGACCTTAATTTAGTGATCCTAAGGTGTGTAGAGGTTGATAAGATTGAGAAATTATTGGTAGAATTTCATGATGGATAATCAAGTGGTCACTTTACACTAAGAACTATAGCAGTAAAAGTGATGAGCTGGTTATTATTGGCCTAGCTTGTTCAAGGATTCATATGCATAGTTGAGAAAGTATCAAAATTGTTCCTTCTTCATAGTAAGACAAAAGGAAAACAAAATCTTCCAACCCTCCCTCTCCATCCCATTCAAGTAGACTAACCTTTCATGCATTGGGGATTAGATTTCATATATATGATCAATCCTCCTTCAAGTGTTGATCATAAATGGGAATTGACTGCAACTAATTATTTTACTAGATGGACATATGTTGTCTCTCTCAAGGAAGCTAGTGAAACCAATGTGTTAGATGTCTATGAAGGTATAGTAACAAGATTCAGGGTACCTTCTACACTCATCTCAGATAATGCAATGGATTTCCCTGGTACTAGAATAAGTGAATGGGATGTGAAATATAGAATTCACCTAAGTACATCCTAAAAATAATATACTCAAGTAAATGGATTAACAAATTCCCAAACAAGAATATCATTAAATTTATCAAGAGGACTATGGAGGAAAATTAGGAAACATGGCACACAAAGTTGAAGATAGCCTTATGGGCTGATAGGATCACTCTTAAAAGAGCCATTGGCAACTCACCGTACATGTTTATATATGGAAAATAAGATAAGCTACCCATCTCTCTTTATTTACCAGCTCTAGAGATTACAAATCAGCTTGAGATGATGGATAATGTTGCCATGGAGATTAGATTAGCTGATTTGATAAATCTAGAGGAAGAAAAAAGATCATGCCATACAAACTATGAAGTCCCATCAAACTCAAACCAAGAGGTACTTTGATAAGAAATCCATTATAAGAGCATTCCAAGAAGGTGACCTTGTGATCAAATGGGATGAAGATAGGGCCGAGCCTAGAAGACACACAAATTTTGACACTTTATGGAGTGGCCCCTATGTTATCACTCATTGCAAACAAAATAATGTTTTTCAGTTCTCAAAGCTAAATGGATACGAAGTACATATCCCAGTCAATGGGATACACCTAAAGCATTGTTATTGAGGTCATTTTATTATCCTATTGTACATAATAGATTAGGCCTTATTTTCTCCTAGTGATTCTAGCATATGTTTGATTTGTTGAGTGTATTCCTTATCTTGTTATGTGTGTCTTATTGTGTGTGTCTTGTTTTGTTTATGTTTTGAAGTTATTTTCAATTTGTTTCAAAACCCAATGTCATGTTTAGGTTTAAATTTGATCTCATAGAAAAGTAATGTTTAGTGAGTCCATGCCCAATGGGTTGTCTACGGCCACTATTCTAGATGTTTAGCAAACAAACTACCCTAGGAGGTTGCCAAAAATGTTAGCTAATTAGTCACCCATGACCAAGGATTATTAAAAACCATGGTAACTAGGTCATCTAACCTTGAAATGGTCTTGTTAAGAATTATGTCTTGGTGTCATGGTTGTGGTGTGTATGTCATTTCAAGGTATTAACAAGGTCTTTTTATAATGATAGAGTCCATTTGTGTGTCTTGTCCAGCTAGTTTCATGCCATGACCTTTGAATATGTCTTTTGTAATGCAATTTAGTATAGGTTAAGGTAACTTAACAAAGTTTAAGGTTGTTTTGTAAAATTTAAGGTATATTTGGAACCATGGAAAAAGAATTGATGTGATGATCCCCAAGATGGCATGGTGTTCCATGATGGATATTATGTCTAGGATCAAAGCTAATAAGTTAACAACATTTATAATTTCAAGCTTTTGGAGGGATTAAGGTAATTTTGGAGATTTTAAGGTTTCATTCTTTTTGATATATTGATTGTTGCAATTTTGAAATGTAACCTCTTGAATAATATCAAATATGAAGGTATAATACCATGCAAAGGAGGTATTTTTGGACATTTTCCATTCATTTAAGATCATGTCATATTTCATTATACCGTACACCAACCAAGAGGTCTCAAAACTCTTTTTCTAACATTTATTCACTTTTAAAACCTCTTTGTTCTTTGTCTTCAACTCCAAATATAGCATTATTGTAGGTTTAAAGGCAGAAAAAGAGATTTTTTACATTACATATAATTACCCAAGCCAATAATTACTTCATGGAATGTTTGTTATGTATCTACAATAGGTTATTATGCCAAATGGATAAGTTGCATAATAAGAGAAAGCAGGTTTTGAAGAGACCATGTAGGTTTCATGTTGGCTCAAGCATCTTTAGCCAAAAAAACATTGGCACAGGGTTATATAATCATATCCAATGCCTCCTCCATGATTAATTAGGTCAAAACCATGCTCAATAAGATGGTATAGGTCCAAACAATGTAGAAAACTGTCCAAGATATCCATCAGATCATTGACAGGCCAAAAAGAGCCATTTTCATAAGCTTGTTTCATGAAGGAGGAGATGTTTCATAATAATTATATTAGGTGATGTTAATTACCCCTATGACCTCCAAATCCACCATAATATTTTTAGGATTAGGGGGCAAATCTTTATAAATCATTGTTAATAAGTTAAACCCCTTTAAAACCCTACTAAACCCCATTGTCATGGTTTTTATATTGAAATGGCATGTCCCAGATTGATTATTGCATGGAAACAAGTAAAGAGTATATCTTTAATGTATAATATCATTAAAAACATCAAACTCAACCCACATTCTTAATGGTCATGGTGATGTTAGCAATAAATGTCATTGTTTTGTTGTTTTGGGCATGACAGACAAGGTTGTATAGGGTTATGAGGTGTTTCCTAGCATGAATGGAATTGAAATCAAGTGTCAATGGTGTATAATACCTAAGAAAAATTATAAGAGTTATCCTACACCTTTTCCAAGAAATATTCATGGCTATGAATGAGCCAAATGTCAATGTATAGGTCTGTAAGGTTTTAAGAGTACAAGTGTTGAGTCTATTTGACATTGTTTGAAGGATTTTGAGCCTATGAAAGAATACAAAACATTTGATATGAATTTTTAATAGAATAAATATCTATTCCATGCTCAACCAAATTATTTTCACCTTCCAAGTGTATTTATTATATTGGTTCAAGCATATAGTCTTCAAGTGCAAGAGATGCAGTCCTATGAGCAATCAAATTTGATGTTCAGGAATTGATCCATTTGAAGAACAGATTGAAGAACTCATGATAAGTATATGGGATGCTTATAAATAATTAAATAAGTTTACAATTCATCCAAGATCATTATTTATGGAATTTCTAGGTGTTAGGCTTAAGGCCATTAGTCTAGGTGTTTTTGAATAAGGGGCTTCAAGTGTTAAAAAAGTAAGTAGTAGACATGTGACTAAAGGCTAAGTTTCTAGTGCATTTTGATATGTCCATATTGATGGTCATAACTCAAACACAATCCATCAAAATCCTTGAAGATAATCCATGGTCAAAATGGAAAGAGAATGGCTAATGCATGCACAGGTGGACTGTGTAAGTCTACAGGCAGAGAGGAAAGGCTTCTAGTAAATCCTGTGTGGTTCATCAATTGAAAAGGGTATTCGAGAAAAAAAAAAAGAACCTAACATTTCTTTAATTACCATTTAATATCATTAAACGCATGGATGTGATTCAAATATCAAGTTTGAAAGGGTTCAATCTCAGATAGGCACCTGCATGCCTACACATAGAAAATGGAAAGAAGATATATTTTTGTGTTGAATTTGAAGTAAAGAGACTAATGATTAAGTTAAATTGTTGATTTTTTAGATTAATTATGTAAAATATAAACCATCCCAATAAGATCCATTCTCAAACCATATAAAGGTGATAGATACAAAGGAGAATGCACACAGTTGTGTACAGCTAGTTTGGGAAGCATGAGTTCTAGAGCATTTTAGTATCCACTTTGGAAAGAAGGAATATTGAGTAAGTGGAAACATAAAATAATGGATCTCCAAATGCCTCACATCATCCCTCTTGATTTGGATAAATACTCAAACTCATAACAAGTCATCTATAAATCAAATGACTAAAAGAACAGTATGAACATATATGCTCGACTTGACTGTGTCAAGTCTGTGAGTAAGTTAATGATGGGAAAGTGTGCATTTGGAATCGATATTGAGGTTTTAAATGTCATAAAATATTTATTTAACATTTATTAAGGCTTAAATAGTGATTAAATTCCTTGGAATGAGGAGAGAACACAAAAATATAACATTTAGGGTCAAAACCCCTAGACTGTCATAACACCCCAATTGTGGGTTAATGCAAGTCTCAGGAGGTTTAAAGGGTAAAATCACTTGAAATAATTTTTATAGATCATGGTAAATTAACCAAGCCCATAGGAGGATTTCCAAACCAATAATCAAGCATTTGAATACATTTTTTGCCTAAACAATCCTCTAGAATGCACATCTACAGGCTTGCAAGCCCAAGAAGACAAACTTTCTCATGTGGGAAGTTGGTTTAGAAGATGCATGGGATAGAATGGCCTTAGGTTATGTTATTAATTTTTTTCTACTCCAAATTCATGGAATTTTTTATTCCATTAAGTGGTTTAACTTTAAGAACAATCGTTAAGAAGATTAGAGACCTAAAACTACCTGTTTTGTCCTCAAGGAACTCAATGACTGAGAAGATTGGTTTAAATGATCCTAATGCACTTCAAATTAATTTAAATCATTTTTATGATGTTTTCACATATTTTAGGCACCTGTTGAAGTAATAATTTGGCACATGTCAAGGGAAAAACATAGAATAGAGGTCTAAAACTGTATGTTTCAATCTATTTGCATAATGTTTGAGTGGATTTTAACCTCATAACCAATTGAAGATACCTTATAGGCCTGGGAAAAGTTCCCATGATCTTTCATAATCCTTTAAATAAACTTTCATGGTGATTTGATAGGTTTCTAAGCAAAGAACAAAGTCATGATGAAGACCGTTTTCTTGGTTGCATAGAAAAACAAGGTTGCAAACCTTCTCAAGGTCACCAATGGCATCACGAACCTCATGGCACCCCTATAAACACATAATGACATCCATTAGACCTTATACATTTCATGAAAAAATCAATTTCAATGGCTACAGGCAAAAGAAAAGAAATTGTTCATAGGCAATTCAATAGGCATGTTATTAAAGGCCTTCAAAGAAGCCTACAGGCTTATATCAACCCTCCAAGTTTATCACAAGATAAACATGCTCTTGTAGACCATTAATAAGGAATAAAGTACCTGCATCTTCAATTTTCAAATCATGGAATATGAACAAGATTTCAATGCAGTTCTCAAGGCTATATGGAATTTTTATAGCATGAATGTTTGTAACCTTTTCCAAACTCCTTATTAGTAAATTGTGAAGACCCATTGAAGGTAATCCATAAACTTATATAGAGGTTACATGACTTTCTAAAGGACCTATATCAGGTTGGAAATGTTATTGTGACAATCTTCAAGCATAAGACCAGGATTTGTATGAGAGATAAGCTTTCCTTTATCACCTCCCATTAAATCAAACAAATTTTGACACGCAAGTTATAGGTTTTAATGACAAAGAGGATAGTATGAGGAGGTATAAATCTTGAATCTCATTCTCAAAAAGATAGGAAATGCATTTCAAGAGTTAAGGATGGCATAGCAATATTCCAAGTTAAAGTAGGCCATATATCAAGATAACAACTTGTAATTCCTCTAACCAAGAAAAAGTAGTTTCAAGTGAAGAGAGATGAGTCACAGGAGTTGAAGAGCCACTTCTACACCACCTATCATGAATACATTATCAAGCCAAGCTAACACATGTTGATGGAGGAATAATAGGACTATTTATTCACCTTCTCTTGGCATTGTAACTAGTTTTATGATAGATGACAATCGTGATAAACTGCCTCCACGTTCTCTCTCTCTCTCTTCTCCTTTATTCTATATATTTTTCTTGAGATGGCTTCTAAATGGAATCCTCTAAGTTAGTATGGTGAATCCCTACTAAAATTGATACTTTTTATTGCTTTTTAATTGAATGCAAAGTGATGTTGCCTTCTTCATCTCATATTTAGTGTACTCATGGTGAGTTGTCAATGAATGATAGTGTTGATGTTCAATCTCATTGCATTTGTCCTCTTCATTCTTGATTATTTGTGATTAAGTTATATATTTGCAAGCAGTATGGTGACTATTAAGTGGTTATGCAAGTATTAAGTGTGGTAAACATTCATTATTGATTCATTTTAGTCCTCTTGATTACCCCTCTTAGTTGATGTATCAGTTGCAACCTCCATATTGAAATACTTATGCTAGATAACTATTTGAAGTTATATGATTAGACTCAGCTTTGTTTAGCTTTGTGATAACTCATAGACCATAGGAGGAGACCTAAAATTTGGTGTATGTCCCCTTTTTTTGTTTGCTTTTAGATTTTTCTCTTCCTTTTCATTACAAGTTTGAGTAGGTGTAGTGATAATATAGGTGTAGCATCAAGGGAGCCATCCTTCTCTAGAGGTTCTCTTTAGTCATAAGACACCCACAACCTTAGAGAGTTATCATTGTGTCAATTGAGTGAGGAGACCTAAAATACCTCCTTAAAGGGTGCAACTCAAATTGTCAACACATATCTTAATATATCTAGACTCAGAGAAGGTTAATCAAATAGAGCCTGTGATATGAAATGTCTGGGTAGTGACCAATGGATCCGTAAACATAGAAAGAGGGTACCTATATCACCAATATCAAGAGGAAAGGGTTCCAAATCCTAAGCCTATAGCACAATGAAATAGCTCCAGCTAGACCTCTATGAAATTAAATGATTGAAAATAACCAATGTAATTAGTTATGAAAGTAAAGTAAATTAAAGTAGGTAAATGGGAAGGGTTAGAGTGATAAAAAAGGGTAAGGTGCCATAGTCAAAAAATGGGGATCCAGGCAACCTAAAATGGAATATGAAAATTCTAATCAATCCTATAGCTACACAAGCTTATTCTATGTAGAGATAACCTATAAAAAGATATACACACATTCATTCACTAAGTAAAAAGTAATATATATCTACTAAGTAAATAAAGTAAAGAGTATAAGGTTAGAAATACTTATCTTGGAGTGGACCTATCGAGCATCAATATCCCTCTTGGGCAATGGTTATTTGCAATATAGTGTTGTGTGTGTAAAGACATCAAATGGTTGGTATAAGACTTAATTATACTTCTAATGACTTCTCATACTGGATCTCCAAGACTTCCACAAGACAAGCTTCCTTCAAGAAGATATTCTACCTATAACTCCTCCATATGTGAGTTAGGGTAGAATTGCAAGTGAAAGCAAAGTGAATACAGTGTAAATGATTATGTTGGAAATAAATATGACCCTTAAATATAGCTTTATAATACCCAAAATTAATCATAAATACTAAGCTGATGGTATCAACCAAGCTGATACAGTTTAATGGGATGTCGGTTGACACATAATGGTATCGACCTACCTGATACCATAGAACTGTATCAGCTTGGTTGATTCAGTAGATAGAGGGGTATCATCTAGGCCAATATCATAGGGTAAGATGGAATAGGTACTAAAGCAGGTAATATGTATATATAAAATAAACATTTTAGTATAATGAACCATATGTCCATATCTAATGTCATCTTATACTTAAAATTATATATGTATATATACTTTCAAAATGGTTGAGATTGGTTTTGGACCTATGGATTTATATTGAAAATTCTAGGTTTTGGAGGGTTTTACTAGATTTCAGAGTTAGCCATATTTAGGGTTTCAAGGTTTCAGGGAGACATAATAGGAGGCAAATGGATCGACACTCTGAGGAAGTTGCACTGATATTAGGAATGAATATGGTCATGATATAGTAGCAACATATATCACAAAGTACCACAATCCTACCTACCCTTTCTTAGTGCACCCTTTAAGGAATGCACTTAGGGAGGATCAATGTTCAACAATTCATTACAAGAGAAAGTTTCAATAAGAAATAAAGATGTAAAATGTTATGTGTATACACCACCTAGCATGATCTAATTAGATCGTAAACTCACACTACTTTGGGTCTTGTGTGAACTTTGAAACTAGCCATTGAGGTGTAAAAATGAGAAAATGTGTCATGTGGTAATGATCTAAAAAGCTCACATTATTGTGGTCAAGAAGAGTTTCATGAAGTGAAATAGACTAGGTTATAAGAAAGTGACATGCAACCTACATGATAGAGGATAAATAGTTAGTAGCTAAATGTATAACCAAATAAACCAAACAAGATAAAGATAGAAAGTGTTAAAAAAGACTAAGTAGAAATAAACTTCAAGTGTTGCAAAAAGTTGAGGGTGAAGTTGTTTTGTAATATCTTTCCCAAGATTTGATCACATGAGCATAAGTCTATAAATGTGGTGGATCATAGCCAAAATAGGATAGACTTTGTTGTTGACGATGTTGGGAGACTTCAACAAAGTCTGACTTTTATTGTACACTTAACTTGAAATCCACTCATTAGTCATTCTAACTTGCCCCACATTCCAAAATTTTATAAAAATAAATAATTAAGACCCTTATGAAATAAACAATGAATTTAACAAATAATTTAGGTTCATAAAAGGGTCTCAATTTTGAAAATGAAATGGGGCATGTTGGCCACAATAAATTATAACAAATAAAATATCATAAATAATTTTAACCTAGAAATGAATAAATTTAATGACACTTCTCTCATGTATTGTTCCCCTCATTGTAAAAAAATCATTAATTTATCAAATACAAACTCAAACATATGATTGATTATATTCAATTTTACAACCCTTGTGATGCATTAAACTTATAACAATTATATGACGCATTACGAAACGATGCCAAGGACACCATACCTTATTTTGAGATTCAAGAGATAGTTTAAAGACTTCCATATCATGAAAATTATAATTGAGTTAAGAATTATTATGTGACTAAATGTAAGGACCCAATAATAGAACCTCTAATTACCCTCACTAGTTAGTTTCTCATCATAAGTTGCCCTAAAATGATGATGTACCATTATGTGTTGTAAAACAATTGTTTATTGAGATCTATTTGGGTGTTAACATAAATTACACATCTATTCTTGATCACATTGGTCAAGGTAAGGGTAATATGGGCAATCATTTCAAAAATGAGGGTAAACCATCTCATGAAAAAAAGGAGGTGTTTGGTTAGACTTGCCCTTAGGATTTTCACCCTAAGTTTTAAGGGTGTTCTTATGTCTATTGCTGCAAATTG